>CM057226.1:32486721-33086721 GCA_029891385.1 Erythroxylum novogranatense | reverse complement strand
AGTAGAGAGCATTAAAAAGAGGGGACAACGTGGAGCAAGGAGCATTTTCTTCTAACTTGACAAAAACTTAATTGTCAAATCATGTAGCAATAATAGAGTGAAGAGTACCGACAGAGGGAAGTTTACACTCAAACTTTTATCTGGGAATTTCTTGCTGTGACTAAAAGTAGCAAAGAGAGGGCAGGTTTTTAACAACTTGACTTTAAGAGGGACTTAGAGATTTAAAAGGAGAGACGTGTTTATGGGAAGGATTCGAGATTCATTTGACAAGACAGCAGGCAACAAGACTTGAAGAGAGGAGTAACGTGTTTTACAATCAGCTGGAGAAGAACGTGAGGCACGAGGAGAGGCGTGGACAATGACCTCGAGGAGGATTGCGGCATTTAAGTCGAAATGAAACTTTATTCGTGAATTAGGAATTCTGTAAGGTTGAACTCCATTTTATTTGTCAATTTCAGTTTTAATTATTTAGAGACTAATATTATGTGTGGCTAATTTTTAATCTAGACAAGGTACTTGATGTTTGGCTTATGTAGTTCGTGAGACTCTCGTGGTTTAATTATTTTTGTGAATTTCTTATGTTTATTTAATCTATGCGCTTAATTGATTTATTATTGTTGAGTTTGTTGATTAATGAGGCCTGTTAATTGATCGACTCGATGATAAATTGTCGAATAGATTAGTTAATCTGTGATTCCGCTCATCGAGTGGCGAATTAATTTTAATTAAGAAATTAATGAGATTAAATAATTTGGTCTAAATAGATTCATACTATTCCGATTACATTGGCTAAGGCGAGGTCCATTAGAATTTATTGTCGCCATAGATTATATTCATGAGCTTTACTGGGAATAGTCTAATTGGTTAGGGTAATAATCTGCGGAGCTTTACTCGAGGTTATCGAATAATTATGAATAGATTGGTAGATTTGTGCTGCTCACGGTCTGCTATAACTTTGTCCATAGGAATGAAAGAAATTTATATTTTTGAGTCTATGATCGAATTACAGTATCAAATGAGAGAGTACCTTGGCTAGGCTTTTAGTCATATTATTTTCAATCTTATTTTTAATTTCTTCCTGTGTGATTTCGTGTTTTAAAATTAATCATCCCCAAATCAACTTTCTTTATATTTTATTTTATTTTTATTTTCGAGTTCGCACAAATAAACAAATACTACATTGGTCTCTGTGGTTCGACCCTATTCACCACTTTACTCGCTTAAGTGTTCTAGAGTAGGAATTTATTTTTGTTGGTTTGACACGCCATCAGTATGTGTAGCACCCCACTCCCGCAAGGCCCAAACTCGACATCAATGGGTGATATCTGAATTCCTGCTTCGAGAGGGTGACATGCTAGAACACTCAATCAGTTAAAACTCGGTATAAATTTTTTATGTAAAATTTACACATGCGTATACAGAAATCAATAATCGAAACGACCCATTCTAATCATAAACTTATTCAATTGCATCAATACAATCATTAAAATTTCAATAGCCATTTAGGCCCGTTCATAAATATAAAACACTTTAATCATTTCGGAATAAAAATTTATACAAAAAATTGTAGATAATACAATTCAATACAAATATAAAGAAATGTAATGTAGACGCGAACTAATCCTGACCTTTATCTTTCACTTGAATATTGTGGGGATACTCCCGTTGGCCTAACGGGATATTCTTTTGATCTTGAAAAATATTTGCAAATTTTGGATAAGTTTTGCGAACTCCATGAATGACCATCTTCGATGGCTCACTGTAACACCCCACTCCCGCATGACCTGAATCCGACATCGATGGTGATATCCGAGTTCGTGCCTTGCGAGGGTGACGTGCTACATCGTTCAGTCTAAACTTAGTATAAATTTTTTATATACAAACAGACGCTATGTTGGAAGCAATTCATATATATACGATCACCGATAAATATATTGACCACAGGGGTCCTTATTATAAATACACTTTATTTCAGTCCGTTGACTTTACAAAACGATTGTACAAAACTTCAAAAGAAATACAATTTTATGAGACACTAATACAGACGTGAACTGATCCCGACTTCTTCTTGCATTATACGCCCGTTGCCTAACGGGGTATTCTTCTGAGTCCTGAAAAATAATTGCAAATTTTGGGTGAGTTTTGCGAACTCAGTGAGTTAACCATCATCGATGGTTCACTCAGTCACATAACATAATTTGTATACATCTAACATTATCTCATAAAACACATTCACCAAAATTTCACATTCACACATTTATAAAAGTTCACATTCATATTTTCCTATTTGATATATGCATATAAGACTCACTTTCTATTTATTACTTTGTTGTGACCGAGTGCCTAAATTGTCCCTTGTAGGGCTCATTAATAAATGTCCCTTATAGGGCTCATTAATAACTGTCCCTTATCCATTGGTGGATACAGGGCTCATTAAACGTTGAGCCTGAGGCTTTGAATCACTTATAAGCTCGAAGCTCATTTTCACTCGTTGGGCTTAAAGCTCGCCAGTGGGTGGCGAGAGTCACAACAACAGATTAATGTCATGCACTCATGCCATGTAATGCAGCAATCACTTCCACTCACTTTCACATATTCTCGGACCGTAGTCCGACCTATATCAAACACATCACAGTTATATCATAATTTTTCATTCAGAAGTACCACATGATTGGTATCACACAAATATAAGGCGTTTTGCCTTTTACTCAATCAATAAGATTCAATTAGATGCATATAAAATGCATATGTGACACTTTGCCAATTTATTATGTTGTTATGACTGACCGCCTAAACTGTCCCAATAAGGGCGCATTAATCGTTAAGTCTGAGGCTCTGAATCCCTGTGAGCTCGAGGCCCAAATATGTTGAGCTTTAAGCTCTCGGTGGCTGCTCCGGTCACAACTGTTATTAACTGAATTATGCACTCATGCATAAAATGCATATATCGCAATTATGCAGTGTCATTATCACAATCAATCCCAAATTATCACATTCAAACAAATAGTTCACAATCACATTAAAATCACAATCACATTTATTCACATTTCAAACACAGAGGTTCCAAAGACAATTTGCACTTCGATGTCATAATCTCCCGATACATCGGACCTTCTGTTCGGAATTCATAATCAGAACACAATTCCCACCATTATTCTCCACAGAAGTATAAACACAGAATTATAACACATAATAATTGAGGAACCGTCTAGGTCACTCACTAATAGCTTCCGAGCTAATGCCTGGAAATCTCGGCAACGTCTGTGGGATGACGTTCCAACTGTGCCTCTATAACAGTCAAAATATTCAAACATTACTAAATGTACAATCAGACATATTTAATAATGCACATGTAGTAATTAAAATGTGTACAATGCATGTTTGTGACATTCCCGGTATTATTCTAAAAAATTCTGATCACATAATTTTTGTCAAAAAATTAGAAACTCACAAACACCAAAATCACTCAATTCGGACCTCTATAGGTCCACTTTTTAATAATACACGAAACAGAAAAATCACTACTCGGTCCCCTCACTTTGACCTAATCAAACCCCGTCAATTTTATCTCTAAAAATTCTCAATTTTACATATGAATGAAATTAAATATTACACGAATCCGATGCCTCAAAAATCGAGTCGATCGGAGGTCGGATGAAACAATTATGCACAAAGGAAAATAATACCATTGATAAATAAAACTAATAATAAGACTAATAAATTTAAGGAAATTCAAAGATTCCTTCACTTCCTTCCTCAACACCTAATTTTTCACACAAAAGTCCAAAGATTACAAATGAGGTCTCATTGGAAAGATTACAAGAAACCCTACAAGTTCCATGAAGGGCTCACAAACCAATCTCATCTTTAATGTTGGACTCCGATTTTTGAGTGACATTTAGAAATATTAAGTGAAATTAAATGAGTGGTTTTATGTAAGTATTGTAAAATAAATATATTTGTGCTTTGAAGAAATTCATGATAAAAGAATTATTGGGTTTCGATTATTTTGATTTTTGTGGAGATTTGTATAGTTTATGAGAGTTCAAGTGGATGAGTTGATTGAAATGAAGTTGAATAGCAAGAATTAAAAAGAAAAAGTGTGAAAATTTGAAGAATTAAGAAAGTTGACTTTTTGATTTAGTTACAATTTGAGAAAATGGTCTTCTTGAAACTTGTAGCTTATGCTGAGAGCTTTCTGTCGCCAAAAAGTTTGCAATTTTTTGATATCGGGAGTGAAAATTATGATCAGTCAAAGTTTAGGTGTGTTATAGGTTGACTTGTGTTATGATTGAAGCTTTGACTGGAAAATTGACCTAGTTAGAGGTTAATTCAGCCCTGAAGTTCTTCATGAAAGTTGAAGATTTTGATTTGATCTTTATTTTGATATAAAGTATGAAATTTTTAGATCAAGGAATAATAAGTTATGATTTTTACAAGTTTCAGTTGTGGTTTTAACATGATATTTAGAGGACAGAACTTTTGAATAAAAAATTGATTTCCTTAGAGGTCAAATTGATTTTTATGTCCTTCATGAAAGTTGTAGGTGACTTTCTGATCTTTGCAGTGATATAAAATATGAGGTGTTCGGAATTTGGAATTGAAAGATATAAATTTTCAAAGTTAAATATTGTTTAGGTTTACATTAAATTGGGGCAGTACATTTGATTAGATTTTTGACCTCTTTAGAGACGAAATTGATTTTTGAGTTCTACTTAGAAGTTGTATAGCTTCCTTCAAGCTTTCTATAGAGAACAAATTTGTCAAATTTGAAATTCGAAATCAAGAGCTACGATTTTTGAAAATTTCGAATATATATATATATGTAATTATGTATATATATATTGAAAAAAAAAGATTTCGGAAGCTCTCTCGTGAGGGCGATGTATCGCCCTCTCGAGGAGGGTCTTTGTATGAAAATTATTATTATTTTTTATTTTTTATTTAATTATTATTTTTGGATTATTTAATTATTATTTCCAGATTATAGGAAATATGACTCCTCTTTAATCTTTCGCTCATATCTTTTCCGTCCGACATTTGATTGACTTGGTTTTTAAAGCATTGGATTCCTAAGACATTGAATTACATTTTTATATGACATTTGTGAATTTTTGATATTAAATTGAGGTTGATTAAATTAATCAAAGTGAGTCGGGAAATTTTCCGAACATAGTTCAGTATTTTGAGAAATTCGGGATCTGTAGAGATCCGATTGAAGTGATTCTTGAGGCAAAATAAAATTAAGACATGGGGCTACAAGTCATATGAAAAAAAGTAAATTTCAATTTTGCTCCTAAGACTTTCAATTTCTGAATTGAAGTTCAGATTAGTGTGCAGATTTGGGTTAAGAACATCTGAAAGTATTTTGGGCATACCTTTTGATCTGGTAATCAAAATGAGGTGATTCTTGTTTTGAATTAAACTAGAGAAATAGGGATACAATTGTTATGAATACATCGAGTTTCAATTTTGTGATTAAGAATGTCAATTTCTGGATGGAAATAACGTGCTGAAAAATGTGTTAGAACATGAACATATCTGAAATGTTTTGAGTATAACTTTTGATGTAGTGCTCCGAATTGGATGATTTTTGTGGCATTATGAAATTAATACATAGAGGAACATTTCTCTAGAAGGAAGTTTTGACAAATTCCTTCAAATTGATAGTGCGAATCATATCCGAAAGTAAGCATGAATTAAAGTAAATGTTAGGGGCATATTGGGAAATCCACTTAAAGAGAGGGACAAAAGGGTCATTTGACCCTCATTTAATGACTTGGCCTTTAAAAACAAGATGATTGTCGTTTTTCACATGTGAGAGCACGACACTTTGAAGGAAAGAAGAACAAAATAAGAAGAAGAAGAAGGAAAGGTGGGTTCGGCCATAGAGAAAAGAAGGAGAAAAGAGAGAGAAAGCAAGATTTCAAAATTTATGGACCTTCAAGCTAGTTTTTAAATTGATTTTAAGGAAAAAGGATGGAAAAGGATGAAAGCTTCCTCCAAAGACAAGAAGAAATCCGAAAATTTAGAAGAGGAAGGTAAGAGCAATTTTTCAACTTTGTGTTTTTCATGAATTCTTGGTTTAGAAACCTTAGAAAAGATATGGGTTTGTTAATTCCATGATCAATTTTGGAGATCACATGTTAAAATTGATTTAATTTTGGATTTATGTGAGTTAGGGTTTAGGCCAATTTTAGTAAATTGGGTATTTTGAAAATTGGAGATTTAGATAGCTTGAATATGTGAGGAATTGATGTTTCTTAAACTCAATTTAAGTAATTATGATTTTATGATATTGAATTTGAATGAATTGGTTTAGTTTAATTTTGAAATTTGGAGATTTTAGAAATTCTTGCTTTAGATAGCTTGAAAAAGTGATGAATTTGGGTTTCCTATAGTTAATTTTGAAGATTATAATTTTTATGATGTTGAATTTGAATATGTATGGTTTAGGTAATGTTAAATTGGAAGAAAGAGAGAAGCGAAGGTCAAATTGAAGCATGGGACAAGTTGTTAGCATGGAATTGAGGTGGGTAGCATATTTATATTTTGATTTGTAAGCTATATATGAATTTTCAAAATTAAAGAAAGCAAAATTAGGTTTTGACAAATTATTATTTTGTAAATGTTTGAAAAATATGTTGATTAATGTTTGAAATTATGATTTCGAATGATTAAAATTATTTTTTAAAATGTCTTTGATAAAGTGGAAAAAAATTGAAATTCTTTATTTATGAATGAATTGATAATTATGACACTCATTGATTTTGAATGTTTTGATAAAATTGAATCATTGTGTATGAATGTTTTAATAATTGCTATGGTTGTTGCATTATTGAATGATTGAGAATGTGTTAAGTGAATTGTTTTGTACATTGTGAATTTATGAATGAAAATGTGTCGGATAGGACATGTGTATGAAAAATAAAGTTTCAAAATGTGCCTTCGGACAATTTGATTTGTATGTATGAATAATGTGATAAGTGGGTTTGGTTAGGTCCCTTAAGTGAGTCAGTGCACTGTCTCGTTTTTAAAAGCCTTCTCTCGGCTGCCCGCTAGTGGCACTAGAGTTCCGATTTCGGACTCCCTTCACGGCTATACTAGACCGCTATGTGGGAAAGTGTAATACGTTTTATTCACGACTGCACAGGATCGCTTTGCGGGAATGTGTAGTACGTTCCGTTTTGGACCGACCCAAACCGTTTGATATGTTTTATGTGTGTGATTTGTGATTTCATGTGATTGCATTCATGCTTATGAAAAATGGGAGAAAATTGAGAAATGAAAAAGTGACATTTATTATGAAAAGTTTGAAAAACATTGAAAAAGGTTTGAGGAAAATGTTTGAAAAGTTGTAAAGTTTGAAAAATAAGCCTTTTGGCAAAAAGTGTTGGATCGCGTATGGTCCGAGTATTCACAATACACTGTAGAAAAAGACCATACAACAATATGAAGTATAATCGAAAATACCAAGGATGTACGAAAATACCTTATTTTCGTAGATAGGTTCTTTTTTGATTCCAAGACATCAGAACGCGAATGCCCTCTACCGGTATCCACACGAGTATGCATGATCCGGGCTGCGGCTATGGTGTGCTAGCATGTCCTGAAACACTTTCCGAACGCCGCTCTGATTTTCCTCTCGGATGGCAGCTAGGGTTTCCTGACAATAGTGTCTTTTCTACCTAATGAGATCTAAGCTTCTCTATTTATAGAGAAACCCTAATCCCATTGAGGCCCTAATAAGTTTCGGCCCATTATATCTCATATAATAGAAGCCTGATAACTTAATCCAATCTAGCCCAATAAATATATCTACATATATTTATTCAATACCTAATAAATTAGGCCCAAGAGAATAAGCCCAGATCACATCACTCTTTGTGTGCGACCCTGTAGGCTCATTTGATGTTAGCAATGTGCTTGATCACACTTCAAGGCCCATAAGTCATAAGCGCCTCTAGCAAGACATTATGACTACCCAAATCAAATGAGGATCGATAATCCGATTTAACACAGAACTATGGTTATAAGCTCGATCCTTTTGTAACACAATATCAAGATTAATCACAAGGCATGGTACATGTCAACCTTTGATTAATCATAGTTTCTTGATCCCAAGTTGTTGATTATAACAAATGACATTGATGACTCTTCATCAATTCATTTGAAACACTGACCATGCATTTCTTCACCACACTTGTCAAGAGGCCCAAATGATATCTCTCTCATTTAAGAGAGGTACAAATCCTATCTCGTCATTCACATCCCTCTGCGTGATTCATTTAGTGTCCAACATAAGACTATTTGTTATTTGGTTAAAAATAACTTAGTCTAATATCAAAACACTAAATTCCTCATGTAGGAACCATGATGAATACGGTCAAAGGACTAAAGTCAAACCATATAAAGAATCACTAATGACATGAAACCATGTAGTATTCTTTATGTGGGTCGGTCCAATATATGTTCTCTAACATATATCTATGTTTCGATTTGATATCTCATATCCATGATCGGTAAAAGCGTGATCATCAATCGTAACACATAGTAGTCTTAATTCATTATTGTTCCACCAATAATGATCGACTGTGACGATCTAGAATAGTGTTATAACGCTTATGGTTTTACTATCAAGTCACATACTTGATGACATAAGTCTAATACTATTCATGGAATGTAAATCACATTACATAAACGAAATACATGCATATATAAAGGAATACCTCATAATATATTATTAACAAGTCATAATGTTAATACATGAATCACAAATATCCATTGGCCTAGGGCACACTACTAATAATCAATTCCATGAACTTGTCGATAACCTTTAGCAACAAGTCTTGCTTTATAAGTATGCACATTTCCATCCATGTCGAGTTTCTTTTTGAAAACCCATTTGCATCCAATGGTCTTCAAGCCATCAGACGGATCAATCAAAGTCCAAACTTGATTGTCATACATGGATTGCATCTCTGCTTTCATGGCCTCTAACCATTTAGCAGATTCTGGACTTTCCATAGCTTCTTGATAGGTTGTGGGCTCATTATGATCGATGAGCATCACATTATCATCATCAGTAATGAGAAATCCATATCTCTTGAGCTCATGACGAATTCTATCAGATCTACGTAGGCCTTGTGTTGTTGAAGGCTGCTCATCAACAACTTGTGAGCTTGCTTCAATCTCCTTTTCAGGCTCAATGTCATTTTGTGAAACTTGAATTTCTTCAAGTTGTAATTTACTCCCACTGTTTCCTTTGGAAACAAATTCCTTCTCTAAGAAAAAACCATTTCGAGCAACAAACACTTTGTTCTCTGTTGGGATGTAAAAGTAATATCCTTTAGTTTCCTTAGGATATCCCACAAAATAACATTTTTCAGATTTGGGTGCCAACTTGTCGGCAATTGGACGCTTCACATAAGCCTCACAACCTCAAATCTTTAGAAAAGATAAATTGGGATGCTTCCCTGTCCATATCTCATAAGGTGTCTTTTCTACAGCCTTTGAAGGAATACGGTTCAATATGAATGTTGCTATTTCTAAAGCATAGCCCCAGAAATATTTTGGAAGATCAGTTTGACTCATCATTGATCGAACCATATCTAATAGAGTTCGATTTCTCCTTTCAGAAACACCATTCCATTGAGGAGTTCCTGGAGGAGTCAATTGTGAAACAATTCCACAATCCTTAAGATAATCATCAAACTCTTGGCTTAAGTATTCACCTCCTCGATCAGATCGAAGAATTTTAATTGTTTTGCCAAGCTGATTTTGTACTTCATTCTTATACTCTTTGAACTTTTTAAAAGATTCAGATTTGTGCTTTATTAAATAGACATATCCATATCTACTGAAGTCATCTGAAAAAGTAATGAAATACAAATAACCTCCTCTCATTTGAAATGCTAAAAGGACCACGTACATCGGTATGTATAAGGCCCAATAGCTCATTGGCCCTTTCCCTTTACTGTGAAGGGGCCTTTGTCATCTTACCCGAAGAAACAAGAATCACATGTCTCAAAAGATTCAAAAGAATCAATGAATCCATCTTGATGGAGTTTTGAAATACATTTTTCATTTACATGGCCTAGCGACAATGCCGAGATAGGTTGGGTTCAAATCGTTAGACTTAAACTTCTTGGTATTTATGTTATACATGGGCTCATTTGTAACAAACTCGATGTCTAGAGTATAAATGCCATTTAATTGACGCATGAATGCCATGTAAAATGTCATTCTTATAAATGGAAATACTTTATTCTCAATATAAAATTTAAATCCATCATTCTCTAAACAAGCAAAAGAAATAATGTTCCTACTTCAGTAGGTACATAATAACAATTCTTGAGTTCCAAAATGAGCCTAGTAGGCAAAATGAGATCATAAGTCCCCACGGATAAAGCAGCAACTCTTGCTCCATTTCCCACTTGCAGTCGATCTCACGGACATCAATCTTCTAGTCCTTCTTAGACTCTGCACATTAGTACAAATGTGAGTTGCAGCTCCAGTATCTAATACCCAAGATGCAGAAGGAGTAAAATTGATTTCTATAACAAACATACCTAAAGAAGTAGTCACACTATTTTTCTTCTCTTTCAACTCTTCCAAATAGAGTTTGCAGTTCCTTTTCCAATGACCAGGTTCATTCCAATGAAAGCAAACTCCCTCCTTGGGTGCCTTAGTCTTAGCTTTAGGCTTGGGCTTGGACTTGAACTTGGGTACTTTACCTTTGTCCTTTGCTGTGCCCTTCTTATTGAAAGCTTTTCCCTTTTGAACCACAAGAACTTCATTGGTGGTCTTAACCTTTCCCTTTAAGTTCTCTTCAGTAGTTTTCAGCATCCCATGCAATTCGTCAATGGACTTCTCCATTATTAGACCCCGAATATTTTTCTGTTGATGATTAAGCATGCATTGTTGATGATTATGAGTTTATGGTTTAGTTTGATTTAATTGGGCTTGATATTGATTAATTGGAGTATAATCGAGGTTTAATTAATAAATTAGAGGATTAAATTGTGTAAGGGTATTTGGGAAGTTCACTTAAGTTGAATTGGAGTTAGGCTTAAAAGGAGGGTAGGTTGGTCTTTGACCATCCCTAGGTTTTAAAGACCTAGATATAAAAGGAAAGAAAGAAGAAAGAAAATAGAAATAGAAAGGAAAGAAGAAGAGAGGTTGCGTCGGTGAGGAGAAGAGAGGAAGAGAAGGATTAGCGACTTGGCCGATTTCGAAGGATTTAGTGCTTGATCGGTAAGTCTATGACCTTTCTATCTTATTTCGAATGGATTAAGCATTAAGATTGTTGGGATTGAGAGAAAAGCGATGATTAGGGTTTTAGGATGAAATTGGGAAAATCCTTAGATTGATGATTTTAGACTGAATTGGAAGCGAGAGAATGGGTTAGAAGCTGTGGTAGAAGGTTGGATCTATGGCTTGGGAGTATTACATCTGAGTTGAACGATTGGGAGTTGAAAATCTGGAGATTTTGTGGTTGGGGAGCGAAATCCCGATCCAGCGTCGCGACGTGCTCAAAAACACGCCTTGTGGCGTGTAAATTTAATGCACGCCGTGTGCTCGTCGCGGCATGCCAAGGGACTCGTGTCGCGGCGCGCGATGCGTGCGTGCGCGACGTCTTGTGGCGCTTCCGCCAAGAGCTGGCCTTCGTCGGCGGCTGACGGCCATGGCTGAAAGCAATGCCTTCGCCATGACGAACTCCCCTTTTCCGTAAATTTGCTTATTTGATTTCCGAAGCTTTTTGATTAATTTTCTTTAATTATTATTTGATTTAAGACTTGGTTTAATATAGGCAACCAAGCATATCAGTTTCCATCGCAAGAGGGCGGTCATCGATAGTCGGTTCTCGTGCGATTCTAGGTGGGTGATATACTTATAGTTATTGCGTGATTAGGCAATTTCTTGACTATGCATGGGTATATGTTTTCTAATATGCATGTATAATGAATGATATGGATTTCTTATGCCATGAAATAAGCATGAATTATGATTCTGAGCATGTTATGTCGGGACCTCGGTCATGGCATTTTGATGAAATGATTATGAATATGAATATGTGCTTTGTTTGGGCGAGAGTGGAACCATTTCGTTAGTCACGTGCACGTCGACAAAAGCCTTCTCCCGGCTGCCCGCTTGTGGCTTATGAGCTTCGAATGGACTCATTTCGTTCAGGATTTAAACTTCGGTTTCTTCCTTTTGTTTCAGGATGCAAACTTCGGTTTCTTCCTTTTGATTCCATGGACCCTCGAGCCATTATTTTGTGCCTTTGCATATTTGAATTGCGCTTGATGAAGCATATATCGTGACATGTGGTGAATTTTAGTGTATTGCTTGATGTGCATGTGAACACTAGAACCGTTATAAGAATATTAGTATAATATATATTTATACATATGCTTGATTTTGTGCTAATTAGATGGCTATAATTATATTAGCCATCGAAATGTAGCTCAACCCATTATCTTTCCTCCTCAAAGTGCAACTCGAGACCTCGGGTGATTCTCGCCAGACTTGAAGAACTCCGTAGTAGTTAAAGACTATTTCATTAAGTTAGTATTTTAGTTGGCCCACTGAGCATGTTATCATGGAGCATATATCTCGTATTTTGGATTTTCTTTTGATTTAGTATGGTGTTATGACAATAATTGTTGAATTTTATTTTTTTTGGATTGATATGACTTTTAGCCCCGGATTATGGGGTGTTTATTTAAATGATTATGTGAATGATTTTGTTATAAATTGCATGTGCGAATCGATTGTTGTGCAAATGTTGGGATCGGGTCCGACGGTTCGGGTCGCCCGTTGGGGTGCAGCTCGAGGGGTCACCTCGGGATTCGGGTTACGGGGCTCGGGCCCAACATGTTTGGTATCAGAGCCTTAGGTTAGTGTGTCCTCGACATAGAATGCATCGTAGGATGAATTGTGTGTTATGTGTTGCATTTGATTTATTGCATTAAGTGACATGCATAACATGCATACATATAGGGATTTCGATCGTATAGCTAATCCGTAGTGTTTCCATTTGAAGGATTATGATGCCGCCTCGTAGAAGAACCGAGGAGTTCGCAAGGATCAGATTACTGACTCTCCGATTAGAGAGGAGAGAACCACGAGTCGATAGCCTGTGGAATGTTGAGGTTTCTGTAGGGTTAGGCAGTGAGCCTATGCTGTCGCAATCGCAGGAATCGCCGATTCCGCAGGAGCAAGTGCCTCAATTCGATCAGGGAATGTTTTAGGCTTTCACCCAGGCATTTGTTCAAAGCTATGGGCCGATGCCTCGACCTTCCGCCCGCCCCGCCCGATTAGGGGAAACAGTTTGATAAGTTGAGGAAATTGGGCTGTTGATTTCTTGGACGGCGAGATCCGAGGAAGGCGAGGCGTGGTTACGGAGGACTGAGCGAGTGCTGGATCAGATGGAGTGTGAGGAGGAGGATCGGGTTGTGTAGGCTACCAGTTTACTTCAGGGAGATGCCCTGCATTGGTGGGAGACTGTGCCAGGCAGTCAGAGAAGACCGATAGTATTGGCATGGTAGGACTTCTTGGCTGCATTCAGGAAGAAGTACATGTCAGAGGTTTATGTCCGTGAAGCGAGAGGGAGTTTCGAGCCTTACAGAGAGGATATGATGTGGCGAGTATGAGCCGGTTCTGTGATTATCTCGTTATGCTTCGATCGATGTTGAGCGAGACCGGGAGATGTCGCGATTTGAGTCCTGGTTTACATCGGTGATCGGGGAAAAGTTATTTATCTTGAATATCTGTGACTTGCAGTTAGTGGAAGCGTGGCGAGGTGGAGAGCATAGAAAACATTAAGAGGTCAGTAAATAAGAAAGAAAGAACAGGAGGCGATTCGGAAGAGGAGGTAGCTAGTGCTCCTATGCCGAGCGAGTACTAGGGGTTTCCCTCCGCAATTGGAGGTGAGGAGCAGTGATGTGAGCAAGTCTCTACCGATGAGGACTCCTACGGTTTCTCATCAGGCGTCTGCGACGAGGAGACAACAGGAGGGGGCGGGGACAAGTCGTCTATCCCAAGTCACGAGCAACGTGGCAATTTCCATAGCGGGGAGTGTCACCGATTGACGGTGCATGCTTGACTTTGGACGGAAGGGGCGCAGGCCAAAGAGTGTCCTCGGCCGTCCAGAGAGAGGATTTCAGATGCAGCTCGAGAAGGACAGAGGCGTAAGTCGGGGACTTCGACACGGTGTGGCGATTCTGATGCTACTAGGAGGCGAGTCTTAAGGCGGCACCGGAGAGGCGTGCACCGGCTAGGGTTTTCGCTATGACGTGAGGATCAGAGGCTGCGCCGGATGTGTTATTCTTGGTATGGCTCACTTATTTCTTGATGATGTGCTTGTGTTGATTGACCTGAGTTCTACTCACTCGTTTGTTTTGGCCGAGTAGACTGTTTGTGATAGAGTCATGAGTCCGTTGGATACTCCGCCGATGGTGAGTACTCCGATCGGGCAGACATTGTGATTAGTCGATGTTTAGGGGTTGTGAGCTTAGTATTGGTGGAGGATGTCTAGTAGTAGATCCGATGCCTTGAAGATGCAAGGGCTAGACGTAATTCAGGTATGGATCGTTGGCAGGTACAATGCTCGTTTGGATTGTAGAAGTAAGATGAGAGTTGGATTGACGATGGCGTAAGAGTTGTGTTTGTAGGGGACGTGAAGGTAGGTCCGCTCAGATTTGTTTCGCTTTGGCGTGGAGAAGTCGATGAGAGGAGGTTGTGAGGCATTTTGGCCCATGTGGTGGATTTGGAAGCGACGGAGGGAAGTTGGAGGACATTCCGGTAGTCGAGGATTTCTCGGATGTCTTTCAGGAATTGCCGGACTACCACCGGTTCGGAGATTGAGTTTCGATCGAGCTTTTGTCGCACTGCACCGATCTCGATTCCACCTTATCGGATGGCTCGTGCAGTTGAAGGAGCTTAAGGAGCAATTAAAGGAGTGTTAGAGAAGGGTACATCGGGCCAATTTCTTCGCCTTGGGGAGCTCCGGTTCTGTTTGTGAAGAAGAAAGATGGCTCTTTAAGGATGTGTGTGGACTATAGGAAGCTGAATCAGGTCACGGTGAAAAACAGGTATCCGCTTCCTCGCATTAATGATCTGTTTGATCAATTGCAAAGAAAGTCTTTTCCAAGATTGACTTGAGATCGGGATACCATCGGCCATGGGTTAAGGAGTCGGATATGGCAAAGGCGCTTCGGGACCCTAGATGGACACTTTGAGTTTTGGTGATGCCGTTCGGATTGACGAATACCCGGCAGCGTTTATGGATTTGATGAATGGGTCTTCAAGCCGTTTTAGACCAATTCATCATCGTTTTCATTGATGATATATTGGTGTATTCCAAGAGTGATCGGGAGCATGAGGAACATTTAAGGATTTCTTTGGAGACATTGAGGAGCCATGAGTTGTATGCTAAGTTAGAAATGTGAATTTTGGTTGAAAGAAGTTACATTTCTTGGTCACGTGATATCGGATCAAGGAGTTCATATGGATCGAAAGAAGAAAACTGTGGTTAGTTAGGAAGCCCGAAGAATGTGGCGAGGTGAGGAGTTTTCGGGATTGGCTGGTTACTACTGGGAGGTTTGTGGAGGATTCTCGATGATATCCGCTCGATGACGGTTCTTGAGGAAAATCAGAAGTTTGTTTGGAGGGATGAGTGTCAGAGGAGTTTCGAGGAGCTTAAGCACCGGTTGACGAGTGCTCCGGTTCTGGTTTTGCCTTCTGAGGATGAGGGCTATTCTGTGTACAACGATGCTTTGAGGAAGGGACTTGGATGTGTTTTGATGTAAAGAGATCGGGTGATTGCTTATGCTTCGAGGCAGTTGAAGCCTTACGAGTTGAACTACCCGACGCATCGCGATTTGGAGTTAGCGGCGGTGATCTTTGCCTTCAAGATTTGGAGGCATTACTTGTATGGAGTTGACTTCGGATCTTTACCGATCATAAGAGTCTTAAGTATTTGCTGAGTCGAAGGAGCTGAATTTGAGGCAGAGACGGTGGCTTGAATTACTCAAGGACTATGACCTGTTGATTGAGTATCATCCGGGCAAGGCCAATGTGGTGGCGGATGCTTTGAGCAGAAAGTCTTCGATTGCTCATGTTCGGGCAGTGTATCTTCCTTTATTGGAAGAAATGGCCAAGCTGAAGATAAGTTTGACGCAGGAAGAGCCGGATTGTCTTCTGGCTAATTTTCGAGTGAGGCCTTTGCTGAAGGAAAAGGTTAGGGTTTTGCAGCTCAGGATCTGGAATTTGAGCAAGCTCAGAGATGAGATTCGAAATGGTAAGGTTTCGGATATAGAGGTGAGGATGATGGGTGATGATATTGGGTACCCGGTTGTGTGTTTCGGATGTGCAGGAGATCAAGGATGAGATTTTGGATGAGGCACAACGCGCTTTATGCCATGCATCCAGGTAGTACCAGGATGTATCGGGATTTGAGAGAGCATTTCTGGTGGAAAGGCATAAAGAGGGATGTAGCGAGTTTGTTAATAGATGTCTTGTGTGTCGCAAGTCAAGGTGAACACCTGCACCTTCCGGTATGTTGAGACCATTGTTCATTCCGGAGTGGAAGTGCAATGAGTGACTATGGACTTTCGATGGGTTTGCCTAAGACCGATGGGAGGCACGATGCCATTTGGGTTATTATGGATCGGTTGTGAAGTCAAACACACTTTGGCGATTAAGACGGATTCTTTACGCGTCTTTGGCAAAGAAGTATATTGATGAGATCGTGAGATTGCATGGGATTCCGGACTCGATTGTGTCGATAGAGATCCTCGGTTTACTTGAGGTTTTAGGGGGTTGCAGGATGCTTTGGGTACTAAGCTGCATTTTAGTACGGCGTTTCATCCGCAGACGGATGGTCGATCGAGAGGACCATTCGGACTCTTGAGGATGCTTGAGCGTGTGTGATGGATTTTAAGGAGCTTGGGATGAGCATTTGCCATTGGTCGAATTTGCTTACAACAATTGCGTACCATTGAGTATTCAGATGGCTCCGTATGAGGCCTATATGATGCGGAGGTGTAGGACTCGATCTGTTGGGATGAGGAAGGAGATAGGCAATTGGTGGGACCATAATTGATTCAGATGCGGTTGAGAAAGTCAATCTGGTTAAGAAAGCGGCTTAAGCGCAAAGCGAGGATAGGATGAAGAGTTATGTGGATGCTCACCGAAAGGAAATGGAGTATGAAGTCGGTGAGAAGGTGTTTCTTAAGACGTCTCCTTGGAAAGGAGTATTGAGATTTGGCAAGAAGGGTAAGTTGAGTCCGAGGTATGTGGGTCCGTATGAAATCCTTGAGAGGATTGGGCCACTCGCCTACAGGTTGGCATTACCTCCGGAGTTGTCGCAGATTCACAATGTCTTCCATGTATCTATGTTGAGGAGGTATAGATCAGATCCTTCTCAGATCGTTCAGGCTAGTGAGGTTCACCATGGATGATGATCGACTTATGAGGAGTTACCAGTAGAGATCTTAGATAGTAAGGATAAAGTCCTCAGGAACAAGACGGTTCAGCTAGTCAAAGTCCTGTGGAGGAATCTTTCAGTAGAGGAGGCTACATGGGAGCCATTGGACGCTATGAAGGAGAAGTATCCGTATCTCTTCGATGGTTCAGGTAAATTTCGTGGATGAAATTTCTTTTAAGGGGGGGGAGAAATGTTAGACCCCGAATATTTTTCTGTTGATGATTAAGCATGCATTATTGATGATTATGAGTTTATGGTTTAGTTTGATTTAATTGGGCTTGATATTGATTAATTGGAGTATAATCGAGGTTTAATTAATAAATTAGAGGATTAAATTGTGTAAGGGTATTTCGGAAGTTCACTTAAGTTGAATTGGAGTTAGGCTTAAAAGAGGGTAGGTTGGTCTTTGACCATCCCTAGGTTTTAAAAGACCTAGATATAAAAAGGAAAAGAAAAGAAGAAAGAAAATAGAAATAGAAAGGAAAGAAGAAGAGAGGTTGCCGTCGGTGAGGAGAAGAGAGGAAGAGAAGGATTAGCGACTTGCCGATTTCAAGGATTTAGTGCTTCATCGGTAAGTCTATGACCTTTCTATCTTATTTCGAATGGATTAAGCATTGAGATTGTTGGGATTAAGAAAAACGATGATTAGGGTTTTAGGATGAGAAATTGGGAAAATCCTTAGATTGATGATTTTAGGACCAATTGGAAGCGAGAGAATGGGTTAGAAGCGTGGTAGAAGGTTGGATCTATGGCTTGGGAGTATTACATCCGAGTTGAACGATTGGGAGTTGAAAATTTGGAGATTTTGTGGTTCGAACGAATCTCGATTCACGACGTCGCGACGTGCTCAAGAGCACGCCTTGTGGTGTGCGAATTTTCTGCACGCCGTGTGTTCGCCGCGGCGTGCCAAGGGACTCGCCGTCGGCAAGACGCATGCGCGTGCGTGCAGCCATGACGTCTTGTGGCGCTTCGCCACGACGGCTTGGCCTTCGTCGCGGCGACGCACCGCGGTGAGCAATGCCTTCGCCACGGCGAACTCCCCTTTTCTAGAAATTTGCTTATTTGATTTCTGAAGCTTTTTGATTAATTTTCTTTGATTATTATTTGATTTAAGACTTAGTTTAATATAGGCAACCAAGCAGATCATTTTCCATCGCAAGAGGACGGTCATCAGTAGTCGGATTCTCGTGCGATTCAAGGTGGGTGATATACTTATAGTTATTGCGTGATTAGGCAATTTCTTGACTATGCATGGGTATATGTTGTCTAATATGCATGTATAATGAATGATATGGATTTCTTATGCCATGAAATAAGCATGAATTATGATTCTGAGCATGTTATGTCGGGACCTCGGTCACGGCATTTTGATGAAATGATTATGAATATGAATATGTGCTTTGTTTGGGCGAGAGTGGAATCATTTCGTTAGTCACGTGCACGTCGACAAAAGCCTTCTCCCGGCTGCCCGCTTATGGCCTATGAGCTCCGAATGGACTCATTTGGTTCAGGATGTAAACTTCGGTTTCTTCCTTTTGTTTGAGGATGCAAACTTGGTTTCTTCCTTTTGATTCCATGGACCCTCGAGCCATTATTTTGTGTAATGCATATTTGAATTAAGCTTGATGAAGCATATATCGTGACATGTGGTGAATTTTAAGTGTATTGCTTGATGTGCATGTGAACACTAGAATCATATAAGAATATTAGTATAATATATATTTATACATATGCTTGATTTTGTGCTAATTGCCGATGGCTATAATTATATTAGCCATCGGTACATGTAGCTCAACCCATTATCTTTCCTCCTCGGGTGCAACTCAAGACCTCGGGTGATTCTCGCCAGACTTGAAGAACTCCGTAGTAGTTAAAGACTATTTCATTAAGTTAGTATTTTAGTTATTGCCCATCGGCATGTTATCATGGAGCATATATCTCGTATTTTGGATTTCCTTTTGATTTAGTATGGTGTTATGACAATAATTATTGAATTTCATTTTTTGGATTGATATGACTTTTAGCCCGGTTATGGGGTGTTTATTTAAATGATTATGAGAATGATTTTGTTATAAATTGCATGTCTTGAATCGATTGTTGGCAAATGTTGGGATCGGGTCCGACGGTTGAATTCGCCTATGGGGTGCAGCTCGAGGGTCGCCTCGGGATTCGGGTTCTACGGCTCGGGCCCAACATCCATATTATGCATGTTGTAGTTAGAATGAACTGATCATATTCATCATCAAAGATGCTAGAATAAGATCGATTGCCAATTCTTGACTAACAGTGCACCTAATTTCTCAAGATGATGAATGTAACTCTTCATGTTGAGAACACGAGAACTTCAGGTGTGCAGAGTCATCTTGCATGAATTTAATGCCTTAGTGGTTCTAAACCTCTCTTGGCGTGCTTGCTCTTGAAACATAGCTTTCAGTTGAGCAAGCATGTCATAAGCTTCCATTTCCTCTGAATCCTTCTGAAGGTCAGAGATCATGGCGCCTAACATAAGGCATGACACATCCGTAGAGTCATTGATATGCTTCGTGTAAGCATCCTTTTGAGCCTTAGGTGCATTTGCTGGTGGTTCCTCAGGGATGGGCTCTTCTAAGACATAAAGCTTTCTTTCTTGCTTGAGAACAATTCTCAAGTTCCTATACCAATCTAGGAAATTTGTTCCATTAAGCTTTTCTTTCTCTAAGATAGATCACATGGAAAGGTTGGTGGATGGAGTAGCCATAATCTACAAAATTATGCAATAAGGGTCAAGATTCTTATTATTAAGAGGTATTAGCTCCCACTCAAATAAATAACTCAATTGAAAAATGGGAGAAACAAGATCCATATTTCACTAAGTCCTAAGAAAGCTTTGGCTTAACACTCAAGACTTAGTTATTTAGGTAGAAAACTCTTTTCAAGGACATCACATGTAACTCTTGATGGGTTTATGTTAAAATACATCTTATGTACTGCATGTATGTAAAAACCCAATCTTATGCCCTAAGCCTAAAACCGTTTTGATAGCTTAGTTAAGTTTAACCATACTTTACCTATGAATAGCACCATTATACAAATGTCTTCCCTAGATGATCCCCACATGCCTTGCTTTGGCAAAAACCCATATAAGGATAAGCTAGAGATAAACATTGGTAAAGATTTATGGAAGACATATAAACTTAAAATTATGAAGAGGGTCGTTCTTAGTACATTATGAAGGCTACTAATCCTATTAGTAAGGGTGTTTGTACTATGCTATTTCTAATCCTATACTACAACATACTTAAGTATATATATATTAGAAGTATAGAATAGTAACTTACACTTGAATATAAATATTAAAAAAATATAAATAAACACATGTAATATAACCCAGAATATATAACACATAACGAACAAAACAAGCGTAGGGGAAGCAGCCCCTTGTTGGGCTTGTCAGTCGACTGGAAGAGATGATAGTCGACTAGTCGACTGGAACCAATCTCAGCCGACTGGAACAAACGTTTTTGCTGAAACACTCATCTCCGCTCTCCGATCATCGATTGGGCGCTTTTAGTCGATGGAAGAGATGATAGTCATTCGTGGAGCTTGTGCTAGTCGACTAGAACCAATCTCAGTGGACTGGAACAAACATTTTTGCTGAAACACTCATCTCCGCTCTCCGATCAGTCGACTGGAACGCTTCTAGTCTATTGGAAGAGATGATAGTCGACTGGAGTACCCTTGTCCAACATGGATACTTGCGGTTTCCTATTCCACATCCATGTCTTACATGGTGGAAACCCTAACAGCCACCACCTTTCGGTCAAACCCTTCATGCTTGTCATATATTTTCATCAGTACCAAGATAATCAACAAATCCGAAAACAACATGCATGAAATAAAAACACTTTCGTATCATGCAACCAAAGCCGTGAGCACATGTAATCCAAACATGCATATTTTCGATTATACAGAAGCCAAAATCGTGAACACATGTAATCAAAACACGTATATTAACGATTATACAGAAGAACCTAGCTCTGATACCACTGTTGGATCGCGTACGGTCTGAGTATTCACAATATACTGCGGAAAAAGACCATACAACAATATAAAGTATAATAAAAAATACCAAGGATGTACTAAAATACCTTATGTTCGTGGATAGGTTGCTTCTTTTTCGGATTCCAAGACACTGCAAACACGAATGCCCTCTATCGGTACCCATACGAGTTTGCACGATCCGGGCTGCGGCTATGGTGTGCTAGCACGTCCTGAAATGCTTTCCGAACGCCGCTCTGATTTTCCTCTCGGATGGCAGCTAGGGTTTCCTGACAATAGTGTCTTTTCTACCTAATGAGATCTAAGCTTCTCTATTTATAGAGAAACCTTAATCCCATTGAGGCCCTAATAAGTTTCGGCCCATTATATCTCATATAATAGAAGCCCGACAACTTAATCCAATCTAGCCCAATAAATATATCTACATATATTTATTCAATACCTAATAAATTAGGCCCAAGAGAATAAGCCCAGATCACATCACTCTTTGTGTGCGACCCTGTAGGCTCATTTGATGTTGGCAATGAGCTTGATCACACTTCAAGGCCCATAAGTCATAAGCGGCCTCTAGCAAGACATTATGACTACCCAAATCAAATGAGGATCGATAATCCGATTTAACCTGTAACTATGGTTATAAGCTCAGTCCTTTTGTAACACGATATCAAGATTAATCATAAGGCATGGTACATGTCAACCTTTGATTAATCATAGTTTTTGATCCCAAGTTGGTCGATTATAACAAATGACATTGATGACTCTTCATCAATTCATTTGAGCACAACCATGCATTTCTTGGTCACACTTGTCAAGAGGCCCAAATGATATCTCTCATTTAAGAGAGGTACAAATCCCATTTACGTCATTCATATCCTCCGCATGATTCATTTAGTGTTCAACATAAGACTATTTGTTATTCGGTTAAAGATAACTTAGTCTAATATCAAAACACTAAATTCCTCATGTAGGGAACCATGATGACTTCAGTCAAAGGACTAAAGTCAAATCATATAAAGAATCACTAATGACATGAAACCATGTAGTATTCTTTATATGGGTCGGTCCAATATATGTTCTCTAACATATATCTATGTTTCGATTTGATATTTCATATCCATGATCAAGAAACGTGATCATCAATCGTAACACATACTAATCTTAATTCATTATTGTTCCACCAATAATGATCGACTAGGGACAGTCTAGAATAGTGTTATAACGCTTATGGTTTTACTATCAAGTCACATACTTGATGAAATAAGTCTAATACTATTCATGGAATGTAAATCACATTACATAAACGAAATACATGTATATATAAAGGAATACCTCATAATATATTATTAACAAGTCATAATATTAATACATGAATCACAAATATCCATTGGCCTAGAGCACACTACTAACAAAAAGTTTATGAAAAATGATTTCTGCTTATTTTTCAATTTATAAATATGTTATCCACTGAGTCGTCGAGCTCACCCCCCTTTCATCCCCATCTCCAGGTTTCGAGCAAGAGATCGGATGAAAGAAAGTCAAGCCATCTGTTCATTTTTGCTTAATTTGTCAATTGTAAATTTTGGATTTTAGAAAGGGTTTGTAAATGGCTTGGAATGCCATTAAAGTGTGTTGTGTGTTCGTTATAGGAATGTATTATGAATTCTGGATCTGTGTATTTGGTTTAAGTTATGGATATGATTTGTGATGGTATAGAAATATGATGGATTTTTTGGGTTTGGATTGATTGATATATGAATTTTGTAAAAAGACTTGGATTATGACATTATGTAGGATAAATTATGATTTGTTTATTGAATTGAGGACTTAAATAAGAATTGGATTTGTATAATGTGTTTGGATATGGATATGTAGATGTAGGTTTGTGTTTGTTGTGTTGGATCCCGGACGGAGGGTCCGGTAGATTTTGATTGATTATGTAATTGATTGGGGATTATAGAAGTGTGTTTTCGATACTTTGCAGGTTTGGGTTAGAATAAATGCAGTCGTTATGCTGCAGAATTTTTGATAAAATTGGTATAAAAATGAGTTTTAGGATTTATATGAATGTATAAGAAAATGTGTATGAATTGAGAATTTGATTAAGGATAATTTCCAAGACAAGGAAAATTGTAAGGATTTGCATGAGTTTGAATAAAGATGAGTATAAGAAAAAGAAAAAAAAATTTATACCGGATTTCAGATCGGTTAGTCTTAGGATTTTCAACGCGATGCTTCTTTAAGATAATTTATGCTCGTATGTCGGACATGTGTTATGCTATTCGATTTGTCTTCATTTGTATACATCTTCTATGAAGGATGGAAAAATCAATGAAGGCTCTAAAGGAGTGAGAAACCCTTCCAAAGATTCTGCCCAAATTTACCATATGAACAGTAACTGAACTAGGTCCAACCCCCATAAGTTTTTACTCCTTGTTGGACCAATGGTGGTTGACAAATTAAATCCTACTTATGTTTTGATAATAATAAAATATATAGAATTGGTTAAGAAATTATTTCAGATATTGTGGATTGAAATAAATCAAGACAAGGCATAAATCATGGTGAAATCAAAAAGGAAATAATCTTCATCATGCTAGAGACATTAAATATGAAGATTATAGAAGGATTTGATTGAATATATCTGCTTGGCATCGCAACAAAGTCCACCAACATTTCATAAGTCCACTAATAATTTGAAGATCATCAGATGGGGGTTAAAATAAGTCGACTAATATGTTTCAAGTCGACTACAAATCAATTGAATAGGAACACTAGTCGACTATCATGTTACTAGTCGACTTATCAAGGAGCGAAGTTAAAGCCTGCAGTGAAATATGTTAACACTAGTCGACTATAACAACTCGACCGAATGACTAGCGCATGTAGCCTGAACAATATTTATCCAAATCATTCACAAAAAGGAAAGGAGGAAGTTAAGGAATAGCTATGTGAAATCATGCAACGGCTAGGAAGGTTTACCAACGTCTATATTCTTCTTTAAACTCAATATAAAGGGTGGATGATCAAGGGAAAAATATACTAAAGTCCTATAAGCCAAGTTATTCAACTATTGTTCCAAAATTGCTCTTTATTGCTTTTAAGCTTACTTCAAATTTTTATTGAGCATTGTTCTATCTTCTTTATCTCATTTCTTGTGCTAGTTCAGTGATTAGTGAAAGGTCACTTGTGAGGTAGGATTTATGCCTGAAAACAAATCGTTTGTAAAGGTAACTTGAGTCGGAAGTCAAGTGGTATTGTAAAAGTTCACACTAAACTAAAAAGTGTGTAGTAAAGTGGTTTCCCAAATCCTAAGTGGGAGCTTAGGTAGAGGACGTAGGTCTTAGCACCGAACCTCTATAAAAAAAGTGTTTGCTCTTCTTCCTTACTCTTTGCATTTAAATTTGTTTAAATTGTTTTTGTGTGAATTAACTTCTGATTTTATTGTAGAGCTTTTTGAAAAAGCTTTAAAGATCTATTAAACCCTCCTTTTAGATCGTTTACAATTGGTATCAGAGCAGAAGTATCCAGGGATGGCACACAATAACCTAGCGGAAGAAGGTAACACAAATAATTGCCCTCCTTTGTTTAATGGTTCTAACTACTCTTCTTGGAAAAATCCTATGAAGTATCATATTATAAACGAGGGAGTAGAGTATTGTAAAATCATCATCTTCGGTCCACAAGCACCTTTGAAAGAAAATGGTGAGTTAAAAACGGAGCTGGAGTATGACGGCAATGATTGGAAGCAAGCTTACATCAACGCAAAAGCTATGAAATTGATATATTGTGCTCTCACGGTTGAGGAAAGAAATCGAGTAAACTCCTGTACCAGTGCTAAAGAAATGTGGGAAAGACTTCGCATCACTCATGAAGGAACAAACCAAGTTCGAGAGACAAAGATCAATATGTTTCTCTATGACTATGAAATGTTTTTCATGAAGGAAGGTGAGTCTATTTTCACTTTGCTTGATCGTTTTGCAGAAATCATAAATGGATTAGGCAACCTTGGAAAGCATATGACGGATAGCAAAAAGGTAAAGAAGATTCTTCGCTCACTACAGAAAGAATGGGACTCTTAAGTCACCGCTATTATGGAGTCTAAGGATCTCAATCATTTAGAATTCAACGCCTTAGTGGGATCTCTCATCAACTATGAGATCGTACTCAAATTAAGAGGAGGAAGAGGTAAGTTACAAAAGTCAATTGTTTTTAAAAGCTAATGCTTCTTCTCTTGATGAAAGTGACGAAGAAATAGATGAAGAAGAAGAAGACGAAGAAATAGCAACGTATGCCAGAAATTTGAGGAAGTTCAAAGGACTACTCAAAAATAGGAGGAAAGAACTAAGTGGAGGAAGAAATGGAGCAAGGAAGAAGTACACAATGGAAAGAAGATCTTGTTAAGTCCAAATGACTTTACTTAGATATGATTTTGATGTATAATAAAAGAGTAAAATAAAAGTAAAACAAAAGCAGACGAAGTCAGACATACAGAAGAAGGAACACAGACGCAGACGCTAAATGAAACAGACGCAAAATGAAAAGCAGACGCAGACGCTAAGCAAAGCAGACGCAGACGCTAATGCGAATAGTAAAGCGATTTAAGAAGGCAAAAAAAGAAAAGGCATACGAAGAAGTAAAGTAGACATGCATTTAAGTAAAAAACAGACGCAGACGCAGTAAACACGCAGCGATAAAATCTGAGCGAAGAAAAAATGATGCGAATTGAAAAGAAGACGAAGGATTCGATTCGAAAGTTAAGTTCTGAAACTTAAGCAATAACCGTTTCTTTAAAGATTCAAGAAACAAGAATCAAGAAGCAGTTGGAGACGAAGGCTATAAATACAAGTCGAAGTCGAAGATTCCAAAGTTAGCCAAAGTTAGAAAAAGTGATCGAAAGTTAGCAAAAAGCATTCTGTTCAAAATTAGCTGAGAGCTATTTTACTGTAACAAGTGTGCAAACACTTTTCTGAGAAAAAGTAGTGCAGATAGCCTGCAGAGGCTAAGTGTGAAAGAATACTGATTGTAGAGACCTGAAGAGGCTCGAAAAGAATACTTGTAACGTTGAAAGAGATAATGAAAATCTCGTAAAGAACTCGAGGATCGGACGTAGCCCACGGTTTGGGGTGAACCAGATAAATTTCTTTGTCGACCACTCTCACTCTATCTCTATTTTAGATTCAAGTTTTATCAAGATTTAATCAAGAAACAAAGTTTTTAAAGTTTTGATTAATTAGAATCTATCGAAGTTCAAAGAAATTTATTTTAACAAACAGCTTTGAAAGATTTTACAAAAAGGGAATACACAATTCAAACCCCTTCTCGTGTATTCTATATCATTTATAAGTATTGTATTAATGTGTGATTCACTTCAATTGGTATCGTAGTCTGGTATCCTAGGATCACTTTAGCAAAGTGTGGATCAAAGATAATGGCGGAATCACATGTATACATCGTGATAAGGAGCCTCAAATACTAGACCTCTAGCATTCAACGAGAAGATTATCACATCGGAAAGATAGGATGCGCTATTCATAGAATCTACTCATGTCGACTTTGGGACGTAGAGAACGTACCTTATACACGAAGAGATCGAAGATGGCAATTCCATTCCACGAGTCGATGGACTAACAATTGAAGGCGAGAATACAACCGAACTCAAAGGCGAAGTTCTTCTTGACGTGTGCCCTAAGCAAAAGCGAGTATGATAAAGTCCACGGATGCGATACTGCAAAGGAGATGTGGGACACATTGTCCATTGCTCACGAAGGCACAAGCCAAGTTAAAGAATCCAAGATAAGTATTCTTGTGCAATAGTATGAACTTTTTCAGGATGAAAGATGAAGAATTTATTGATCAAATGTTTGGAAGATTTCAAACAATTGTCAATGGATTAAAAGCTCTTGGAAGGATGTACAACAATCAAGACCATGTTCAAAAGATCCTAAGAAGTCTTCCGAAGAGATGGAGACCTAAAGTTACTGCGGTGCAAGAAGCCAAAGACTTGAGCGTGTTAAAGCTTGACGAGTTGCTTAGATCCTTGAAGATTCATGAAGTTGAACTCAATGTTGAAGATAAGCCCAAAAGGGACAAGTCGATAGCGCTGAAGGCCCTACATAAGAATCACAAGACTCAAAGAAGGAGGAAGTCATTAAAAGCGTTAAAGATTGAAGAGTCAAAAGATGACGACTCCAGCCAATCAGAACCAGAGTCAAGTGATGAAGACGATGAGTTATCTTTCATCTCTAGAAAGATAAGACGCATGTGGAAGAAGAAGTCCAGAGAAAACCAGACTTTCAAGAAGAATGTCAAAGATGAAGCTAAGCCAAAGA
Organism: Erythroxylum novogranatense; assembly: GCA_029891385.1. Taxonomy (NCBI): domain Eukaryota; kingdom Viridiplantae; phylum Streptophyta; class Magnoliopsida; order Malpighiales; family Erythroxylaceae; genus Erythroxylum; species Erythroxylum novogranatense. The sequence continues at coordinate 33,058,860 of CM057226.1, read as the reverse complement.
AGTCATCTGTCATTTGCTACGAGTGCAATCAGCCTAGACACTACAAGTCCGAATGTCCGAATCTAAAGAAGAAACCAAAGAAGAGTAGAGAAGGCAAGAAAAGCATGATGGCTGTAGGAAAATCCTGGGAGGTACATCACATGTACCGGCAGCGGAAAACAAAAATTTTTGTTCTCGGGGCTTTCCCAATCCCGTGATCCAGTGTCGGTATGAAGACATCAACCTAAATAGCCAAAAGAGACTATCTCTAAAGGTGATCCACGCAGAGATCGAAAACCTAACCGAGTCAAACCCTTTGACACAGGAATAGCTAGAACAGATTAAAGCACTGCCAGAGCCTACCTACATCCCGGAGAGCTTGAGAAAACGTTGGTCTTTGTGCTTGGAGAAGAGAAACTATGACACTTGAGGAAGAAGAAGACTTGAAATCACCATTCAAACTTTCCTTAACACTTAAGGAAATATTCTTCTTCAAAACCTAAGCATCATCGACTAAGAACTCATCAAGACAAGCTTCTATGTATATTTTAACAATTAAAAGAATCCATAAGAATTTGCCAAGTGTAAGCTTCATTACCATCCATTTATTTAACTAATTAAATAAACAAACTTTGAAAAGTCAATGGCTTTATCTCTTCTCCCTAAAACCAACGCAGATCATGTTATATATATATATAATTAATTAATCTTAATTAATTAATTAACATATATATAATTGCTAAAGAGGTTCACCAAATTGGGAATTGGCCCTACCTACCTACCGGCCCCGATGTCAAACAGCTCCTAAACCTTTCTTAGCAATATTGATGTCACGATCTCATCGGACATATCCCAATCCCATGGGATCCATTTAATCCTAATGTTTCCATAATTGGAACTCGTCAATTACTATTTTACTGATTCTCTGAGTCACTCTTACGCTGTGACCTTTGGGCTCCTTGTTATGTTGGCCACTTAGATTAACACTTAATCTAAGCAAGTCATGAGCGGTATCTAGCAACACATCATGACCCCAATTGACCGAAAAGTAATCGGTTTGATGTATTCATTACGTAACCGGATCACTAACCCTTCCATGTATAATTATTGTGCAATTAGTCCTTTCACCATCCTATACCCCACTTGGTTATGAGTATGGTCAAAGTGTCAACTCTCACTAGACCAAGTCCAGCTCAAGTGATAAGTTCTAGCTTCGCCCCGACTCATTACTCTATATGTCAATGAAGACACTCTTCATGACATATATGCCGGTCGACCTTAGTAATGATCCCGACAAGAGGCCACGGGTATCTCTTACGCTAATCCGAAGTGGTGAACTTTATTGGCTACTCAATTATCTTCAATACCTCAAGCCGCACTCCAAGCACCACCCTATGAGTTACCTCCGAAGGCAACAAGGAATAGAGTCAAAGCACGTGATCAAGATTCAAGATATCCTCGAGTACCTCAAGTCTAAGGATACTTGCACCATTCTTTATGATGAGATTATCACCGACACTTAGATAAGATATCCATGTGATGATCTCATGGCAGGTCATCCAATGAACTTACTACCGCTAGTAAGCATCCACATGTCAACTCTAAATATCTCATATTTACAGTTTCTGAGATCCACTGCTTGATCCAATCAAGGAATATGACATGTGCTAGTCTAACCGGATTAATGATGTCCAGCCTCATTAATCCTACGACTAGGAAAATTTAGATATCGACATAATTGCACATGATAGGAATCTCAGTAGTATGATCACATCATAAGTTCCTTCATGCTATGTCATATATCATGGACTTCATTAATTCGATTAAAGATCCAATCAATTCATAAACACTGTTCATGAATATCAAATTAATGAAATATGCCTTTCTTTATTTATTCATAAAGTCCGCACACGACTTTGAATAAAACGCGCTAAAGGGATTGCCTTTAGGCACTACTCTAACAATCTAACGACATCGATGGACCATAAGTCGACTTACACCGGTGAACAAGGCGATTTATCGAAGACGAGCAAACATAAGTCGACTTACACTTACAAATCTCCCACTGACCTAAAGCCAATCGCCTTGGTATCTAATACCATAAGCGGCCCATGAGAATCACAATTCTTCGTGACTATGGCTTTGTCAACAGATTAGCAACACTTTGCTTTGGGAATTCTCTATTAGGACATCACCGATCGATGATCTACCAATCGATGGAATCATGAGTACGCGTTTCGGATCGTTGATGAGACCTGGTTCCTTTGCTGCAAGACTAGCCCCATTGTATCACAATACAACCCTATGGGCCCATCACGGTAGGAACCGCATCAAGTTCAAATGAACTTCGATCCAAACCGCCTTTATCGCATCCGATGCGGCAATGTACTCGCCTCGGTTGTTGAATCAGCATCCTCTCGATTGAACTCTTTCCAATCGATCGCCAGCCGCTCGGTGTGAATGTATATAACCCGATCGTGATTCGTAATCATCCTTATGAAATTAAACTGGCATTTGTATGCCCGCCACTGAGATTTTCATCTCCATATGTCAAGAAAACATCCTTAGTGCTTCGCAAGTACTTGAGGATATTCTCGACAACCACCCGATGACCTCACCAAGATCCGATTGGTATCCGCTCGTAACACTTAGAGCATATAATACATCGGGTCTCGACATAGCATTGTTCCATGCTAAACCTCTTTAGCATCTTACCTATGTACGCTGATTGTGAAAGACCAAGCAACTTCTTTGATCTATCTCTATAAATCTTTATCCCAAGGATATAAGTTGCTTTACCAAGGTCTTTCATCGCAAAAGGGTTTCGACAACCAAATCTTAATCGATTAGAAGATAAAGACATCGCTTTCCTAGTATTAATATGTCATCTACTTATAACACAAGGAATACGATTGCAGTCCCATGAACCTTCTTATACACACAATGTACATCCGAATTTTGTGAGAAACCAAACTCTTTCGAGTACCTCATCAAAACGGATATTCCAACTTCTGAATGCTTGCTTCAATCCATACATGGATTTCAAGCTTGCATACCAATTCGCCATCATAGAGGTGAAGTCCTCTCGTCAGGTCATATACACATCCTCTGAAGATTTCCATTCAGAAAGTCGTCTTCACATCCATTTGCCATATCTCATAATCATAATGAGGACAATGGCTAGAGTATCCGAATGGATTTAAGCATTGCACTGGGTCAAGGTCTCGCCATAGTCAACTCCTTGTCTCGATTTAAATCCTTTGGCCACAAGCCTTGCTTTATAAGTAATCACATTACCATCCATGTCGGTTTTCTTCTTGAAAACCCACGTGCACCCTATGGGCTTTATTCCTTCGTGCAACAACCAAAGTCCATACTTGGTTTTCATACATGGAATCCATTCGATTTCATGGCACAAAGCCATTTTTCGACTCAACTTTTCGTAACCTCTTCATAGTAGTAGGCTCATCATCTCGTATGAGCAATACGTCATTCTGCTCCCCACGAAATCCATATCTCTTAGAACAGAGCGTATCCTACGTGACCTACTTAAATTTTGTGTAATAGAAGGTTGAATCTGTTACCTCATCTATATGAGTTACTGATTGCGAGTTCAGCAGCTGATTTATGCTTGTTCGAGCATCTTCAACTTCCTCAAGTTCAACTTTGCTCCCACCGTCCTCTTGTAAAAGAAACTCTTTCTCTAAGAAAACAACATGCTTTAAAACAAACAATTTTTGTTCCTCAAGAAGGTAGAATTGATATCCCACGATATCCCATTTAACAAACACTTGTCGATTTTGCATCGTTAATCTGACCGTGTCCGCTTCACATAAGCGAGTGACAACCCCAAACTTTCACCGAGAAAGATAGGCTTTCAGGTTAATCCACATCTCATATGGAGTAACATCAATCGCCTTTAATGGAACTCGCTTAACAAGTAAACAATTGCCCTCGAAAGATACCCCCAAAAATCTGTGTAAAACCTATCATTAATCGCACCATGTCTAATAAGGTTCGATATCTCTTTCACCACACCATTGTCTTTGCGGCGTGCAAGGTGGAGTGTACTGAGATAAAATCCCATTATCTCTGAGATAATCCAAAACTGTTGGTCTAAGCAATTTCCACCACGATCAGATCGTAATGTATTCATACTTTTACCAAGTTAGTTTTCTACTTCATTTCTGAATTATTTGAACTTTTCAAACGCTTCAGATTTGTATCTCATCAGATACAGGTACCCATATCGTGAATAATCACCGATAAAAGTAATGAAGTAAAGATAACCACTTCTGGCATGGATGGACATCGACCACATACATCCGAATGTATTAGGTCTAATACTCCAATCACTGCTCACCCTTTCCTCTTGAAGGGTAACTTAGTCATCTTGCCTAATAAACAAGATTCGCATGTGTCATATGATTCATAATCAAATGACCCTAAACCGCCACTCTTATGGAGCTTAGCGACGCGTGTCTCATTTATATGGCTGTTCGATAATGCCATAAGTAAGTTGATTTTAAATTATCTCGATTATGTCTTTTTCGTCATTGACATTCAAAACGGATATGACATATCTAATATGTCAATTCCATCGATAATGTACCAAGAGCATAGAGCATTCCATTCAACTAATGTAACAACCATCGCTACTAAAAGTCCAATGGAAACCAAATTTATTGAAACAAGAAATGCATAATATGTTCTTTGTTAAAACAGTACAAAATGACAATCATCCAATTTGAATACAAGCCCACTAGGAGTGACAAGACATAAGTTGTCTATGGCTAATGTAGCAACTCTTCACGCATTACCTACACGAAGGTCTAGTTCTCCTTTTATGAGCTATCATCGTCCCCGAGGCCCCGTGATATCATTTCATATGTATGAGCCACAACCGTATCAAATACCCATATGTTTTGATCGTAAACAAGATAACCTCAATGACAAACATATTTGAAGGAGTAGAGGCATCCGATGCCTTCTTACGCTTGTAAACTCAGATAGACTTTTATAGCTTAGCCCAGGTGGCCGCCTTGCCACAATGAAAGCAAAACTTTTGGGCGTTTCTTTGGTTTTTTCTTTGATGACACTTTCATTTGGTTTCTTGGCCTTTTCTTCTTTGGACTGAAGAAGAAGCATCCACCACTAAAGACTTGCTTGCTATCCTTTTGATAGCTTGCTCACTGTCTTGAAAGCAGATTGATCACTCAGAATTGTCAGGATATTTGATTCATCCGATAGTTTAACACTAACTATGAAAACCGCCGATAATCCAACCGTAATCAAGTCTATACTTAACTCATAATCCATTACAAATCCTAAGACAGCCAATCTCTATATAGCCATTCATCTTCGTGGCAACCTGGACAAGAGATGTCCCCGAGCCATCTTTGTGGTGAAGAGAAGCCTCGAGGTCTCGAACCTTTCGCATCGAAGCTTACTCATCGCCTCCCTAAGATGAAATACTATAGTGTGAGCATCCATGGACTCGTCGCTTCGCAGCTCTCGTGACATCGAGGCAAGCATAATGCAAGTAGCCATGTCATCATCCTTTAGATGCTTACGATATGCTTTTCGATCCTCATCAAGCATCGACAAGCAGTGCATCCGGAAGTGGAACATCTAGACGTATCCGGTTCCTCGGATCGAGAACAATTCTCGATTCCTCACCATCAAGAAAATTCGGTCCGCATTGTGGAGCGAAAATTCACATCGAAAGATATCTTCAATCAACCTAAGCGATAGAGCTAAGGAATGTTAGAATAGAAATGCTCGCATGATCATAAGGACTTGCATGACATGCATATGGCTCCCACTAGTTTCCTAGAATCCATAACCCTCTTTACTGAATCCAAGAAACAAAGTGACAAATGTCCTAGTGGGTCGATATCCCACATTGCTAAGAATGACCTTGGGTTTGCCCAACAAGCCACAACTTAGGTCAATCGGTAGGTATCGAACATACCAATTGCATCATCGATAACCGATATGAGAATGACCATGGGTTTACCCAACAAGCCACCTTATGTCTCGGAGGTATCGATATACCAATTACATCTTAGACATAACTATCGATCAGTGCTATCAACTTGTTGATGTGTGCACTTACATCGGTATCAACTCTTTGATGCGCATATATCGATGTATGCTGCCCAATTTCGCCTCGTCCACGCTGACCTCGAAGTTTACTCAACAAACCAACGCTTCAAAGGTAAACCAACCCATTAATCGTAAAATCATATTTTCATGGTTCGAACATATCCAGATAGAGTGAGCTTGGGTTTACCCAACAACCCATCCCTATAAGAACTCTAGTTCTTACCATATTAATGGAAGGCGTTAGTTTTCATATACCGAGGAGGGATTTAGAAACTCTAGACTCAAGTCAAGGATCATAGTCACAATGACTATATGGCATGATTTAGGTTTCATCAATCAAATTGAATCAATCCTTATAATCATCCATCATCCAACTGAAAGATGTCACAAGTCGACTTTCATCAAATGCAAGTCGCCTTTATGCCATCGCTTCACACACAAGTCGACTTGTAGGAAACAAGTCGCCTTTATGGCACTCGCCTGATGTATAAGTCGCGCTTGTAAGGTGCCACAAGTCGACTTATATTTTAGATTTCAACAAGTCGACTTATTCCATACACAAGTCGCCTTATCCAAGGAAATTTGCTAAAATCTCTAATCGGCTAATTCCTCAATCCATGCAATTCCAATTCACAATACCATCATAATGAGGGTAATATCTTTAAATAGATGCCTCAATGAACACTTCGTTGATTCATGAATGCCTTAAATAGTCAAACTATATGACAAGCTTGAAATGAGTCATAACTCTAAGATTTCCAAATAATTTAGGAACACCCAAATTATCACCCTAAGCATCTCAAGCTAGTGTATACACTCAAACTACTCCGCACTTGTCACAAAAATTGTGACGGCCAAAACAAGCAAGAAAATGAAATATACTAACGAGACACAAATGTGACCAATTCGGCATTCAAAAATTCATGGAAAAGCAACTTCAAGCAATGCACTTTGGAAATCATACCACATCAAGATAACACATTTTTAATCATATTAAAAATGGTGCAAGGCATTGGAACTGAAAAAGCACACTCAATCAAGCCAAGAAAAACAGTCCCAACAATTTTCACCAAAACTGTCCAGTTCTGTACATTGCTCGAAATGATCAATGAAACAATTTCAATAAATTCTGAAAAAATTACATAGGTTATTAAATGTTCTGAACATGCTACCTGAATTTTTTCAGGATTTTAGGCCATCAAAAACTCAGTAAACCAAAATAACAAAACCGATTCAAAATATGTGTTCATCAGCACAGCAATTCCCAACAGTATAGAATAAATTCGTGAATAAATATCCAATCTACTTGAAATCCAATTTCCATGCTCACAGACATTCAAAAACATCTTAAAGACATGTCGGTGAAGGAAAATCCAGAAAAAGATTTTTCTAGAATTTATTCTCGATTTTATACTACTGCCTGTCCACAGAGTGTTTCACAAAACAGCATCTGGAACCTTAGGGAATTAATTAGCAAAACTACATCAAATCAAATCGATAAATTCTGAAAATTCATAGACATATTCTATAACATGTTATGAACAATCCTGGGCAGAAAAATTTCGAAAACCCTATCTCTATAGCAATTCGAAATCTGAACAGAATGCATGCTACAACATCACAAGCAATTAAGGTTTATGATCTAGCTTCAGTTAAAGCTTCATACACGACACCAGACGCTCTGATACTACTGTAGGAAAATCCCGGGAGGTACATCACATGTACCGGCAGCGGAAAACAAAAATTTTTGTTCCTGGGGCTTTCCCAAATCCCAGGATCTAGGTGTCGGTATGAAGACATCAACCTAAATAGCCAAAAGAGACTATCTCTAAAGGTGATCCACGCAGAGATCAGAAAACCTAACCGAGTCAAACCCCTTTGACCTGGGAATAGCTAGAATAGATTAAAGCCTGCTAGAGCCTACCTCTGTCCTGGAGAACTTGAGAAAACGTTGGTCTTTGTGCTTGGAGAAGAGAAACTATGACACTTGAGGAAGAAGAAGACTTGAAATCACCATTCAAACTTTCCTTAACACTTAAGGAAATATTCTTCTCTTCAAAACCTAAGCATCATCGACGGCAACTCATCAAGACAAGCTTCTTATGTATATTTTAACAATTAAAAAGAATCCATAAGAGTTTGCCAAGTGTAAGCTTCATTACCATCCATTTATTTAACTAATTAAATAAACAAACTTTGAAAAGTCAATGGCTTTATCTCTTCTCCTAAAACCAACGCAGATCATGTTATATATATATAATTAATTAATCTTAATTAATTAATTAACATATATATAATTGCTAAAGAGGTTCAGTCAAATTGGGGTTGGTCCTACTGCTCATCGGCCCCGATGTCAAACAGCCTCTAAATCTTTCTTAGCAATATTGATGTCAACGATCTCATGGGACATATCCCAATCCCATTGGGATCCATTTAATCCTAATGTTTCCATAATTGGAACTCTGTCCAATTACTATTTTACGATTCTCTGAGTCACTCTTATCGTGTGACCCTTTAGGCTCCGGTTATGTTGGCCACTTAGATTAACACTTAATCTAAGCAAGTCATGAGCGGTATCTAGCAACACATCACGACCCCAATTGACCGTAAAGTAATCGGTTTGATGTATTCATTACTAACCGGATCACGAACCTTCCATAGACAATTATCAGCAATTAGTCCTTTCACCATCCTATACCCCACTTGGTTATGAGTATGGTCAGTGTCAACTCTCACTAGACCAAGTCCATTTAAGTGATAATAGCTTCGCCCCGACTCATTACTCTATATGTCAATGAAGACACTCTTCATGACATATATGCCGCCATTTTAGTAATGATCTTCGATAAAGAGGCCATGGGTATCTCTTCTCGCTAATCCGTAGTGGTGAATCCTTTATTGGCTACTCAATTATCTTCAATACCTCAAGCTGTACCCAAGCACCACCCTATGAGTTACCTTGAAGGCAACAAGGAATGGAGTCAGCACGTGATCAAGATTCAAGATATCCTCGAAAGTACCTCAAGTCTCAAGGATACTTGCACCATTGCTATGATGAGATTATCAACGACACTTAGATAAGATATCCATGTGATGATCTCATGGCAGTCATCCAATGAACTTACTACCGCTTAGTAAGATCCACATGTCAACTCTAAATATCTCATATTTACAGCTTCGAGATCCACCGCTGATCCAATCAAGGAATATGACATGTGCTAGTCTAACCGGATTAATGATGTCCATCTCATTAATCCTATGACTAGGAAAAATTTAGATATTGATATAATTGCACATGATAGGAATCTCAGTAGTATGATCACATCATAAGTTCCTTCATGCTATGTCATATATCATGGACTTCATTAATTCGATTAAAGATCCAATCAATTCATAAACACCGCTCATGAATATCAAATTAATGAAATATGCCTTTCTTTATTTATTCATAAAGTCCATACACGACTTTGAATAAAACGCGCTTAAAGGGATTGCCTTGTGGCACTACTCTAACAATCTAATCAGATCGACAGCCATAAGTCGACTTACACCGGTGAACAAGGCGATTTATCAAGAAAGCAAGCATAAGTCGACTTACACTTACAATGGCAACGTGAGGACCTAGATTCATCACAATCATATACAGGTTCCGAATCATCTGAACATGCAAACATCTGCCTGATGGCCGAGGAAGATAGTGATGAGGAGGTAAAATCGACTACTTATAATTTGCATGATGCCTACTCGTAATTGTTAGAAGATTCTCATGCTATTCAAACAAAGACAAACCGTTAAAGAAAAGTATGCAGAAAATATTAGACGTCATCAAGTAATAGAGAGAGAAATGTCTGTCTAAAGAAGCAATTTGATCGCGGCTATCGCTCAATCCAAGATTGATCCTCGAAACCGTCAAAATCAATTTATACCAAGAATTGCAACACGTGGTGCAAACTCGGTGACTCTCAAGGAACCAAAAATAATTGATTCTAAGACTATCCTAATGTTTGAATTATGCAAGAAAACAGTTAAACGGAGTTTTGGTTTAATCTTTAAAATTAAAGAAAGCAAGGCATGAAATAAATATTTTGGGATTTTTGAAAGGCAAGACAATTTGAAGTAATTAAGATTGAAAACAGCTTAACTAAAGTTCTCCCAAAATGTGGCTCGGTCATCATCGCTCAAAATAAATGTCTGGGTTTGAAATCCACTAAGTTTCAAAACATAACCTTAATAACTCGTTAAGTCCAAGAATTTAATTAATCAACTCGATTAATTAAATCTTGTTAAAACCCTTAGTGTATGGTATGAAATGATTTATGCAATAAATCAATAAGATAATAACACAACCAACTTAACCAAACACAACTAGGCAAATTAGATTAATTAATGCAAAATCGATCGATATATACGAGACTTCATGATTCAGCACAATATTCAACACAAACCAATCCTTAACATATATTAAAGTTTAACATCCTACTAAACTATAGCAAGATTCATTCGTCATACAATGCAATATCCAACTCGAGTTGTTACAAAATACGGCGTAAATCTAAATCTAAGATCGATTACCCACGTTGAGCTCGAACTCAAACCGTTGTTACATCTTCAGAGATCCAACGCCTAGCCACGCAGATGATGCCGGTGAGTCCATCATCGCTGAATATCACCGCCCATGACTCAACGATTTAACAGCTTGAAAATGGGTGCGATTTAATGATGGAAGAGATGAAGATGATGATGGTGGACGCCGATTGAGGTGGCGCCTAATCTGCAAACAGAGGAAACAAAACTATCGTAAAAATGGAGAAGATGAAGGATGGAGAGCTACCCTGAATGCGCCGTTCTCTTTAACCTAAAATGGAAGGTTTTATAGAGTCGTAAGCGGGCCGGCTCAATAAAGGATAATTTTGCTATTTAAGGTCGGGTATCCGACATTCGTCGCGATTAATGAATAAAGTTCGCCACGATTTAATGAAAATGAGTCACTGTCATGATTTAATTAATTTATACCAAATAACTTCGTCATGAAAATGTCTCGCTGGTTCGTCCCACTAATGGATGGCTTCTCACGACGTGTTGACTTTCTCTTGTTGACTCCATTGTTCCTACAAAATACAACACATTTGCAGTATCAATTATCCCAATAAAAGTTATGCAGAAATTAATATCAAATGACAACAAAATACCGATAATGTGCAAATTATAAAGCTCGATATGAGAAACCAATTTAAGCACAAAATCATGAATTAGAGTCAACAAGTGCATAATTACTTAAGAAATTAGGCCAATTTATAGTATAAATTTGGCTCAATCAAATTCCCCACACTTAAACCTTCAGACTCTGGACAAAGTTTACAAGAGTAAAAAAGGTACAAGAGTGAAAGAAAATTCCGCCCATGCTCAAATAATAATGTAATTGACGTAATCCACTTCATCGAATTTAAACGCAGAAATGGAAAGAGTGCTAATAAAACAAACACTGAAAGAATTTAAGCACATGAGATTGAACAATGAGAATCACTCGATATGGTGTTTATGCTCAACTCACTTGTGTTTAAGGATGTTTTCTCCATCCGCTTAATGCATCTCCTACCATAGGCTTGTATCAATTTTATTTCTCCACTACAAGGACTATCATTTCAAGATCAAGAGGTCTTTCAGGTTGTAATGAGCGGAGGGCTAGATGAATGGATGAAGTGAAAGAAGAAAATATGATCATGCGCACTAAATGAGGAATTGATGTCAACACCAAATTAAAACCGAACAATCAAATAAATTGAATACACTTTTTTTTTTTTTCACATTTTGGCTATCTCATTTGAGATGCTAATCCTTTGGGATACAACACATTATTATCCCTTTTGGAATACACAAGACTAACACTTTTCCATTTTCCATTTTTTAACAAAATATGTATCACCGACATCATCTTAATATGTATGCAAATGCTCATAGAGTAAGGGCTCAAGGGCTAGCAAAGGAAAAGTGTTTATGGTTGGTGTTCGGGGAAAGGGTGAAAGAAGGAACGCTCTATCATATCAACAAAATTCTAGTCCATCAAGCTTTGAGTAAAATTGACACAAATTCTAGAGAAGCATGAACTAAGATGCACACACAAAGATATAGAAGAAAAATTTTGGCTCAAATATCCTTCCAACAAGGGTTTGTCTCAATGATCAATCTCAAGTCTTAAACACCGACAATACTATCTTATTAGCATGCTCCCATTCACTTTGTTTTGAAAACTTCAAAAGTTAAAATTTTGCCGATCCAATTATCGCTCAAGAATGGAGAGTATTTTCAAAACTCAAGTATCGCTTTTGAAACTTGTAAATGATTTGCATGCAAGGCACAAAAGAATAGGTGCAGAAAATGTTTGATCGAGTTTCAAATTTATCAAGAAATTTGAAAGGGCCCAAAAATTATGCACAAATTCTAATAGGCATGCAATGCAAAATATAAGAAGGAACTAGCTCCCACACTTAAACAAGGCATTGTCCACAATGGCGTATAGCAAGGCAGGCACACATAGAAACATGAAACAAAAATTGACAAAAGAGAATGGGGATATATCATTAAGCTCAAAACGAAGTAGACAAAAGGAAGGATCCAAGAACTAGTTAAAAATTACAACAGAGAAAAGAAAATAGAGACAAACAACAAACACAAAATACAAACGAAAGTAGGGACACCACTAACAGAGGGTCGCCGATGGCGGATCCAGAGGGCAAAGGCAAAAGGGATTGAATGAAAGGGAAAAGAAGGTGACGTGGAATCACAAGTAAGAGTAAGGAGCAGCAGAGCTACCGGGGTCAAGGCGAACGGCAACCAAGACGAGGTGCACCATGGGCAGATGGGGTTGGAGCAACGGCAGTGGAGGAGACTCACGGGCCGAACCGCAGAGGGAGCAAGAGGAAGAGGAGGGGTTTTTCTCGCCAAGTAGCATTGTGAGTTCGAGACATGGTCCCGCATATACAAGTAATAGAAACAAAACTTAACTAGGAACATGATATAGAATCAGCCTCCTCATCGCGACTAATGCTCTAAGTCACGACGAGTCGAGGTCCTCACCATTCGTCATGACGGATAGGTACGCTCGTCAGGGCAATGGGGTTCTTAATTGTCATGATTTAATTATGAAACTAGTCGCGACTAACGGCGATTCTGCAGTACACAGACGACAAAACAACTGCCTTCGCAACCCTAACTAAACACTAATCAACGAAAATGAAAGCTAACAAGAGAAAAACAAAAGGAAAGAGGCTTACTAGAGTCGAGTGAAGGGAGACCGGAAGGAGACGACTACGGAGGGAATGAGGCAACGCCGATTTTGAGGCAAACAAGAAACGAGAGAGAGGGAGAAAGAGAAGGAGGAAGAAGGAGAAGAATAGGGCTAAGGTAAACGAAGGCTGAAGGACCTCGGTCAAAGAGAAAGACCAACGGTCATAGGGCAAATCGGGCTTATTCGTCATGACGAGGCAATCGTTAGCCGCAATAACAAAACAAAAAACCCTAGATAAGTCAGCGATTTAACAGTGGATGTTCGTCATGCCAAGCACCCAAAACAAAACAAAATTTCTAAGGATCCTACACAAATTGCACAAACATTCAATTTATCAATCCACGATCACTCAATCTCATTAATCTATCTCATGCTTCATCAAACAAGAAAATGCGAGCTAACAAGAGGGAATCAATTTATTGAAATAGAAAAGAAAATCCTACTTAACTACAGCTAAACCTACTTGATGGGTCTCTCCCACACTTAAACAATATAATCATGCTCAACAAGCACATAGGAATCAAACATAAGCACAACTATATAGTAAATGAAGGAAAGAGAAACCCGATAGTCACGGCGGTTAGGGAGTCCTATGATAGAGCTTGAGCAGATGTCCATCGACCTGAAATTTCACGGTGTTCCTCTAAAAGTTCTACCATACCAAAATTATGTACCTTAATCACCACATAAGGTCCTTCCCAACGATGATTGAATTTGCGGGCTTGAATGTGAAACGGCTTTAAACAAGAGGACCTTGTCACCTTCCTTAAAAGTCTTTCGAGAAGGATCTTGTCATGTATCGCTTGGCCTTTTCTTTGTAGAGCCGAGAGTGCTCATATGCTTCAATTGCAGCTCTTCTAACTCCCGCAGCTGGAGTTTCCTTTCCATCCCCGATGCTTAAAGTCTAGGTTGCATTGCTTAACCGCCTAATAGGCCTTATGTTCTAGCTCCGTGTAAATGACATGCCTTACCATAAATCAACCGGTATGGAGACATTCCTATCGGGACTTATAAGAAAGGCGATATGCCCACAAAGGCTTCCTCTAAACGCAGACTCCAATCCTTCTCGAGGGCTTAACTATCCTTTCCAAATGTGCTTGACCTCTATTTGAAACTTCGTGACCATTGGTTTCATGGATGGTAGGCGAGAAACTTGTGTGAAACCCCAAATTTGGAAAGCAAGTTAGTAATAACCCGACACAAAATGAGTGCCGCGATCGCTCACTATCGCCTTTAGGATTCCGAATCGACGTAAGATATTAGATTTGAGGAATTTAGAGACCGCTCACTGTCATCTTGTCAGTGGGCACGGCCGATCCATTTCAAACATAATCAACTCCTAGGAGAATGTACACGAACCCAAACGATGGGGAAACGGTCCCATGAAATCGATACCCAAACATCAAAGATTTCGCAAAACAAACTGGTTGTTGCGCATCTCACGACGCTTCCCTAATCCTCAAACGCTGACACTTGTCACAAGCTTGGCAAAATGGAAGGAGTCCCGAAAGAGAGTAGGCAATAGAATCCTCAATCCAAAACTTTTCTCGCTATTCTTCTAGACCGAAATGTCCCCCACAAACCATAGAGTGGCAAGTCGAGAGTATATCATCAAATTCCTCATCCGAACACATCGTCAATTACTTGGTCATCGTGATATCTTCCATGTATGAGGTTCATCCCAATGTAATGCCGAAGAAGCCTTCATTCTTCGAGCTCGCCTCGCCATACGTATAGGGTCAAATTTGTCATTAAGTAATTGACAATATGTGCGTATCAAGGCTCCTTGAGAATCGCGCAACACGTGATGTAATCCGTAAAAGAATCACAGTCGACGGAAGAGTCTACCTTTAGTATTCGCGGCAACCGCTTCAGATGGTCACCTACTGGGTTCATGACACCAACCCGATCTTTAATCTCAATATCAAACTTCAAGAAGCAAAGTCCAACGGATTAATCTAGGTTTCGATTGTGGCTTTGTCAAGAGGTACTTAACAGCCTTGATCGGTAAAATGATGACGGGAATTAAGCAACATCGCCTAATTTGTCTAGCGTAAGATTATCGCAAAGAGTTCTTTCTCAACAGGTGTAATTGGCTCGAGCTGGATCTAAAGTTCGACGCAGTATGCAATAACTCTAGCTAACTTCTCCTCATGTTGTCCTAACATGGCTCCCACAAAGATAATTGAAGCATCACACTAAAGCTCAAAAGGCAAATGCCAAATAGGGCAACCATGATAGAGGGGAAATGAGTTTGTCTTTATGTATCAAAAGCCTTTGGCATGAAGCATCAAACTCAAATTTCTCATCCTTTGCAAGAGTTTTGAAAGAGGAAGGGCGATTTTGCTAAAATCCTTAATAAACCTCCAGAAATCCTCGCATGACCTAGGAATGACCTAATATCACGGACACAGTAGGATAAGGCAGAAGATATGACTCGATTTTAGCTTTGTTAACTTCGATTCCTTTCTTCAAATCAAATGTCCAAGCACAATACCTTCATTTACCATAAAATGGCATTTTCGGGTTAGGATCAAGTTCTTTCGATGCACCTCTTAAGAACTTTAGTCGATCAAGAGGAAGGAATCAAGGAATCGCCTGAACCTGTGAAGTCATCCATAAAGACTTCTATACTTTCTTCCAAAAATCGCAGAAGACGCCCATCACACAACGCCGAAGGTACCGGGGCATTACACAAACCAAAAGGCATCTCGCGATAAGCAAAGGTGCCGAAGGACATGTAAACGTGGTCTTATCTTCGTCCTCAGTAATGGGTACTTGAAACAACTCGAGAAACCATCTCGTAAACAGAATGTGATTTCCATGCCAATCTTTCCAAAGATCCGTCGATAAATGGAAAAGGAAATGGTCCTTTCGAGAAGCGCCATTCAATTTTCTAGTCAATACAAACTCGCCATTTAATTTTGCACTCTTGTGGAATGAGCTCATCTCTCATTTCTCACCACAATAATCCCGCTTTTGGGTACCACATGAATTGGGTGACCCATTCACTATCGTAATGGATAATTATCCCCACGCCAGAGCTTAGTGACTTCTTTTTCACCACATCGAGAATAAGTGGATTTAATCTTCACCGGGCTGCCTTATCGCCTTAGATCCCTCATTTAACAAGATCCTATGAGTGCACGCGAGCAGGCTAATCCCGGTATGTCTCGCTAATCCACCATCCTATTGCTCGCTTATGCTCGTCAAGACTTTTAGAAGTCGCCGCTCTTCGTGTTCGACAACGAAGCTCATGATGATAAAAAAGTGCTTTATTTGGCTCGAGGAAGACGATTTCAATGAAGCGGTAAGGGTTTCAATTCGAGCCTGGAGGTTGTAAATCGAGGGATTAGCTTAGGAAGCTCTGCTTAGAAGAGGTCCCCATCCGCCCTAGAATGATTCACTAAGTCGAGGAATCGGTTCCGACTTTCGAGCGAACATGAAGCGAGCCAGAGGACTTGTCTCATGGATCCTCATCGAGTCTCAAATCGTAGGGACAACATTAAGATGTTCACCCCAAACAAGGAGTAATCCTCGTTAGGTGCTTCATAGCTTCATACATGTTGAAGCTAACGTGTTGATCACCAACCTCCATGGTGATCTTTCCTTCCTTCATACCGATCATTTTACTTCCGTCCAAGGAAGAGTCGTCCAGGATTGTAGAAGTGTCCCGCACCACTTCAAGAGACATATCCAAAGACGTAAAAATCAAGTAGGGAACACTAATCCTTTCACTGGACCGAATGTCCTCAATGATGCCCATGTGGTGCTCCAAGGATCTGCTACCCAACCGTAACACTCACCAAGTAGGTTTTACGCTCTTAACCCCTGTGGCTTCATAGATGATTTTGGCATCACATTGATTGTCGCTCCCAAATCCAAAGAACGCTCTTCCAATTGTCACCTTCCTATGACACAAGGAATGGTGAACGATCCCGGTCCCGACACTTCACAGAATTTGGGGCTTGAATAATGCGGACACATTCGAGTCGACCCGACTCTTCGCTCGCCTAAATTTCTTCTTGTTGGTGCACAAGTCTTCGAGATACTTGGCATAGCTTCAAGACTCTCTTAACCAGTCCAAAGGGCACATTCACTTCCACCTTCCCAAATAGGTCAATAATTTCCTTTTCATGTTTCATCGCTGACCTTCTTGCTCATCAAGTAGGAATTTGGGAAGGAAGGTCCTTCGATTGACTTCCCTTTATGTTGCTTCATTTTCGTTTTCATTGCTCCTTTTCAGCTCTTACTTTCAGATTGCTTGATTGTTGTTCTTTTCTCAACTTCTTCTTGTTCACTCTCGGATCTCACATCCCGCTTTTCCTTAATTTGAGGCCTCTTCAACCTCGATTTCTTCTGCATTCTTCTTTATCGTGAATGTCGAATCGCACTTTCCTTCCGCCTCCTTAGCTCAATAGCATTCAGACTCTTTCGATTTATGACCGTGTTGGAAGGAATTGATCCGCTATTCCTCGTTGGCTTTCACTCAAATTGTTAGACAATTGAGTGACATATGAGTTCGTGTTCTCACTTTGGTCTCCCATTGTTCCATCCATTTTCTAAGGCAATCGCTTAGCAAAGATTCTTCGAGGAGTCCCGTGAATCGATTAGCTATGGCGTTGAATTGATTCGCAATCAATTCTCTCTTCCTTCACGAGAGTCATCATGCGTGCGTGACTGGTTGGTGTCTTCTTTTGGCGGTTGTGGTTGCACCGTCAATGCTTGCCGATCGAGGAACTGGTTTGTAGATGTTCCAGCACTCTCCTTGTTGAAAGTGGTTGGTTGTTCTTCCCTTATTACTCCTCCAACTAAAGTTAGGATGTGATTCCATCCTTCATTATACGGTTGGAGTACGATCCCACTTTAGATTTTGTCTCCCTGCACACCGCAGAGACTTCTTCATACCTCCGGGACGTACATCGTTATGTGCATCACCGATCCGCAAGATTTACAACTAGGTGCGGCTATCAAAGGAAGGCGATGAGCGATGTACATTCAAATTTTTAACTCTGCCGTAATCGAGGACAACCGTGAAGTTATCCGATGTTCAAGGAATTCACTTTTGATTCCGTGCTTCCATCCTTTTTGTCCGAGCCGACATGGCTCCCACTTCATGGACACTCCTGGAATCTCTGACACTATACTATTGATGATTTAGGGCTATCCTCTTAATCAAGGCCCATGCTTGGTGTGGTGAGGTCGATCAACGATCCTCCCGGCAAAGATCCAAAGATTCCTTTTCCCGATTCTTCACCCCATCATAGAAATATTGAACGAGTTGTTCATCCGGATTTGGTGATGGGGCACCGAGACAACAGATCTTGGAATCTGCTCCAATAGTCATACAAGGACTCGCTATAGTCTTGCTTGGCGTAATAGATCTCTTTCCTCATTGACGACGTCTCGAGGGCCGGAAAATACTTTTCCAGAAAGCTTTCTCAAGTTGGCCCAACTATGGTAGGCATTCGCGACATGCCTTGGGAGGCTCATGTACCACTCCGGGCCTTTCCTTCTAGGGATAAGTGAAACACCTTCCACAACACATGATCTAGGGAGCTCTACGGGTTTCATGCTTTGACAAATCATTGTCAACATTGTAAATGCATGTAGGATCTTCTCCCGCCAAACCGTGAAATTTGGGAGGAATTGATCAATAGCCCTTAACTTCAAATTCACGTCAAGTTCGTGCAGTCATGTGAAGGGGTCATAATTGACGTCCGAGGTCGTAGCTTCTCCGATCGTTTCTCGCTCGTTGTTCCCTATGTTCTCATCGACTCTTTCCCGATCACCATTTAATCCATGATCTCCGCTCTAGGTTGGTGACCGGAAATTCTTGATGCTCACCATTTCTCCTACTTGATGTTCTAAAGTGCTAGGGTTGCTTGCTCTCTTCTCGTCCTTCCTATGCTTCCTTAAGTATCGCCGATTTCAAAGTTGAAATGAACTAACCTAAGTCTCACGGGCATGCACAAAAGAAGTTCACCTAAGAAAACTCACTAAAACGACAGGAGATAGCACAGCTTCGATTCACCATTGTTCGTCATGACTGTATGAACTCGTTGCGACAAAGAAAAAATTACGAATATTCGTCATGATTTAATGTATGAACTTCGTCATGCGACGAACGATGAACTAGTTGCGATTTAATGATGAACCTGCATGACCAAGAATCACAACAAAGCACAATTACTCAAATTAGGCACAATAAGCAGGGAGCAATCAAACTAAACACTTAAAGCAAAATGTAATTAAACTCACCAAATGTAATTAACACTAAAAGATCAAGCAAGCAGACTAAAACAAAATTATTAAATGCAAAATGTAATGCAAACAACAAAACTATAACGTAAAACAAACACTTGGCTAACCTAGAAAACCAATTACTTTGGTTCCCAAGAACGGCGCCAATTTGATCAAGGCATATCGCTCAATCCAAGATTGATCCTTGAAACCGGTCAAAATCAATTTATACCAAGAATTGCAAACACGTGGTGCAACCTCGGTCGACTCTCAAGGAACCAAAGGCAGTAATTGATTCTAAGACTATCCTAATGTTTGAATTATGCAAGAAAGCAGTTAAAACGGGAGTTTTGGTTTAATCTTTAAAATTAAAGAAAGCAAGGCATGAAATAAATATTTTTGGGATTTTTGAAAGGCAAGACAATTTGAAGTAATTAAGATTGAAAACAGTTAACTAAAGTTCTCCTGAAAATGTGGCTCGGGTCATCATCGTTCAAAATAAATGTCGGGGTTTGAAATCCACTAAGTTTCGAAAACATAACCTTAATAACTCATTAAGTCCAAGAATTTAATTAATCAACTCGATTAATTAAATTTTGTTAAAACCCTTAGTGTATGATATGAAATGATTTATGCAATAAATCAATCAGATAATAACACAACCAACTTAACCAAACACAACTAGGCAGATTAGATTAATTAATGCAAAATCTGACTGATATACATGAGACTTCATGTATTCAGGCACAATATTCAACACAAACCAATCTTTAACATAGATCAAAGTTTAACATCCTACTAAACTATAGCAAGATTCATTCGGTCATACAATGCAATCTCCAACTTGAGTTGTTACAAAATGCATGTAAATCTAAAACTAAGATCGATTACCCTATGTTGAGCTCTGGAACTCAAACCGTTGCTACATCTTCAGGAGATCCAACGCCCTAGCCACGCATGATGCCGGGTGAGTCCATCACTGCTGGAATATCACCTCGGCTCATGACTCCAATGATGAACAGTTAAAAATGGGTGCGACGAATGATGGAAGAGATTAAGATGATGATGGTGGACGTCGTATGGAGGTGGCGCCGAATCTGCAAAACAAAGGAAACAAAACTATCGAAAAAATGGAGAAGACGAAGGATGGAGAGCTACCTCAGAATGCGATCGTCTCTTTAACCTAAAATGGAAGGTTTTATAGAGTCAGAAGCGGGCCGGTCGGAACAAAGGATAATTTTGCTATTTAAGGGTCGGTATCCGGCATTCGTCGCGACTAATGAATAAAGTTCGTCATGATTTAATGAAAATGATCACTGTCATGATGTAATTAATTTATACCAATAACTTCGTCGCAGCCGAATGTCTGCGTTGGTTCGTCGACTAATGGATGGCTTCTCACGACGTGTTGACTTTCTCTTGTTGACTCCATTGTTCCTATAAAATACAACACATTTGCAAGATCAATTGTCCCAATAAAAGTTATGCAGAAATTAATATCAAATGACAACAAAATATTGACAATGTGCAAATTATAAAAGCTCGATATGAGAAACCAATTTAAGCATAAAATCATGAATTAGGAGTCAACAAGTGCATAATTACTTAAGAAATTAGGGCCAATTTATAGTATAAATTTGGCTCAATCACAATTAGATGAGAAAAATAAAGTCATGATGATCGTAAAAAGATTAATCACCTTTAAACTAAGAATTAAGAATCACACCGTTGATTTAGTTACCTTCATGAGAGCACTAAGAAAATGAATGAGATGCTTGGAAAATGTAGACATCCGAAAGTGATAAACTGGATTAGGGTTTACGACTAACAAGACTCGGTCTCATAATAAACCTTTCTTTCAAAAAGAGAAACTCTAATAGATCTCGTTTTGATCAGCGTTCTAGTTATATGCATCAAAGAACTCATCATATGCATACTACTAACCATAAAGGACCCAAAAAAATTTGGGTACCAAAAGATAAAATAGTTTCTCCTGCAGATATCCTTCCTTGAAAGATACAGCAAGCACCATTGGTATTTAGACAGTGGATGCTCGCGACATATGATGGAAAAAAAGGTCTATGTTCCTAGACCTTCAGTATAAGAAGGGAGGATCGATAACTTTCGGAGACAACCAGCAAGGCAAGATCATTGGAATCGATAAAATTGGTAAAGATTCCTTTGCATGCATAATAATGTACTGCTTGTTGATGGTCTGAAGCATAACTTGATTAGCGTCAGTCAATTGTGTGATTCTGGTTTCACTGTCACATTCAATCAAAATCTTTGCGAAGTCAGAAACAAAAATGGATCTATACTTTCTCTGTCAAGAGAAGAAACAATCTTTACAAAATTGATTTAGAAGATTTTCAAAGCTAAAATGTTTCATGTTTTCTATCTTCCAAGAAGAAAGACTAACTGAATAAAAGCTAGGTCATGTCTCTTTTAAACATATTTCAAAGTTGACAAAACATGATTTGGTAAGAGGATTGCCAAAATAAGTTTTGACAAAGAGTTTTCTGTGAAACTGTTTGAAAGGAAAACAAGTTAAAACTTCTTTTCTTCTAAAAATTTTGTAACATCATCTGACCCTTGAGAATGCTACATATGGATTTATTTGGTCCAACAAGGACAATAAGTCTTGGTGGAAAGAAATATGAATTTTTCATTGTTGATGACTTTACTCAATTTTTTGGATATTGTTTTTATCACACAAAGATGAATCTTTTAAGTGCTTTTAGACCTTATCCGAGAAGTTGCTGTAACGAAAAGGAGTGTCTATAGCAAAGATGTCGGAGTGACCATGGTGGAGAATTTGAGAATGAGAAGTTTAGGTTATTCGTGAGGAGAATGGAATTTTCCACAATTTCTATGCTCTTAGGACTTCACAACAGAATGGAGTTGTTGAAAGGAAGAACAGGACGATTCAAGAGATGGCAAGGACCATGCTGTGTGAGATGAATCTTCCTAAATACTTTCAAGTAAGTCGTGAATACAACATGCTATATTCGTAATAGAATTCGTTACGGACCCATGTTGAAGAAGATTCCTTATGAGTTATGGAATGGAAGAAGACCAAATATATCTTACTTTCATCCATTCGGGTGCAAATGCTCTATTCTGAACACAAAGGAGCTGTTGGATAAATTCGATTCAAAGACCTATCCAGGAATCTTTCTAGGCTACTCATTATCGTATAAGACATTTCGGGTGTACAATCTTACTTCAAAGACAGTTGAGGAGACCATCCATGTCAAATTTGATGATAGTTCCCAACCTCATAAGGAAGATGACATGGAAACTGAAGGTCCTTCAAAAAGCTTAGATGATAGCACAGAAACTCCATCATCAGGAACTCATGTAGAAAAAGTTGAAGATATTCCAGAAACTATCGGACTGAAAAGAGACTGGAAATATAAAAGTTCTCATCCAGAAGAGTTGATTATCGGAGAGACCTCAGAAGGAGTCAGAACAAGGTCCAGATTCAGAAGAGAAGCTAATGTGGCTTTTATCTCTGAAATAGAACCTAAGAAGGTTGAGAAAGCTCTTCAAGACGAAGCTTGGGTGTTAGCCATGCAAGAGGAGCTGAATCAATTTACTAGGAATAATGTGTGGTCCTTAGTTTCGAAACCCTCTAAGAAATCCATCATAGGAACCAGATGGGTCTTTAAGAATAAGTTAGACTTAATCAGAAGAGTGAGTCGAAATAAGGCTAGATTAGTAGCACAAGGCTATAATCAAGAAGAAGGAATAGACTACAATGAGACGTATGCTCAAAGAGCAAGACTTCAAGCCATTAGGATTTTTGGGCATATGTCAGGTGTCATGATATAAAGCTTTTCAGATGGATGTGAAGAGTGCCTTTCGAATGGTTTTATAGACGAAGAGGTGTATGCTAAGCAACCAACTGGTTTCGAGGATGTTAAGAATCTAGACCATGTCTATAGACTTCATAAAGCCTTATACGGATTGAAGCAAGCTCCTAGAGCTTGGTATGATCGTCTGAGTACTTTTCTCTTAGAGAATGGTTTTAGTAGAGGTCAAGTTGATAAGACGCTCTTTAGGAAGAATTTTCAGAATGATTTTATTTTAGTTCAGATATATGTTGATGATATTATTTTTGGAGCTACCTCAAAAAGATTATGCATGAAGTTTGAGAGTTTAATGAAGGAAGAGTTTGAAATGAGCATGATGGGTGAATTAAAGTTCTTTCTTGGATTGCAAGTTAAGCAGAACGAAGAGAAGATCTTTATTCATCAACAAAAATACGTGAAAGAATTGTTGCTTAAATTTGATAAGCAGAATATGAAGCCAATGACTACTCCGATGCATCCTTCAAACCTTTTGTCGAAAGATGAAATTGGTAAGAAGGTGGATCAAACCTCATATAGAGGATGATCTTCTTTTCTTGTATCTTACGCAAGTAGAACTGATATTTTATTCAAGTGTTTGCTTGTGTGCAAGGTTTCAGCCGATCCTGAGAGTCTCATTTATTGTTGTTAAAAGAATTATGAGATATCTTGCGAGTACTACCGATCTTTGCTTAATGTTTGAGAAAGGTAGAGATTTGTGTTAATTGGATATTGCGATGCGGACTATGCCGGAGATAGAATTGAAAGGAAGAGCACAAGTGGAGGATGTCACTTTCTTGGCGCAAACCTAGTTTCTTGGTCAAGCAAGAGACAAAGCTCGATAGCTCTATCAACTGCCGAAGCAGAATATATGTTGGAACAAAGAGGCGCCTTTTAATGTTGAGAGGCGTCCACTTGGCTCTATCAACTGCCAATTGGCTCAATGGTGAGAGGCATCCACTTAAAGTGGAACAAAACCTTGAGGTCTTGGATTTGAGCCGTGGCTCACCCTTGACTAAAGAGGACAGTACTGATTAAGGTTGGATGCCGCAGTATAACCCGCAAACACCCGCCGTGGTATAACCCGCAAACACACGCTGGGTGGGAAATGTTAACCCAGGTGTGGGGGGTGGGGTCCAACATTACTTAAAGTGGAACAAAACCTTGAGGTCTTGGGTTCGAGCCGTGGCTCACCCTTGACCAAAGAGGACAGTACTGATTAAGGTTGGATGCCGTGGTATAACCCGCAAACACCCACCGTGGTATAACCCGTAAACATACGCTGGGTGGGAAATGTTAACCCAGGTGTGGGGGGTGGGGTCCAACAATATATGTCTGCCGCAAGCTGTTGTTCACAGATGTTGTGGATCAAATATCAACTTGAAGACTATTCAGTTTGAGAAGAAGAGATTCCAATCTACTGCGACAACACCAGTGCAATCAATCTGTCAAAAAATCCGATTCAGCATTCTAGAGTGAAGCACATTGAAGTTAGACATCACTTCCTGAGAGACTATATTCAGAGGATCTACAGTTCATCGAAACAGAGTCTCAGTGGGCAGACATCTTCACTAAACCATTGAGTGAAGAACGATAACAGAAGATCAGACGCAATCTTAACATGGTCATGTTAAGTGAACAGTCAGGCTAAAGGGACGTCAAAACTAACGGTGTCAAGTACAGTGAGTTACAACTGGTAACTTCTCTGACAAGGAAGTTTTGGAGGGAAACACCTCACGATCTTCAGAATCCCTATGATTCTAGAATACGCGTGATAAGACCCTTCAAGTTGCCTGAAGCGATATCATTCGGTTACTCTCATCTCCGCATCTGGTTCATCTTGCTTTCAAAATTCTCTCAATCATCCTACCCTGAGCGAAAAGCTAACCAGAGGCAGTTTTCATTACGAAACAATGGAAGCGGTGTGATATTCGGAAGACATGTGGATTTCGAGTCATTAAGAAATGATGGTATGGACATAGAACCAGAGATTGTAAGAGCTGGTTGGAGGAATTTCTTCCAGGTATGAGAACCAGTCTATACTGACAAAGTGTATGAGTTTTGGAAGAACGCTCAACTTGTAGACAACACTATAGTATCTTCAGTAGATGGCATATCTGTTGTTGTGATTGAGGAGCTGATTAAGAAGGTGACTGATTGTCCATCGGTTGGTGAGACCCTGTCAACCAAGGCTAAGTGGATGACAACAGTCAATGAGGGAAGAAGATGTTAGCAAACAATTATATGGAGTGAACGACCCTTTGGAGAGAAAGACGTCGAATCTGGTCCCAAAAGCTAGGGTTCTTCATGCGATTCTATTTAATTGCATTCTACCTAGAGCAGGTTCAAGGCATTTGGTGACTACCCTGGATGAACAGTGCCTGTTCTACCTGCTGAATCGCAATCCCATCGACTTACCCTTCTTAATCTTTCACTACATGATTAAGGGGATGAAGGATACAACTAGCTATCCTTACGGTATGCTTCTTACAAGGATTTTTAAGGAATCCGGAATCCCTCTCCATAGAGGAAATAGAAGGATTGTACCATTGAAGAGTAAGATTGATTCAATCACAATACGACGAATGGGTCTGAGGACCGTAGTTAAACAAGAAGCCGACTCTTCAAGAAGAACAAGAACTGAGGGGGAGCGTGTCTCGAAGAAGACTCCCGCTTCAAGTTCTCCAACTCAAGTGAGAATAAAATCGCCTACAGGAGAAATAAGAAGACTAACAGGAAGACCGCTGATGAAACGGACGAGTCCTCAAATTGAAGTAAGTCTACCTTGAAGGACGGAAGAAGGTGCGCCAAAAAGACAAAGAGAAAGTCTTTTAAGTGAAGTTACGAAGAAGGCGAAGAGATCACTGAGGATTCAGACTCTAAGGCAACAAGAAGAAAAGAATGCCAGAGAACAGAGTCAAGAACAATCCTCTCAATCTCGTGCACCTAAAGCGACAAGGTCGTTAGTTTCTATTCTGGAAGAGGATATAGCCAGAAAAGCCAAAGAGACTAACAAGAAGAGAAAATCAGAATCTAAAAAAGAAAAATCTCAAGTTCAGAAATCTTCAAAACTGACTGAAGCAGAAGACAAGACTAAGAAGATTAGTCGGAAGAAGACTGTCTCAACAGCTGAGGAGGTTAGTCGAAAGAAAGAAACCTCTGATGTTGCTAAAAAAAGAAAAAAACCGCGAGAGTACGAGTTCAGAGATCCCATTGCTCAACAGGAGGAACCAGTGGAGGAAAGCCTAGTTCAGGATAATCCTATTGAAGCACAACCAGAGGCCACAACATAATCAGACTCGGATAATGATAAACCTTGTTTGATGGTATACAACTATCATAAGTTTTTAAGAAAACATAAGCTGAAGATCAGAATGATTGAAGTTGTTACCAGAAGAAGAACTGCTATTGCAACCTGTAGTCAACCAATGAAGAAGACGGTGGGCGTAAATGCGACCTATGTCAATAAATAGTGACATACGGGAATTACTAAAGAAGATGAAAAGATATTCTACTATGCTATGAGGGATGTTGCTACGAATCCATACCCTACAAAATTCCTCAGAAGTCAGGTACTATTTTTTTCGATCTCGGAAAAGACGAAAATAAGATTGCACGGATATCCACCAAGATATCCTTTGAAGTTGACTAAGGGAAGTCAAAGCTATTCCTGAAGAAGTTAAATAATGATCCATCGCAGATCAAATTGAAGAAGAAGTGCGTAGAATTGATGATGCATGCGCTTGAATGAGAATGAAGATGGAGCTAGTTAAACCATCTTGACAAGCAAGAAGACTATCGATGAGGGAAGAATAATAACGAGGACGTTTATAATTCCTTGTTGAGACAGGTTTTGCGTATCAAGCCTTTATCGGTACCTTTATCTATTGAAGATGAAGGTGTAACCTACGCAGGAAGACATTGTTGATCTTTGCTGCTCCGTTTGACTTAGATCTTCTGAAGTGATACATTTATTCGCCCACCAACTATTGAGATCAATGATGAATACATTCCTACCTCGATGCTTATACTACTACAATTACATTCTTTGCCCTCGTGAGATGTTGATCAATCCTCCTCACCGTTGGACTACAAGTTGAAATCAGCAAATTATGCGGTGAAGTCAACGAGATCAAGGAGATGATGAATGACCTGAAGAAGATGATGATAGAACTGGCTGAAGAGCCATCATCGTTAATCATTTTTTATTATAAAAAATAGGGGGAGAAGAGCAAAAAAAAAAGAAAATGAACAAGGGGAGAAAAGAATGAACAGAAGAGAAGAGGATGTTCAGAATGTTCAAAGAAGAAGGTGTGACTGAAGCAGACGAAGAAAGGAAGAAGTTCTGCAGATAAGTTATATTGTTTTTCTTTTCAAAACAATTGTATTTTGTTTTCTTTTGTATATAATTTGTTATCATCAAAAAGGGGGAGATTGTTAAGTCCAAATGACTTTACTTAGATATGATTTTGATGTATAACAAAAGAGCAAAATAAAAGTAAAACAAAAGTAGACAAAGTCAGAAAGACGAAGTTAGACATACAGACGAAGGAACACAGACGCAGACGCTAAGCAAAGCAGACGCAGACGCTGATGCGAATAGTAAAGTAGACGAAGACGCGAAACAGTAAAAGAAGACACAGACGAAGTAAAAAAAGACGCAGACGCAGAAGCACAGACGATAAAATACAGACGAAGAAAAATAGATGCAGAATTCGAAAAGAAGACGAAGGAGTCAGTTCGAGTTAGTTACAGAACTCAACTGAATAACCGTTTCTTTAAATATTCAAGAAACAAGAATCAAGAAGCAGTTGGAGACGAAGGCTATAAATACAAGTCGAAGTCGAAGATTGCAAAGTTAGCCAAAGTTAGAAAAAGTGATCGAAAGTTAGCAAAAGCATTACATTCAAAATTAGTGAGAGCTATTTTACTGTAACAAGTGTGCAAACACTTTTCTGAAAAAAAGTAGTGCAGATAGCCTGCAGAGGCTAAGTGTGAAAGAATACTGATTGTAGAGACCTGAAGAGACTCGAAAAGAATACTTGTAACGTTGAAAGAGATAGTCGAAATCTCAGAAAGAACTCTGAGGACTAGACGTAGCCCACGGTTTAGGGTGAACTAGGATAAATTGTCGTGTCGACCACTCTCACTCTATCTCTATTTTAGATTCAAGTTTTATCAGTACTTAATCAGTAAACAAAGTTTTTAAAGTTTTGATTAATTAGAATCTATCAGAAGTTCTGTAAAGAAATTTATTTTTAACAAACAGTTTTGAAAGATTTTACAAAAAGAAGAATACACAATTCAACCCCCCTTCTCGTGCATTCTATATCGTTTATAAGTATTGTATTAACGTGTGATTCACTTCAGATCTAAGGGCTATGAAGAAAAGAAGAACAATGAAGAATGTTGGAAATGTGGAAAAAGAGGACATCATGCTAGAGAATGCAAAAGCTCAGCTTCCACTTCAAATTTCCAGAAAAATGACAAATATGACAAAGGGAAAAAGAAAGCTAGCCTAGTAACCACTTGGAGTGATGATGAGGAAGCATACCAAAGTAATGATGAAAACAACTTAGCGTTTATGGCAAATAGCTCCTCAACAAGTGATGACAAAGATGAGGTAACTTTCATTGATCAAGATCTTAGAGATTTTTTTAATGCTTTACAAATCGATTTTGAAGAAGCTATTGAGATCAACGAGAAATTGAGAAAGAAAATAAGAGAATTAGTTGCTGAAAATAGTGCTTCACATGAGACTATTGATGATTTAGATTGCTCTAAGGAAGACCACTCTACATGCCTTGCTGAAAAAAAAATCTTAGTTGTGAGATTGATAGACTTAGAAAAGAGTTTTCTTATGTGGTTGGAAAATTTGCTAATGGAAATGAGAAGTGCGAAAAGATGTTGTCTTTACAACGATATTCAATTTCTAGACATGGTTTAGGATATGATCCTTTCGATAGAGATTGTTCTTTGATTTCCAAATTCACTAAAGATGGAAAAGTTGCAAAATGCGCTAGATGTTTAAAGGAAGGTCATATAGAAATTGCATGTAAGAGTATTAGGAGATGTATTAACGTTAAGAAAATCTGGGTTGAAAGAGGTACTACACCTCCTAATGTGGTTTATATGACTAACCAAAATGGATCCAAAATGGCTTGGGTACCTATAAGGAGAAAGAATGTTGATGTTGCAGGTACAAGTAAGGAATGAAAATTCATCAAGTACATGGTACATTGATAGTGGATGTTCAAGGCATATGAGCGGAAACAAGAGCCTATTTGCATAAATCAGACTAAAGAACCATGGATATGTCACATTTGGAGACAACAACAAAGGTAAAGTCATTGGTATTGGTAAAGTGGGTAAGGAACCTTTGCCTACCATTGACAATGTATTGCTTGTTGATGGACTGAAACATAATTTGCTTAGTGTTTCTCAATTGTGTGATATGAACTTTAATGTGACATTTGAATCATCTCATTGCATGGTTAAAAAGGATAAAAATGTTGCATTTATTAGTTTGAGACATGGTAATACGTATATTGTTGATTTGTATGATGATAGTTCTTTTAATGAAAAATGTTTGGTGACATTAGAAGAAAATGCATTTCTATGGCATAGAAAGTTAGGACATGCTCAATTGCCTTTAATTTCTAAGCTTTCTAAAAATGATATAGTGAGAGGTTTGCCTAAGATCAAATTTGTTAAAGATCATTTATGTGAATCTTGCTTGAAAGGCAAACATGTTAGGGAATCTTTCAAACCAAAGAAAGAAATTTGTACATCTCGCATTCTTGAACTTGTTCATATGGACTTAATTGGACCATCTAGACATGCTAGTCTTAGTGGTAAATTATATGTTCTTGTTATTGTGGATGATTTTTTAAGATTTACTTGGGTGAGATTTCTTGCAAATAAAAGTGATGCCTTTAACAAGTTTACTAAATGATGTAGGTTGGTTCAAAATGAAAAGGATTTGACAATTGTTGCAATTAGAACTGATCATGGAGGTGAATTTGAGTGTGAACCATTTGAAAGGCTTTGCGAAAAATATAGAATGGAGCACAATTTCTCAACACCAAGAAGCACAATTTCTCAACACCAAGAACACCACAACAAAATAGTGTAGTAGAAAGGAAGAATCGCTCACTTGAATAAATGAGTCGAACAATGTTGAATGAGTACAATCTTCCTAAATCCTTTTGGGCGGAAGCGATTGATACCGCATGCTACGTCATCAATAGAGTGCATCTTAGACGAGACAAAAACAAGAAACCATACGAGCTATGGAAAGGTAAGAAACCCAACATTTCATATTTTCATCCATTCGGTTGCAAAGTTTTTATTCATAATAATGGGAAGGACAATTTAGGAAAATTTGATTCAAAATCTGATGTTAGTGTGTTTATTGGTTATTCTCTAACTAGTAAGGCATTTAGGGTCTATAATAACAGAACTAAGTGTGTTGAAGAAAGCATCCATGTTAAATTCGATGATATGATTTCACCCCCGTGAAAGGTTTGTTTTGATAATGATGCAGGGAATCTAGGAAATGGAGTTGAAGAAATTGAATCCAAGATTGAAGAAATGAAATTAGATGATAAAGATCATGTTCTCAACACTAAAGCATGGACAAAAGCAAAGAACCATCCTATGGAGCAAGTCATTGGTAGCTTGGATGATGGTTTAAGGACTAGGAGAAATGTCTATGAGCAAATGAGCAATTCAGCTTTTATCTCCTTAATGGAACCCAAGAATATAAAAGAGGCTCTTGAAGATGAAAATTGGCTATTAGCTATGCAAGAAGAGCTCAATCAATTCAAGAGGAATAATGTATGGGATTTGGTAGCACCACCAAAAGACAAAACTATCATTGGAGTCAAGTGGGTAAATAAGATAAAATATGATGAGAATGGTGAAGCAATCAAGAATAAATTAAGGTTAGTAGCTCAAGGATTTTGTCAAGAAGAAGGGCTTGATTATAATGAGACCTATGCTCCTGTGGCTCGATTGGAAGCAATCAGATTATTATGTGCATTTGCGTCACACAAACGGATCAAATTAAATCAAATGGACGTCAAGAGTGCGTTTCTCAATGGATACATTCAAGAGGAAGTTTATGTCAAACAACCACCTGGTTTTGAAGATCATGAACATCCGGATCATGTCTACAAACTCAAGAAGGCACTCTATGGGTTAAAGCAAGCACCTAGAGAATGGTATGAAAGGTTAAGTACTTTTCTAACTCAACATGGGTATATTCGTGGTAAGATTGATAATACCTTATTTATTAAACATGTTAATCAAGATATGCTAATTTGTCAAATATATGTTGATGATATTGTGTTTGGTGCTACTAATGAATCTTTGTGCAAAGAATTCAGTGACTTAATGCAAAGTGAATTTGAAATGAGCATGATGGGGGAACTCAGTTCTTTCTTGGGTTGCAAATCAAGCAACACAAAGATGGCATCTTCATTCACCAAGCAAAATATACTAAAGAGCTTCTAAAGAAGTTCAAAATGGAAGGATGCAAAGTAGCGGCAACACCTATGGCAAAAAATGTGGTATTGGAAAAATATAAACATGAAGAAGATGTTGATCAAAAACTTTATAGAGGTATGATCGGCTCTCTCCTGTATTTAACTGCTTCTAAACCTGATATTATGTTTGCTACATGTCTTTGTGCTAGATTTCAATCTTGTCCTAAAATCTCTCATTTGAGTGCTTGCAAAAGAATTTTTAGATATCTGAGTAGAACTATTGATCATGGTTTGTGGTATCCCAGTTGTGATTCATTCGACTTGTATGCTTATAGTGATGCTGATCATGGTGGTTGTAGGGTAGATAGAAAAAGCACTAGTGGGTTATGTCACTTCTTAGGATCATATTTGATTTCTTAGGCTAGCAAAAAGCAAGTTAGTGTAGCTATTTCCACTACTGAATCTGAATATGTAGCAGCTGGGAGTGCATGTGCTCAAGTTCTTTGGATTAAACATCAATAGCTTGATTATGGTATTTTGATCAAAAATATTCCTATTTATTGTGATAACACCATTGCAATTTGTTTGAGTAAAAATCTAATTTTGCATAGTAGAACAAAACATATAGAAATTAGACATCATTTTATATGTGATCATTGCTTGAAAGGTGACATTTGTTTGAAGCATGTTTCCTCTAGTGACCAATTAGCTGATATATTTACTAAACCCCTTAAGGAAGATGTGTTTGTGAATATCAAATTGAAACTTGGTACGTGTGATTTAAATTCTCTTAGTTGATTTTATCTTGCTGCATACATTAGTACATTGAAA
The DNA here is from genome assembly GCA_029891385.1 of Erythroxylum novogranatense. Lineage (NCBI taxonomy): Eukaryota > Viridiplantae > Streptophyta > Magnoliopsida > Malpighiales > Erythroxylaceae > Erythroxylum > Erythroxylum novogranatense. The sequence goes on along the minus strand of CM057226.1, from coordinate 33,026,074 downwards.
TGGTCAAAATATAAGGCAAATATGCAATTCCATCTGAAGAACACATCATCATGTTCTACAATTAGGCTAAAGTGTGATTGATTTGGAGTTTTGCAACTTTCCAGTCGACTATTTGGAGTCTAAGTCGACTGAGGTAGAGGAACTATTCAAGTTAGTCGACTAGCAGTATACGACCAGTCGACTAATACACCCATTTTTCAAAACCAGTCGACTAACAGCATTCGACTAGTCGACTAGTTTTCCCTCTGACAACCCCCACTTATGCTTTTAATTTTATTAGTCGACTACTCTTATACCAGTCTACTATAAGACTTCTGGAAACACTTTAAAAACCTCATTTTCCCCTAAATCTCCGAAATAGCTCTTGTCCTCTTCCTCTCAAAATCTTCACTCTTAGTCGACTACTTTCCCCTGATTTTCTCAAATCCACCATACCCATCGTCAATCTACTCTCTCAAACACCACATCCATTGATTAACTCTCCAAATCCTTCTTCTTCTCTTACAAACCCCTTTCGACTCTCATAAACCCTAACTTCTGAAACTCACTTCTATCTCCCTTAAATCTTTCAATCTCTTCATAGCTCCAAGGAAATCTACTGGAAAAGGGAAAAAGATGACCACTCCTCCACAAGGACCGAGAATACGTGGGTCTTCCTCAAGAGGAGGAGGTAATCGAGAAAATGAAGAGGTTGAAGCAAGGTTTGTCTCCTGTGAAGCTCAACATCTTTATTACACGGTGCTGAAATCAGAGGTACTGATACCTTCTATGAGATTTGATTGGACTGAGTTAGATCATAGTGAATACAAGGATTTATTTTTAGAAATCACTAGTTATGGGTTGCGTTATTTCTTGGGCTATAGTGATACCATTTATGAGGACATGGTAAGGGAATTTTATGCCAATCTTGTAGTAATTCGAAGCAATGTGGATACTGGTGCACACTTGAAATCACATATTCAAGGAACGGAAATGCTTATTTGTGAAGATTACTTGTCTAAAGGGTTTCAATTGCCTACTGGTGGAGTTAGGCCTAGTGCTTCCATGTTAGATTTAGATATTTTAAGACATGAAAATGGTGACATGGATGAAGAAGGGAGAAAAATCAATTTTCCAAGCTTGATCATTCAAATGATGAGGAAAAAGGCAAATTTACTAAGGGGTGAGCTGAAAGGCAAAACGAGCAAACATAAAGGCATGCCATATGGAGCTTTGATAACTCACATGGCCAAGCTGCAACGATGCAATTTGAACGTCTATGATCATTTTTCCTTTCCTCAAAGTTGGAGATTTACACCTTATAATCTCCGCAGCATGAAGTTGGTTAAGACTATTGAGAGAGGTTGGGTTTATTCTTGTCATGTAGAGAAGCTAGGTCTGACCTTAGAGGGTGAACAAGCACCTAGGAGGCAACGGTCTAAGAGAGCAATTGATCATCCTAGCAGCTCCCGACCTAGTAGTGTGAGAAGGGGTCAAGCATCTCAAGATGAACTTCGAGAGATTCGCAAGCAACTAGAAGAACTGAATGATCGTACTGACGATCAATAGGCTATGTTTATATAATTGGATAAGAGTGTCAATGAGCAGAGGAGTATGCTTACTCGCCTGGAGAAAAGAATCAAGAAAATCTTTGATAAGTTAGGCTGTAGACATGATGACTCTTCGTCGTGATGTGTTCTACATTTTTCATCTAGACCGACAACTTTTATTATGCTCTTACTAGTGTGTGACATTTTTTTTGTCTTTAAGTACTGCTTAAGACCTCTTGGTATTTGATGGCTTCCTTCTATGTTTATTGTGATTGCGATCAATTCTCATCTTCAAATTTGTGTCTGTTTTTCATACCACTACCTATTCGTGATTTATCTCTTGTTCTTTTCCTTTAATTGTTTTGATCATGACAAAAAGGGGGAGTAAAATTGGAAATTGGAAATTGGATATTCTTTTACTTGATTAAGGGGGAGTTATTTTGTTAAAATTCCTTTAGTTTTACAAAATTTATTTTACAAGGTTATTCAATATTTTATATGATTAAGGGGGAGACTTCTAACTAAAAAGACAAGGCTTAAAAACCTTGATGAATGTTTCCTTGTTTTTATTTCTTAAACAATTTCTAAGTATTTTGTCATTATCAAAAAGGGGGAGATTGTTGGACCAATGGTGGTTGACAAATTAAATCCTACTTATGTTTTGATAATAATAAAATATATAGAATTGGTTAAGAAATTATTTCAGGTATTGTGGATTGAAATAAATCAAGACAAGGCATAAATCATGGTGAAATCAAGAAGGAAATAATCTTCATCATGCTAGAGACATTAAATATGAAGATTATAGAAGGATTTGATTGAATATATCATTAGACCCCGATCCCTTTTTTCCTATTAAATAGGTTTGCAATTTAAATTGTCTTTTGGTTAGTATGAAATTAGGGTTTTATTAGATTTCCTATTGGTTATAATAATTTGGGATTTTAGTGCAATAATTATTAATTGAAGGAATTTAGTTAAATTAGAATTTTAATTTTGGTATTAGATTTTAAAAGAATAAGAAAATGGTAAATGAGCCCATAAAATAGTGTTAGGATAAATTAGGAAGTGTTTATAAGGTTTTAAGGCTTTAGGTTATTAAAGTGGGTTTTTAGGCCTTTGGAATGTTATTTAAATGATGGGGAAATAAAATAAGTGGGCTAGGGTTTTTAAGGTGAAGTAAATGAAAAAGAAAGGAAGCATTTGGGTTTTTAAGAGGGAGCCCATGAAAATTTAAGTTGGAAGGAGGAAAAATGAAAATTTGGGAAAGGTTATAACGAGGGAAACAACTTGGGCTTGAAGACTTGGGCTTAGGGTTTAAGTTAAAGAGTTAGGGTTAGGTTAATATAAGGAAGCTTAGGAAGTTTAAGGCTTAAAAGAGTGACTAACGAAAATTGCAAGGGAGAGGTAAGTGATGTCGTTTTTGGCTTAGGGAATAAGTGAGAAAGAAGCAAAACCTAGGTCATTTGTGTCTAGCCATCCGAAAGTTACAAAGAGAGGAGAGTGTGAGAAGATTTCGAAAATTCAAAGAAGAAAGAAGAAAGGAGAGGTTCGTCCATCAAGGAAGAAGAAGAAGAAGGTAGGTTTTCAAGATTTTCAAGCTTTAGGAAGGTTGGTTCATGTGGTTTATGTAAGAAGAAAGGAAGAGAAAGAGGTTTTCCATCTTTAGAAGCAAAAGAAGATTTCGTGGGTTTCCTACAAGGTAAGGAAATTCGAATTTCTTAGTTGTGTTGTTAGATTTTTGTTTTTCATGCTTTTAAAGGATGGTTGGAAGAGTTTATAGAGGAAGAATAAGAAAGGAAAGAGTTTCCCACCATTAGAAACTAGGAGGGTGATGTCGTGGGTTTCATGAGGGAAGAAGAAGTTGACATTTCATGGATTTATTGTTAGGATTTGTCTAATGGTGGTTTGGAGAGTGTGTTGTGAAGGAAAAATGAAAGAAGAAAAGTTAGGAAAGCTTAGTGAAAAAAATCAGCATGCATGGATGGCTCTAGGGTTGAGAATTTTCGAAAATAATGGCTTAAATTGAGAGAAGTTTGTGTTAATATAATATAGGAATGGTATAGGAAAGGTTTAGGTTAGGTTATGTAGATTGAAAGTCAAGTTTTTTTACATTCTTGAAAATTCCAGCATAGGTATCTTTGATTAATTAGACTTGTTATGTTTTGTTTAAGGTTAATTAAGACATTTGGAACTTGAGGAAGGACAAGTTAATCAATTGCCAAGCCAAAGAAGTCAAGGTGGGTAACTTTTTAATAATTGAGTAATGAGCTACTTAAATATCTCTTAAATGGTTTCCTATGATTTTCAAAGTTTGAATGAAGTGGTATTTATGATAGTTTAAATATGTATTATGTGCCTTTTTATGTAAATACATTGTGTAACTATGTATAAATTGTTTGTCAAGAGTATTTGAAGGTGAATTGTTGTAATGGCCAATTGTGGCCAAACTTTATGAATAGTGTAATGTTTGGAAAATTGATTAAAAGTGAAAAGATTTGAATATGTGATTTTGGATGAATGCCTAAGGTGAAATTGCATGATTACTTGGGTTTGTAGTGATCCCCTCTGTTAGCAAGTGCGCATTTGTCCATTAGGCTTCTCTCGCCTGCCCGCTAGTGGCATAGGAGTTCCGAAATCGAACTCCCCTCTGTTCATGGCTACACATGGTCGATTGTCGGACATGTGTAGTACGTCCTGTTAGGATCACTCAAACCATCTGATATGTGATTTTGTGTTATTATATGACATTCGTTGATTTTGTTGTAAATGTTTTATTGTATTAGAAACTGAAGTTGTTGAATATTGACTTGAAATTTAATTGTTAATGCATGCTTTAGCTTATGCTTGGCTATTAAACTGTTACCACGGAGCCGTTGTGCTCACCCCTTCCTCCTCCATGTGTATTGAGCGAAACCGGTCGTCGCCGGGAATAAGGCATTACTCCAATGCTTTTGTTTTGAAGTTATATTTTGAAAATAATGCTTTGGCTAGCATTTTATGGGCTTTTGTAAACGTTCTTTGGAATTTTGATGTATCCGAGCTAAAATACTCTTTAAAGCATTGTATTTGCTTATTTCATGTAAATATTAAGGTTTTGAAGTTTCCATTGTATATTATATATGTTTAAGCATGTATGGTTGTATGTTTGTAAAAGCAAGCATGAGCTTGTAGTTTCTTTATGATATGGAAATGAGTTGATGTTTAGGAGTTAGGTTAGAATGCCTAAGATTGTGTTGTTGCCATTTGGAGTTGATGTGGTTTGGTTGTTGGATATGTATGAAAATTTGGGAGATTGAAGTGTTTTTGTGTAGGTGGAAGTTAGGTTGGAAGATTGAAGATTTTGGCTAGAGCATTTTTTGGGGAGGTGCTGTCCATTTTTTTAAAAAATGGGCAGCCACCTTGTTTGGACTTTTAGAGCATGTTAGAGTCTAAATTTGAGTGAGAGGTATTTCCTAAAGATTGTAGAACTTATCAAGATCTTTAAAACGGTATAAGATGGGTTAATTTTCGACTTAAGATGAAAAAGTTATGGGCGTTTGAAAATTTCTGATTACTATTCATTTGGTCATTTTTACTATTCATATGGTAATTAGCTAGACAATACCTTTAATCAAGTTTCTACTTCTTTTAATGATTGAAATGACTTTTGTTTTCTTCATGAAGGCTGTAAAACATCTTTTAATCTTTCTAAAGGTAAAATAGGACATTTTTCGCTTTTGATACCAAAAGATATGAATTTTCAAACTTTTGGCATGGTGTAGGCGAATTTGAGTTGGTCTAAAATTTGAAAACCATATATGACCTTCTTAACGGATGTATGTGTTAAATCCTTCTAACATTTTCTATCCCTTTTTGGTAAAATGAGAGTGTCGGGTCTTCGTTGGACTTTATGGCCGATGTGTGTCGGTTTTGTGCGAAATTGCGTTTTTGTGAGATATAAAGATCCGATTGAGGTGTTTTCTGTTTTCATTTGACCTAGAAATATGGAATTTTGTATTAGCTTAGGAATCAGCTTTAATTATGGGCCCTAAGCAGATCAAATTTTACTGGAGGATAATTAGGGTCAAATTATCAAGTTTATTCGGATGACATGCACTTAAGTTCGATTTGAGGTTTAATTAGTGGTGAGGAATCACTTCCTCGTGGGATGCGCGTCCAGATGTCACGCAGGACGTCGGACACGTGTCGCACCAAGGAGGGGTTCCAACAATATCCGTTGGAGTCAGCAATAAGTCGACCAGTATTTCATAAGTCGCCTAATAATTTGAATGTAGCATCTCATTCCCGCAAGACCCAAACTCGACATCAAGGGTGATATTAGAGCCCGTGCCTCACGAGGATGGTATGCTAGAGCATTCAATTACAGTCCAAAAACTCAATATGATATTTGCGGAATTCAGTAAACGATTTGGGCCCGCTAATAATACGAAAACATTTTTGAACATAACACAAATTCAGTCATAAAAAGACACTCAACAGTATTCAACCATTTCATGTACAGTAATCCATAACCAAATTGGGCCCAACTTTGTTCCTGAACGCTTTCAGTGATCACATTACAAATATGACATTAGCCAATTGGGACCCACTAAAATAAACAACACTATTCTGCGGAAGTTTCGGAAATACAAATTTACACAAGAACAGAATGATACTAATGCAGACGTGAACTGATCCCGACCTCCAACTCTAACTTGCATGCAGTAGGTATATTCCTGTTTGTCTAATGGGGTACTCTTCAAACCCTAAAAAATAGATACAAATTTTGGGTGAGTTTTGCGAACTCAGTGAGAAACCATCATCGATGGGTCACTCAACTCATGCATAGTCAATCAATTCATAGCTTACTACATGATAGTACAATCAGAAATATCATATAGCTATTTTCGCATATGTATGAGGCATTTCGCCTTTCACCCAAATCCAATAATTAACCAAATACAGATGCAATACATATGTAACACATTTCTGTGTGTTACTTTGCTGTGACCAATTCACAGATTTTGGTACTCGCGCATTCATAAATAATACATTCAGAAATATCACATAGCAGTTGTCACTCAAGTATAAGGCATTAACCTCATTTCCAATCCATAATTCAATCAGATGCATAATACATGACATTTTCCCATTTTATCACAACAACGCAAATAACGTACAGATGATCATAATAGCACATTCGGAAAATCACATAGCAGTTTACAGATCATTTCACAATAACATATTCAGAAGATCATATAATTGCAAGGCATTATGCCTATTTCCCAATCCAGAATTCAATCAAATGCATCATACATGACATTTTCCCATTTTATTTTCGTGTTGTGACTGACTGTCCCAATCTGGAGCATTAATCAGTGAGCCTGTGGCTCTAAACTATCCCTTTTCAAGCACATTAAACGTTGAGCATATAGCTCTGAACTGTCCATTTTCGGGCACATTAAGCATTGAGCATATACCTCTGAACTGTCCCTTTCCGGGCTCGTTAAACGTTGAGCATATAGCTCTGAACTGTCCCTTTTCGGGCACATTAAACATTAAGCGCGTCTTAGGTGTAGGAGAACCCTCTGGGTATGCACTACTTTTCATGCGTCTTAGGGATAGGAGAGCCTTCTAGGTATGCACTATTCCCTTTCGAGTTCGAGGCTCTTTTCTAATAGACGAGCTTGCAGCTCTCGGTGGCAGCTCCAGTCACAACCGTTATTAATGATCATGCACAGAATTCCTTTATCACAATCTTATAATATCACATTGCAATGACAATCAATTTATCCAAACAGATAATTCATTCTCAATTATTTACAATAATTCACAGTCACAGTCTATCATAGTGGAAGCATAATAGTTTCTCAATCACAGACAATTTACACTCAATCCCTCGGACCTTCAGTCTGAGATTTCAGATATAATCATTCACATATCTCCATCACTATTCTCCACAAAATTTCAAATACAGAACATTTAACAATCAAAGATTGAGGAACCAACTAGGTTACTCACCTGTAACTTTCGAGCTACTGCCTGGAAGTCCCAGCAATATCCGTGGAATGTCGTTCCAATGGTGTCTCTATAACAATCAAATAATTACCCATTACTAAATGCACAATCAGAATAATTCAATAATGCACATGTCGTAAATAAAAGATGTACGATGCATATTCGTGACCTTCCCAACGCTAATTCCCAATTTCCACTTTCATTTGTCTCGAAACCAACATTTCATTCTATATACACTATAACATTTAGACAATACCCTTAAATTCTCAAGAAAGACCTCAAAACCAAAATTACTATTCATTTGGTCAAATTCACCCATTGTAGACTCCAAAAGCATTGAATGTAAATCAGCAGTCTCAAAATTATACTCCAATTATCATGAAACAATTATTTGGCCGAATTAGAAATCTATACTTAAATTCTTTCAAATCTGAATTCAAACTTTCTTACTTCATATCAATTGTAGACCCCTTTCTCTAGTTTATAACGAATCGAAAATCACTTCAATTGGAGGTCTACATCCTTAGTTATGACCCAAAAACTAAATCACATTAGTTCAGAAGAATCAGCCTCGCCGCGGCATCTAACACGCTCGTCGCGACGTCTAACCTTGCTCGTCGCGACGAGGATATGGCCGTTCGTCGCGACGTCTAACCATGCTCGTCGCGACGAGGCCCTCACACACGTCGCGATGAGAACATTAATTCTCGTCGTTGGCACGTCGCGACGTGCGGGTTCCTGTTCTTCTTCTCCGACCACTTTTCCCCCATTTTCTCTCTAAAATCAACCATAATTCAAATCAACTACCTCAATCTTTCACATATAAACCCATCAATGCATTTCAACTAACAATAAACAACATACAAACCATTTACTTACCAAATCAAGCTTCCACTCTACGAACTCCCGAAATTCCTCTAACCCTTTCACCTCTCTCTACACCCACGGCTCCCTCTTCTCCCCTCACAATCTTCCATCATCTCAGAGGTTTTAACTAGGCTTCGCACAAGGAGAAGAAGTAAGCACGAAAGAAGAGTCTTGAAGAGAGGATCGGAAATCAACAAGGGAAGGAGAAGAAGAAGACATGCCCTAGGTGAAGAAAACGATTTTCTGCCAAAGGGATTTCGAAAATTCTCAAGGGGAAAAGTCAAAACTTAAGGCATTAAAAGGTTAATCAAATGGGTCTTCATCAATAGAAACATGCCACATGTCATTTCCTCAACAATCTAAGGCTCTATCTCTTTTCACTTTCATTTCTAGTCCAATTATTCGCAAATTCCAATGGTTCCACATTTTTATTCCCTAAAAGTCAAATGTCAATTTTTTCCATTACTATTGGACAGTTATTCCAGTACTATAAAATCAATCGGTCCGTCACTCGAAAAATTTCCGGTCCGGACATTCACTCTCAAAATTTCCATAAAACTTTCTAAGAGTCATTAACAATTGATAACCGCTCCTAAAGCAATTCAATTCAGATTTTCAAAGACAATTTTCCTAGAATTCACAAAACACATCATATTAACAAATAAATGCTGGGAATGGTCATGAATGCATGTACATATAAGTGCATGTGCAAAAAGTCTCATTCCTCTAAAATTAGAGGCCAAATGTATGTACATATCAAATTATGCAATCTAAACTACTAGCCTGACCCAAATGACCAATTTACCCCTCCCATCAGTGATGGGATGTTACAACTCTCCCCTCCTAATAAAAATTTCGTCGCTGAAATTTCTTATATGATTGATCAGGAAGGCAGGGGAAATTGTTTCGTTCATTAATATTCTATTTCCCACTTATTGCACTACATGACTATTTTCTGCCAATTAACTGAAATCAATACAATCAATCACCCCTTTACCTTTCTCAAACTCTACACTGTCTTAACTTCTTCCTCATGATTACTCGCAATTTTTCACTGTCGATATCAATAAAACATATATCGGATCATAACAATATTTCCTAATCCTGTCCATGTAACACTTTGTGAACCCGAATCATCTTTTAGGTTTTAGACTGACTTACCAATCCATAGTTCTATTCACACCACAGTACATAGAGGCCACTTTATAACGAATTTGGTGTCCCCTAAATATACCATTATCTCCATCTAAGTGCATCTTGGCCGAGGTGATACACTTCGAAGTATTTCATTTATCGCTTACTAAATTACATCTCTTTAGCGTTAAAACACTAATCTCATAAGATTCTATAACCCCATTATTAATCAATTCGACTCATTGCCATTAATTTGGATTACTTAACCCCTGTTACAGATTCATTTCACTTATCAACGTTATCTCAAATCAATCATGGCCTTTGACTATTTTTAGGCCCTGTTCACTTTAATATAGGGGTGAGCGACTCCTTTTTGGCTGTAAGACCTCTTATACACTATTCGAATGGTGTCACCCATATAACGATTGTTATGCCCACAATCATTCTAAACCATACATCAATTTCATGTCCCAATGAACTCCAAAAATATCAGTTTTACATTTGTCTCCAGCAGTCATGTCTGTTGGTTATTCACATATATAATCATTCGATTTTACATTCTAACCCTTCAATTTCTCTTTCAATGCACTCTTACTAGAACATGAAGATTCGATTGATCCTTGAGTTTTCTCTAATAGTGGGTATTACACATACTTCTTAATCCAGTCGTAAATATCATTTTTTTTCAAAAGTTGAATTCATTTTCAATTCCTCGATAAGGTCCGCATATTCTAAATCCTCAATTTGGACTTTGCCAATCCTTTTTATACACACCTGATTTTGAAATCCTATAGCTAATAATACTCTCTTTTTGCCCCTTGTAAGTTCGACATTTTACACTCAGTATCAAACTAGGTTTAATAACCTTAACGACCAAATTGTGATCTTCTGCCATAGAATTTCTATTCAATACATTGAATTGCATCACTAGTTTAATTTTGAAATACCCAATCGCATAATCCTTTTCAATTCTTTCAAATTTCTGAAATATCTTGATCGTTATCGATTTGCATGTTCATAGATATATCCACAAATGTTTCTGTACAAATAGTGTGTCCAAATTTTCAAAGCAATACCCAGTACAACAAATTTCAAATCATCAATCACAATGTAGCCCTTGAGGTTATACTTGTCCCCATGTACATAGAACCACTTTACACTATATCCACATATTGCATCATAACCTTTATTGGGACACTTCGATAAATATATTAAAATCTCCAAATTAAAGTGATACGATCACTACTCGAGTTGTAAATTTCTCAAAATGTCTCTTTTTACAATCATCAGTCATACGATTCACACGCTTTTCCTCAAACATTTTTGTCAAAGGGCTAAGACCAGAAAATCTTTAACAACTTCTGGACGTATCCAACATACAGCTAGTTCTAAATAACTCCAAATCCCATATATATATCCTTTGTTATTTCGTATTTTATCATCACCCCTATTGTTATTAAGTCTTCCAATGTGCCATATTCAAATACTAATTCATCCACAATTTATTTGATCAAGCTAAGATTCACTTTTATAAAACTTTCATGATATATAAGATTTCCCCATCTATGCAAAATATCTTTATCCACTTTTCATATACATTAAAAATATGATTAATGATCATAGTCACTACCCAATCTAAACACAATTGAGACACTTTACTCTTCAGTAGTATAATACTGTCGGGGGCATTGTTATCACTGACAATTTCAACTCAAAACTCCTCATAGCCATGATTGATTCTCATATCCCTTTAAGTATCTAATTTCCCCAATGAGGAAAAATTCTCTTATGCTTTTTTCTCAGTTTCACATTGACGTGTGCTGACGTCTGTTCCTCTACACTAGTTTCTCCACATACTTCAATTTATTTGAAATCCTTACTCCCTGGTTTGATAACACATTCAACAAATCCACTTTGTACTTCACGAACATATTTACACGAAATATTCGTGAACCAATATTCTCCTCATAATCGCTAATGTCTCTTTAATGTTCAATAATCCTATTACATATTCGGATTCTTTTCATTAACAAGTGCATACCTTCTCAATAGCAGATTCTATCTCTTTCGCTAGAGTCTCCACTAGGATTAGGACTCCCACAATGACTTTTAATTCATTTCAAATTTATCTCAAATTGGTCCTTTCATTGATAGTCGTCACCATTCTTTGTCATTCATTCTCAATGCCTCAGGAAATCAATTTTAGTTATTCATAATATCCTATGAAAATCAATTTACGCCATATCTCAGAACATCCTTTTTTAATAAGGTTTATTGAAGTTTATACCATCAAAATCATCACATTTTATCAAGAGACAGATGTAGGACAACTCACCAATTAGTCACTTACACTAAGATACCTTGATCTCATTTGATTTTTAACAACACTTCCCTTTTTTGCACTTGTCCTCGATCGTGAGGATTATGCCATAATCATATCTCTCTCTCTTTTTTTTACAACAATCTCAATTCATTCCCAATTGATCACTATAAGCACCTTCATTTCTTATTCTAACTCATATTGAACTTTAAACTATTAGAACTATGACTAGCAATTATCCACTAACTCACTAGCCATGGTGCTCCTATTATCAGATGTGCGTTCATAAAGGCAATTCAACTGAACCATGACAACTATTTCATCTACCATTATCATTGTCTTATATTCCAATTTTTCATTCTTTCATCATACCCATGTATGTTCACAATCAAGTCAAAATCATAAATGTATAATCATTCTTGATTTCCCACTAACATATTCTGAATTTAAGGTATAAACCCTTATTCATAACTCTCATCACGGTAATCAAACCCAATTGTAGCCTCTTTTGATCATAGAACATTTTATTTTCATCCACTTTATACACTTGAAATCTTGCCATTTCTAACATATCTTTATTTTCCTCTATCAATCCGCAACTATAATTTCATATCTATCCCACATTTACGGATATACCCCGATAAACACTGATGTCGTATTTCATAATACATCAACCAATACCAATTTAATCATCATTTGTCAAATCGCACTATACACTTTTTCTTATTCCAAAATATTCACAACTTCCATTTATCACATTCTAACATATCATCATTTTCCTCACTATTTCTAACCGCTTACAATTGATACATGCTTATGCATGTGACTCATATGCTAAACTGGGGATCAGTTGTCACTGTCTGTCGTGACATGACTTAAATGCATGTAACTTGACCCATATTTGAAAAAAAGCCCATATAAGATAGTACTTGTGGGCTCTGATACCACAAATGTAGCATCCCACTCCCGCAAGACCCAAACTCGACATCGAGGGTGATATCCGAGCCCGTGCCTCACGAGGGTGGTATGCTAGAGCATTCAATTACAGTCCAAAAACTCAATATGATATTTGCAGAATTCAGTAAACGATTTGGGCCCGCTAATAATACGAAAACATTTTCGAACATAACACAAATTCAGTCATAAAAAGACACTCAACAGTATTCAACCATTTCATGTACAGTAATCCATAACCAAATTGGGCCCAACTTTGTTCCTGAACGCTTTCAGTGATCACATTACAAATATGACATTAGCAAATTGGGACCCACTAAAATAAACAGCACTATTCTGCAGAAGTTTCGAAAATACAAATTTACACAAGAACAGAATGACACTAATGCAGACGTGAACTGATCCCGACCTCCAACTCTGACTTGTATGTAGTAGGTATACTCCCATTTGTCTAACAGGGTACTCTTCAAACCCTAAAAAATAGATGCAAATTTTGGGTGAGCTTTGCGAACTCAGTGAGAAACCATCATCGATGGTTCACTCAACTCATGCATAGTCAATCAATTCATAGCTTACTATATGATAGTACAATCAGAAATATCACATAGCTATTTTCGCATATGTATGAGGCATTTCGCCTTTCACCCAAATCCAATAATTAACCAAATACAGATGCAATACATATGTAACACATTTCCGTGTGTTACTTTGCTGTGACCAATTCACAGATTTCAGTACTCACGCATTCATAAATAATACATTCAGAAATATCACATAGCAGTTGTCACTCAAGTATAACACATTAACCTCATTCCCAATCCATAATTCAATCAGATGCAGAATACATGACATTTTCCCATTTTATCACAACAACGCAAATAACGTACAGATGATCACAATAGCACATTCGAAAAGTCACATAGTAGTTTACAAATCATTTCACAATAGCATATTCAGAAGATCATATAATTGCAAGGCATTCTGCCTTTTTCCCAATCCAGAATTCAATCAAATGCATCATACATGACATTTTTGCATTTTATTTTCGTGTTGTGACTGAGCGCCTACACTGTCCCAATCTGGCGCCGTAATCAATGAGCCTGTGGCTCTAAACTGTCCCTTTTCGGGCACATTAAACGTTGAGCATATAGCTCTGAACTGTTCCTTTTCGGGCACATTAAACATTAAGCGCGTCTTAGGGGTAGGAGAGCCCTCTGGGTATGCACTACTTCCCACGCATCTTAGGGATAGGAGAGCCTTCTAGGTATGCACTATCCCCTTTCGAGTTCGAGGCTCTTTTCCAGTAGTCGAGCTTGCAGCTCTCGGTGGCAGCTCCTGTCACAACCGTTATTAATGATCATGCATAGAATTCGTTTATCACAATCTTATGATATCACATTGCAATGACAATCAATTTATCCAAACAGATAATTCATTCTCAATTATTTACAATAATTCACATTCACAGTCTATCACAGTGGAAGCATAACAGTTTCTCAATCACAGGCAATTTACACTCAATCCCTCGGACCTTCAGTCCGAGATTTCAGATATAATCATTCACATATCTCCATCACTATTCTCCACAAAATTTCAAATACAGAACATTTAACAATCAAAGATTGAGAAACCAACTAGGTTACTCACCTGTAACTTCCGAGGTACTGCCTGGAAGTCCTAGCAATATCCTTGGAATGTCGTTCCAACGGTGTCTCTATAACAATCAAATAATTACCCATTACTAAATGCACAATCAAAATAATTCAATAATGCACATGTCGTAAATAAAAGAAGTACGATGCATATTAGTGACCTTCCCGGCGCTAATTCCCAATTTCCACTTTCATTTGTCTCGAAACCAACATTTCATTCTATATACACTATAACATTTAGACAATACCCTTAAATTATCAATAAAGACCTCAAAGCCAAAATTGCTATTCATTTGGTCAAATTCACCCATTGTAAACTCCAAAAGCATTGAATGTAAATCAGCAGTCTCAAAATTATACTCCAATCATCTTGAAACAATTATTTGGCCGAATTAGAAATCTATACTCAAATTCTTTCAAACCTGAATTCAAACTTTCTTACTTCATATCAATTGTAGACCCCTTTCTCTAGTTTATAACGAATCGAAAATCACTTCAATTGGACGTCTACATCCTTAGTTATGACCCAAAAACCAAATCACATCAGTTCAGAAGAATCAACCTCGCCGCAGCATCTAACACGCTCGTCGTGACATCCCACACGCTCGTCGCGACGAGGATATGGTCGTTCGTCGCGACGAGGAATTATCCGCTCGTCGCGACGAGGCCCTCACACACGTCGCGACGAGAACATTAATTCTCGTCGTTGGCACGTCGCGACGTGCGGGTTCCTGTTCGTCTTCTCCGACCATTTTTCCCCCATTTTCTCTCTAAAATCAACCATAATTCAAATCAACTACCTCAATCTTTCACATATAAACCCATCAATGCATTTCAACTAACAATAAACAACATACAAATCATTTACTTACCAAATCAAGCTTCCACTCTACGAACTCCCGAAATTCCTCTAACCCTTTCACCTCTCTCTACACCCACGGCTCCCTCTTCTCCCCTCACAATTTTCCATCATCTCAGAGGTTTTAACTAGGCTTCGCACAAGGAGAAGAAGCAAGCACGAAAGAAGAGTCTTGAAGAGAGGATCGGAAATCAACAAGGGAAGGAGAAGAAGAAGACATGCCCTAGGTGAAGAAAACAATTTTCTGCCAAAGGGATTTCGGAAATTCTCAAGGGGAAAAGTCAAAACTTAAGGCATTAAAAGGTTAATCAAATGGGTCTTCATCAATATAAACATGCCACATGTCATTTCCTCAACAATCTAAGGCTCTATCTCTTTTCACTTTCATTTCTAGTCCAATTATTCGCAAATTCCAATGGTTCCACATTTTTATTCCCTAAAAGTCAAATGTCAATTTTTTCCATTACCATTGGACAGTTATTCCAGTACTATAAAATCAATCGGTCCGTCACTCGGAAAATTTCCGATCCGGACATTTACTCTCAAAATTTCCATAAAACTTTCTAAGAGTCATTAACAATTGATAACCGCCCCTAAAGCATTTCAATTCGGATTTTCAAACATAATTTTCCCAGAATTCACAAAACACATCATATTCATAAATAAATGCTGGGAATGGTCATGAATGCATGTACATATAAGTACATGTGCAAAAAGTGTCATTTAGAGGCCAAATGTATGTACATATCAAATTATGCAATCTAAACTACTAGCCTGACCCAAATGACCAATTTACCCCTCCCATTGGTGATGAGATGTTACATTGAAGATCATCAGATGGGGGTTAAAATAAGTCGACTAATATGTTTCAAAATAAATGCTGGGAATGGTCATGAATGCATGTACATATAAGTACATGTGCAAAAAGTGTCATTTAGAGGCCAAATGTATGTACATATCAAATTATGCAATCTAAACTACTAGCCTGACCCAAATGACCAATTTACCCCTCCCATTGGTGATGAGATGTTACATTGAAGATCATCAGATGGGGGTTAAAATAAGTCGACTAATATGTTTCAAGTCAACTACAAATCAATTGAATAGGAACACTAGTTGACTATCATGTCACTAGTAGACTTATCGAGGAGCGAAGTTAAAGCCTACAGTGAAATATGTTAACACTAGTCGACTATAACAACTCGACCCGATCATCAGCGCATGAGTGAACAAGATTTATCCGAATCATTCACAAAAAGGAAAGGAGGAAGTTAAGGAACGGCTATGTGAAATCATGCAACGGCTAGGAAGGTTTACCAACTTCTATATTCTTCTTTAAACTCAGTATAAAGGGTGGATGATCAAGGGAAAAATATACTAAAGTCCTATAAGCCAAATTATTCAACTATTGTTCCAAAATTGCTCTTTATTGCTCTTAAGCTTACTTCAAATTTGTATTGAGCATTGTTCTATCTTCTTTATCTCATTTCTTGTGCTAGTTGAGTGATTAGTGAAAGGTCACTTGTGAGGTAGGATTTGTGCCGGAAAACAAATCGTTTGTAAAGGTAACTTGATCCGGAAGTCAAGTGGTATTGTAAAAGTTCACACTAAACTAAAAAGTGTGTAGTAAAGTAGTTTGCCAAATCCTAAGTGGGAGCTTAGGTAGAGGATGTAGGTCTTAGCAACGAACCTCTATAAAAACAGTGTTTGCTCTTCTTCCTTACTCTTTACATTTAAATTTGTTTAAATTGTTTTTGTGTGAATTAACTTCTGTTTTTATTGTAAGCTTTTTGAAAAAGCTTTAAAGATCTATTCAACCCCCCTTCTAGATCGTTTACACTCCTAACTCCAAATAAGGCACATTATACACCATTAGAAAGCTCTAAACATGTGCTACAATCTTCAAGAAGACCCCCCAATCCAATTCAATCTCTAAGAGGGTCAAAAACACAAACAAAGTTTCTGCCCAATGAAACAGTAAAATTACCATATGAACAGTAACTGCACTCTACTAAAAATCCTATCTTTCCATTCCTTATGCCAAAAATTCCAAGCTATAAGTCAAAAGAAAGATCAAAACATGTTCTACAAGTTTCATGAATAACTTGGAAGCAAATTCAATCTCTAAACAAATCAAATTCTCAATCAAAGTTTCTGCCTATATAAGTCATTCTCAACAATAACACAATCTTTCAAAAAGCATAACTCCTATCCCATTCTCGAAAAATTACATACTCTATATCACTAAAAATATCAGAAAACATGCTAAAATTCTCTTGAAGGACTTAGAACCAAATTCCATCTATAACTAGGTCAAATGCTCCCATTATTGTGGCTGCCCTATTATAGGGTATTAAATCAGCATAGAACCTAAACCATATCCAAACTTTACAAATTCATAACTTACAATCCCTTCATCCAAAATTCGCATATTATACCTCATTACAAAGCTAAAACATTCCTCTACAACCTTACATAAAATCACTTGACCTAATTCCAATCATAATAGTCCAAAATTTGCACCAGAACCCAAAAATCACCAAAATCCATAATTAGAAACATTACACATCCTAGAACACATTAATACACAAATTACCATTTGAAAGTTAATTAGCCAGATCTTCCAACCTAAAAATCGAAAAATAACATACTTAGTGGAAATGAAAAGCTAACAAGAAATCCTTCAACTTCCATAAAGACCAATTTCACAAAATCTGTCTACTTTAGCCTAAAAAAAGTTCCCCAAAGTTCAGGTCACAAATCAGTCAATGGTAAAGGCACCACTGTTCACCCTGCACACATATCTTACTTTCAAAGCAAAATTTAAAACCTTTCAAGCCATAATTGGACAGAACCTCCTTCATATAAATTCTAGAAAAACTTCTCAAGTTTAATTTAAGCTAAACCTCAACTCAATAGAACAACCATATCAAAAGTTATAACCAAAAACCTGAAACATACATAAGGTGAATTTTCCAGATTTCCTACCTAACACAATTCCTTTCATTCCAACATCATTACTACATCAATAAGCATCCCATTTAGCCAAGAAATCAGCCACAAATTCATCAAGCCATTCACTTGAATAATTAGTCACAAATTGGCAGCACACATACACACTTTTTCCTTCTTTAATTTACCACTCATCTAACCTCATACTAACATCAAAACCAATCCAAAACCATTTAATTCACACACTACACATATCCAACATCATTCATCCTGACATAAACATGACTTATGCCCATACAATCCTACCACAAGCTTCATGAAATTAATACACAAGACATCACAATAAATGTAATTAACAACAAAACAAGACATAAAACTCAAAGCTTACCTAATTAAAAAGAAGAGAAAGGCAAGTAAAGGAAGGTAGGAAAGATGAGCAAAAATTACAAAAGAAGCAAGGAAGAAGAAGATCCACGAAGAAGAGGAGAAGAGGGAACCTACGTAGGAGAAGAAGGAAGCCCTTTAAATCACCTTCCAAAGAAAAAAGTCGTGAGTGGCTTGCCAAAAAATAGGTTAGTATATATATATATATATATATCATTAAGCTTAAGATTAAGTAGGCAAGTGACATGTGTCACTTGCCACTTGTCTTAATATAAAACAATCTTAAGGGTCTTTCCAATTTCAATTCAATTTCTAGTCTAATTTCTCTCCAAATTCCAATGGCTCAAAGTAATAAATCCTAAAATCATGTATCTACATTTCCAGTGCCATTGGGCAGTCATTTTCGGTACCGAGAAGCAAATCAGTCTATCACTTGTCAATTTTTCCCGTCCGGAAAGGTATCCCGAAAAATTTTCAGAAAATTTCTAAAATGCCCTAAAAATATAAAGCACACAAAACTCCACTCCAATTTAATTTTCAAGCACAACAACATATTTTTCACAATAAACACATATGCCGGGAAATGACATGAATGCATGTACAGTCATGTGCATCTGCAAAAAAATTGCCATTCATCTATTATGCCGAGATTTGTTTCCACACTCCTAACCCGTCTCAAATGACCAATTTACCCTTCCCATTGGTGATGAGATGTTACACTCACCCACATAATTCACAATATTTCATATCCAATACAATTAAATCATTCATATTATGCATATGCAGTGCACATGAGACCCACTTTATATTTGTTACTTTGTTGTGATCGAGTGCCTAATTGTCCCATATAGGGCTCATTGATAACTGTCCCATATAGGGCTCATTAAACGTTGAGCCTAAGGCTCTGAATCACTTTTGAGCTTGAGGCTTTTTTTCACGTTGAGCTTTAAGCTCTGATCGATGGCTACTCTTGTCACAATAGCCATTATGTTTCATGCATTCGTGACATGGAATGCATCACTTATATTTGCATATTTGCAGTCACTCACATTCACTTATCATCGGACCATAGTCCAACATTTAACATTGAGTTGAGAAAACACTTTCACTTATATGCATGATCCCACTTTCCTTTGGAACTAAGTCCAACATTTAACAACCAAGTCATGTATCACATATTTCATCCAATTCACATGCAAGGAACACTTCAATATTTCATTCATGTATCATATTCATCGGACCCTCTGTCCAGAAAACAACACAATCATTTACATTCATAACATCATTCAGTAGTCAATTAATACAAAATTCAAACACAACAAATAATGAAGTGAGGCCATCTTGGTCTACTCACAGTACGCTCTAGATTAGCACTAGTTTCAAGATCTGGAAAAATTTGAATGCAGGCATTTATCCTACACATCAATATGCCAAACATACGATGCACACACATTAATAATTGCACAATTATAAGCTTTCCCTTATGCACAAGTGTGTATATAAAATTTGTACCATGCATGCTCATAACAATTTCGAGTATCTTTCCCTTATTCTCATCACATTATCAGTCTTATATCCAAAACTCATCTAAGTAATATTCATACTTAGGTTTATGCTCCACTAAAACATTAAAATCTCTATTCCTTTCTCATTGACTCACTTCAGATTTTTCCAAGTCACAATTTTGGGTCTACTATTCACGTTCAATAACAGTGTACTATGCCCAACTTCCATTCAGAGATTAAACATCTTAGAGGCTGAATCATAAATTTGGACTTCTTGAGAACATTTGTAGGCCTATATCTCTAGATTACTTCAAATAAAAAATCATCTCATTTGGAATCCTATAGATCCAGATATAATCAAAATACTGAAGTATGTTCAGTGGAATAATCCCAGTTCATAAAATTTAAGAGCACACTCACTATAACCGTTCCATGTTTCTCACTCAATCTTTCTCAATTCATTTCAGATGGCTATGAATTTTAGGTAGAGATGTAGGGTAATGTCTTACGAGTCTCATGGTTCAAGAATCAATTCATTTGGGTATCTAGAGAAGAAGTTATGGTCAGGCGAAAAAAAAAGACAGAAGAAGCAAAACTCAAAAGAAACAAAACACAGAAGAAGTAAAACACAGAAGAAGATGATGTCACCACAAAAGAAATAAAAAGACAGAAGAAGCAAAACACAGAAGAAGATGACATCATCACAGAAGAAACAAAAGACAAAAGAAGCGAAACACAGAAGAAGTAAAAGATAGAAGAAGTAAAACACAGAAGAATACGCGTCAGCAAAACACAGAAGAAGATGCGTAAGCAAAACAGAAAAGGAACAAAACTCAAAAGGAACAAAACACAGAAGGAACAAAACATAGAAGGAGCGAAACACAGAAGGAACAAAACATAGAAGGAACAAAACTCAAAAGAAGGGAAACTCAGAAGGAACAAAACACAGAAGGAGCGAAACACAAAAGGAACAAAACACAGAAGGAGTGAAACACAGAAGGAACAAAACATAAAAGGAACAAAATACAGAAGAAGATGACATCATCAAAGAAGAAGCAAAATACAGAAGAAGATGGCGTTATCACAGAAGAAGCAAAAGACAGAAGAATAACTTCACTTTTGAACATCTTCCCTCACAAGGACCTTGACTTTCAGCTCAGATGTCCAAAATTTTCATACTCTATACTGTTGGAAAGATAAAAGGAAGACCTATAACTTTTGTGAAGGCCATTTTGACTAATCTATTTAGATTGGTACAGAAGTTTTGCAGAAGTTTTAGATCGAGTTATTGCTATTTCAACTCCAACATCACTTTTACATCACCTAATCACTAATAATCTTTCAAAAACTAATTTAACACTATAACCAAATTTGTTTCCTCCCAATCACACAGTATTTATGAATATACACTTAAATTTCATTTTCCATGCAGATGACAGTAACTCATCAACTTTCTTACATAAATCCCCAACACCAAAGGATTTATTCACTACTTACCTGTTGAAAATTTCAAAATCTTCAAGCCCTAAATTCCATGCAATTTACATATTTCACTGAGTATAATGACCAGCTTCTGGTTTTTCTTAGGGTAGAAGACACAAATAGAAAAGTGGGTTTGGTGTAGGAAAGGAAAAACAAAAAAATCTCTTACGAGAGGTTTGATGGAAAACTCTATGTATGGAAAGAAAATTTGAAAAAAATCACAATGAAGAATGAACTTAGACATATAACTTAACTTTGCAACTCTCAGAAAACAGTAACCTACTTCTAGCAAAAGTACAAAGCCTAAGTGACACTTGTCACTTTCCTCTTATCTAAGCTCTAACTTAGTTTCTTTTGAAACTAACTCCCTTAAACTCTCATCTTTACAATCCAACTATCTCCAAGTCTTCACTTGATGTGTTTTTTTTTTCCTATTTTTCATAATTTTCCAAAATTTATGCCTAAATTCACCAAAATTCACAAATACAATATTCTTACGAATGAATAGGATTTTCAATATAAACAATTTCAAAATTATCAAAATACCTAAAAATCACCACTCAATCAAATTATACCTAGAATTATTCATGAATGTATGTACAATTATTTTCATGTGCCACAACTTCACTATTCATATGTATGTGTAGGACATAATATGCATGAACATGGAAATGCATTCCTATTTCCTCTGTAGTCTCTCACATTTACAATTTTTACCTTAACATAGGTAACGGGATGTTACAATTCTCCCCTCCTTAAAAGAAATTTCATCCTTAAAATTAACATTTGATAGATCAATAAGGCGGAAGATTCTTTCCTCATTTGCTCATCCGTTTCCCATATAACCTCATTATTCGAATACTTTCACCCAATTGACCACAATCGATAGACTCCCTCGGTCTTTCAATCACTTATTCAAATATCACACTAACTCAACTATTTCCTTGATGAGTTTCAGATTACTCAAAAATTTTCGCTTCCAGTTTTAATAACACTTATACTGAATCATATCGATATTTCCTAAACAAATCCATGTAACACTGTGTGAATCCGAAACATCTTTGTCAGATCATATCATTATTTGTCAGCATATTCACAAATCGCATATTATGAATCTAAGACATCCTTTTTTTCAGTAACACCAACTCAGAATTATTTCTTACTGATCAATTCATATCGGGCTTAGTTTATCCTTTTTCCTTAATTGAGCACACCTTACCAAGGTGATTGGCTTAGAAACAATTCATCTTTCCTTTAATAATTCACATCACTTCAATGCTAACACACTTTATTCTTATGTCTATCTCGCCATATTCCATAACTTCGATGTTGATCCACTTAATTTATTCATCTCTCATAAGTCACTTAACTCTTGTTACTAATTCATTTCACTCACTGATAGTATCTCAAATCAATTATAGCCTTTAATCATTTTTAGGACCTCTTCATTTCAATGCAAGGTTGAACAACCCTTTTAGTTGTATAACACCTCATACAGTATCCTAACTATTGACAATTCAAACACTTAGTCACTTGTCTCTACATCCTTAGCAGTTAAAATACTATATCAACATATGCCTACTAGGATGTTTAGCTTAGGCTATTACTTGTGCTCTCTCCAGTAATCTCTTCATTCAATTATCTTTATCGGTACACATCCTTTTTGATTCAGTCACCAAATAACACTTTCCAATTTAAACTCAATTTTGGATTCATTTTTGATTCCTCAATAAGATCCACAATTTTCGAATTCTAAATTTAACTTTTGCTAATCTTTTCATGTGAAACCGATGTTAAATTTTAATAAGGCTAATACTACTTCATTTTACCCTAAAATTCAACTCGACATTTTATTCTCATTATTACACTAGAATTGGTGACCTCAAAATCAAAATTTGTAATACACTGTTATGGGATTTTCTATTCAATGCATCAGATTATAACACTAGTTTTATTAGGAAATACTCATTTGCACAATCCTTTCAATCTTTTCAAACTTAATAATCACTTCAATCTCTACTGATCTATATATATATCCAAGATGTTTCTGTACAATAATGTCTCCATGCTTTCAAAACAATCACTATTACAGCATGTTCCAAATCATATTCCAAAATTTAGGTCATGAGGCTATAATTGTCTATATGTATACAAACTCACTTTTTCATCACCTCTACTTCTTTGGGTTTCCCAATATGCCATGTTTAGATATTATAAACCCACATTTTACTTGATCAAGTTAGGATTCACTCTCATTAAACTTGGCATATAATTATTTCTGCCTTTATGATATGTAAGATTTTTTTCAAATGTCCAAAAATATTCCCTTCATTTTTCGAATACGCTCTAAATATCTTTTATGATCATAGTCACTAATTGATACGATTTTCTTGAATCACTTTAATCTTCATTGTAATGATACTGTCGGCGCATTTGTTGATTTAAAAAAATATTGTCAAAACTCCATATGCCCTTGATTAGTTCTCACAATTCCTTAAGTCACTAGTTCTTCAATGAGGTAATATTATCTCATGTTATTTTCAATTTCCCATTTGACTTATCCTTCTCGAATAATTTTCTCCGTCCTTTAGAGTTCCTCAGATTTCACACTGACTTATTCCAATGTTTGTTTATTCATACCAATTTCTCCATACATTTCAATTTATTTGATATCTCAATTTCCTATGTTAGTAACCCATTCACCAAATATGATTTGTATCTTTTATACTTAATGTCACCTCAATTTTAAGAATCCATCACTTATTTGGATACTTTATATCAACAAAATGCATACACTCTCGGTAGCATTTTCTACCTCTTATACTTGAGTCTCTGTTAGGGATATGACTCCAGTATTCACTTTTGATTCATCATATATTAATTTTTGATTTGTTTCTTCATTGATCATTCTCAAAAGAATCTATCTGATCTGCTTAACCTAATTCGGTGAAATTCTTCTTCTTCAAAAGAAGACTTCTTGCTACAATCATCTATATTGTTCATGTAACCTTTATCAATCCACTGTTATCATCATTACTGATCAGAAATTCTTAATCACCTTCAAGAGATTAATTTCTATCATAACTTATTTTCAGGACATCGTAATTTCATTTGATTCCGAACAATAATTCTCCTTTTATATCTGTCCTCGATCGTGGGGACTATGCAACAATCGTGCCCTTATTCATTTCATCACCCATAGTAACATCATTAATAACCTCAATCTATCCTCTATTGATCACTATTTGCACTTGAATGTATTATTCCAATTCATCATAGACTTTGAACTATGGGAACTATGACTAACAATATTCAATAAGTCTTAGATTGCTTCATATATTACCCCACACATATAATATCCATGTGCCCAATAATCTCACTTGTCATGATAATCCCATTATCAAATATATACTCACAATAACAAATTAACTTAGCTTTAGGGCTTTTGCTTACCTCTTTCTCATTCTTACACAAAATCCTATCTTATATGCATTTTAACTTTCTCCTTTGTACACATCATTCATCTCTTGTAAAGTCAATCATGTCTATTTCTTCTCCCATATATGTATCCTCAATCAATCTAGAATTATTGATGCATAAACATTTTGAAATTCTGGTCTTAATTCCCCTAATATCTTCTTATACTGAATTTTAAACTCTTGTCACGATAAGCATATAACCATTTCGGTTCCAAATGCATCCTCTTAGAATCACAAAAAATTATGTTTCCATTACCATCTACTTATATATTTTAATCTCCTCATTTCTACTCATATCCCTACTTTCCTCAAACAGTTCATGACAATATACTCATATTTATATCATATTCGAGGATATACCATCACAATACAATCTTGGTGTCATATTCAATAATACATCCCAATACAATTGTAATGAATCTCTATTTATCATATTAAACCATATACTATTTTTCATTTCTAGATATCCACAACTTCCATTTTCTTACATTCGACATACCATCACTTTTCTCACTATTTCAATCATTTTAAGCACTTAACACAGGCTCATGCGTGTGACTCATAGTTATGTGACTCAAACTAGGGATTAGACTTACCGTCTACTATGACTTGACTAAAATGCATGTAACTTGACACATATCAGAAAATGCCCATATAAGATAGTAATTCTGGGCTCTGAAATGTAACACCCCACTCTTGTAAGACCCAAACCCGACATCGATGGGTGATATCCGATTTCGTGCCTCACGAGGGTGGCTTGTTAGAACACTCAATCAGTCAAAACTCAGTATAATTTTTTTTTGTATAATTTACTCATGCGTATACAGAAATCAATAATCGAAATGACCCATTCCAATTATAAACTTATTCAATTGCATCAATACAATCATTAATATTTCAATAGCCATTTAGGTCCTTTCACAAATATAAAACATTTTAATCATTTCGGAATATAAATTTATACGAAAAGTTGCAGAAAATACAATTCAATAAAAAAACAAAGAAATGTAATGTAGACGCGAACTGATCCCGACTTCTATCCTTCACTTGAATGCTGTGGGGATACTCCAGTTAGCCTAATGGGGGATTCTTCTAATCCTAAAAAATATTTGCAAATTTTGAGTGAGTTTTGTGAACTCAATGAGTGACCATCCTTGATGGCTCACCCAGTCACATAACACA
Source organism: Erythroxylum novogranatense (assembly GCA_029891385.1). NCBI lineage: Eukaryota > Viridiplantae > Streptophyta > Magnoliopsida > Malpighiales > Erythroxylaceae > Erythroxylum > Erythroxylum novogranatense. Next base: position 32,999,775 of record CM057226.1, on the reverse strand, counting down.
TAATTCATAATATTTCATATCCAATACAATTAAATCATTCACATTATGCATATGTAGTGCACACAAGACCCACTTTCCATTTGTTACTTTTTTGTGATCGAGTGCCTAACTATCCCATATAGGGCTTATTGATAATTTTCCCATATAGGGCTCATTGATAACTGTCCCATATAGGGCTCATTAAACATTGAGCCTGAGGCTCTGAATCACTTTTGAGCTTGAGGTTCTTTTTCACGTTGAGTTTTAAGCTCTGATTGATGGCTATTTTTGTCACAACAGCCATTATGTTTCAAGCATTCGTGACATGGAATGCATCACTTACATTTTCATATTTGCAGTAACTCACATTCACTTATCATCGAACCATAGTTTGACATTCAACATTGAGTTGAGAAAACACTTTCACTTATATGCATGATCCCACTTTCCTTTAGAGCTACGCCCAACATTTAACAACCAAGTCATGTATCACATATTTCATCCAATTCACATACAAGGAACACTTCAATATTTCATTCATGCATCACATTCATTGGACCCTCTGTCCGGAAACCAACACAATCATTTATATTTATAACATCATTTAGTAATCAATTAATATAAAATTCAAACACAACAAATAATGAAGCAAGCCCATCTCGATCTACTTATAGTACGCTCCAAATTAGCACTAGCTTCAAGATCTGAAAATATTTAAATGCAGGCGTTTATCCTGCACATCAACATACCAAACACATAATGCACACACGTTAATAATTGCACAATTATAAGCATTCCCTTATGCACAAGTGTGTCTATAAAATATGCATCATGCATGCTCATGACAATTCCGGGTATCTTTCCCTTATTCTCATCACATTATCATTCTTATATCCAAAACTCATCTAAGTAATATTCATACTTAAGTTTATGCCCCACTAAAGCATTAAAATCTCTATTCCTTTCTCATTGACTCACTTCAAATTTATCCAAGTCACACTTTTGGGTCTACTATTCACGTTCAATAATAGTGTACTATGCCCAACTTCCATTCAGAGATTAAACATCTTAGAGGTTGAATCATAAATTTGGGCTTCTTACGAAAATTTGTAGGCCTATATCTCTAGATTACTCCAACTAAAAAATCATCTCATTTGGAATCCTATAGATCCAGATATAATCAAAATACTGAAGTATGTTCAGTGGAATAATCCCAGTTAATAAAATTTAAGAGCACATTCACTGTCACCGTTTCACGTTTCTCATACAATCTTTCTCAATTCATTTCATATGGCTATGATTTTTAGGTGGAGATGTAGGGTAATGTCTTACGAGTCCCACGGTTCAAGAATCAATTCATTTGGGTGTCTAGAGAAGAAGTTATGGTTAGGTGAAAAAAAAGATAGAAGAAGCAAAACTCAGAAGAAGCAAAACACAAAAGAAGTAAAACACAGAAGAAGATGACGTCATCACAGAAGAAATAAAAAGACAGAAGAAGCAAAACACAGAAGAAGATGACATCATCACAGAAGAAACAAAAGACAAAAGAAGCGAAACACAGAAGAAGCAAAAGACAAAAGAGGTAAAACACAGAAGAAGATGCGTCAGCAAAAGACAGAAGAAGTAAAACGCAGAAAAAGACACGTCAGGAAAACACAGAAGAAGATGCGTCAGCAAAACACAGAAGAAGATGCTTCAAAAAAACATAGAAGAAGCAAAACTCACAGAAGGAATAAAACACAGAAGGAGCGAAACATAGAAGGAAGAAATCACATAAGGAACAAAACTCAGAAGAAGCGAAACTCAGAAGGAATGAAACACAAAAGGAACGAAACATAGAAGGAACGAAACACAAAAGGAACAAAACTCAGAAGAAGCGAAACACAGAAGAAGATGACTTCATCACAAAAAAAGCAAAACACAGAAGAAGCAAAAGACAAAAGGAGATGATGTCATCATAGAAGAAGCAAAAGATAAAAGAATAACTTCACTTTTGAAAATCTTCCCTTACAAGGACCCTGACTTTCAGCTCAGATGTCGAAAATTTTCATACTCTATACTGTTGGAAAGATAAAAGGAAGACTTATAACTTTCATGAAGGCCATTTTGACGAATCTATCTAGATTGGTACAAAAGTTTCACAAAAGTTTCAGATCGAGTTATTGCAATTTCAACTCCAACATCACTTTTACATCACCTAATCACTAATAATCTTTCAAAAACTAATTTAACACTATAACCAAGTTTGTTTTCTTCCCAATCACATAATATTTATGAATATACACTTAAATGTCATTTTCCATGCAGATGACAGTAACTCATCAACTTTCTTACATAAACCCTTAACATTAAAGGATTTATTCACTACTTATCTATTGAAAACTTCAAAATCTTCAAACCCTAAACTCCATGTAATTTACGTATTTCACTGAGTACAATGACTAGCTTCTGGTTTTTCTTAGGGTAGAAGACACAAATAGTAAAGGAAAAATAAAGAAATCTCTTAGGAGAGGTTTGATGGAAAACTCTATGTATGGGAAGAAAATTTGAAGAAGATCACAATAAAGAATGAACTTAGACATGTTAGCGATCTAGAAGGGGGGGTTGAATAGATCTTAAAACTCTTTGATAATTTCTACAAGAAAATCAGAAGTTAAAACACACAAAAACAATTTTGATAAACTTAATTGAAATAGTATAGGGAAGAAGATCAAACACTCGTTTTTATAGAGGTTGGTCTAAGACCTCGTCCTCTACCTAAGCTCCCACTAGGATTTTGCCAATCACTTTATTTGCACACTTTGTAGTTGAGTGTGAACTTTTACAATCCCGCTTGATTTCGGCTCAAGCTACCTTTACACTTGATTTGTCTTCCGGCACAAATCCTACCGACACCGCTTGATTTTCGGCTCAAGCAACCTTTACACTCGATTTGTCTTCCGGCACAAATCCTACCGACACCGCTTGATTTTCACTTGTCACTTAAATTGTAATAAAACAATACAAAGAATGAAGAACAAATGCTCAAAACAATTTGTAACAATATAAGAGCAATAATGAGCAATTTGAAGCAATATGAGAGTATCTGAGCTTATGGCACTTCTCTATGTTCTTCATCAATCATCCACCCTTTATATAAGAAGAAATATAGCTGTTGGGAACTCATATAGCCGTTGCTTGATTGTTATAGCCATTGCTTAATTCTCTCCCTTCCATTTTTGGCTAATTGGACCGTTGGAGTTGATCTGCTACATACATAAGTCGACTTGTCAATTCATAAGTCGACTTGTTTCAACCATTTACTGAAAAATTCATCTCCGCTCTCCAATAAGTCGACTTGTTATATATAAGTCGACTTGTTTATCTCGATAAGTCGACTTGTTTCCTATAAGTCGACTTGTTTACCTCGATAAGTCGACTTGTTTCATATAAGTCGACTTGTTTAGCCATCTATGATAACATCCGACCAAATTCTCTACAAACCTCATGTTTTATGTCATTTTCATTTAGAGGACAACTCCCATCTGATTCTTCAATGATTTGTCACTAACTCATCTTGATTTGCACAATTCTTTTGTTGAATATCAATCCAAAATACCTGAAACAATTTCTTAAACAATTCTATACATTTTATTATTATCAAAACATAAGTGGAATTAATTTGTCAACCACCATTGGTCCAACAATCTCCCCCTTTTTGATAATGACAAAATACTTAGAAATTGTTTAAGAAATGAAAACAAAGAAACATTGATCAAGGTTTTTATACCTTGTCATTTTGGTTAGAAGTCTCCCCCTCAATCATATAAATCATAACCTTGAAAAATCAATTAAAATTTTAACAAACTCCCTCTTAATCAAGTAACAAAAGGAAATCCAATTTCTCATTTTTCTCCCCCTTTTTGTCATAATCAAAATAACTAATACAAATCAACAATCGATGAAATATCGCAATCACATTAAATAGAAACAAGTCATCAAACACAAATAGTCTCGAATCAAACACACTCCCCTCAATCAAATGGCGGTGACTAAAAGATACCAATTATCAATTTTCAATATTACTCCCCCTTTTTGTCATAATTAAAAACCAATATGAAAAATGAAAAAATAGCCACAAAACAGCAAACACAAATAAAGGCAATAGTCATAACATAACAATCCAACAATTAATACAAATATCAGAAAGTCATAAGAAGCACCACACACTTGAAATAGCATAAGAATCCGTGTAGACATAATTGACTTGTTTGCAGATTAGTCACCAATTAGTCAACAATTGGTTGATTTTCATTCCTTGCTTGTACTACAACTGAAGCATTATTTCTTCTCATTGGTACCCAAGCCATCTTGGGTCCATTTTGGTTAGTCAGGTAAATCACATTAGAAGGTATATTCCCTTTTTCTACCCAAATTTTCTTGACCTTAATACATCTCCTAGTGCTTTTGCAAACAAGTTCTATGTGACCATCTTTCAAACATCTAGCACATTTAGCAACTTGTCCATCTTTAGTGAATTTAGAAATCAATGAACAATCTCTATTAAAAGGATCATATCCCAAACCATGTTTAGAAATAGTATATCTTTGTAAAGACAACAACTCTTCAAATTTTGCATTTCCACCACCAAACTTTCCAACCACATAAGAAAATTCTTTTCGAAGTCTATCAAGTTCGCAAATAAGATTTTCTTTTTCAATAAGACATGCGAAATGATATTCTTTTGGGCTATCTAAATCATCAATTGTTTCATGTAGAACACTATTTTCAGGAATCAATTCACGTATTTTCTTTCTTAATTTTTTGTTAATCTCAATGGCTTCTTCAAAATCAGTTTGCAAAGCATCAAAAGAATCTCTAAGATCTTGATAGGTTAAAGTTACCTCATCTTCATCATCGCTAGTCAAGGAGTTACTTGCCATGAGAGCTAGGTTGTTCTCATCGTTGCTTTGGTAAGCTTCCTCGTCATCACTCCAAGTTACTACTAGACTTGTTTTCTTCTTTTCTTTGTCATACTGTCATTTTTCTGAATGAGCGAAGAGCTTTTGCATTCTCTAGCGATGTGACCTCTTTTTCCGCACTTCCAGCATTCTTCATTGTTCCTTTTTCCTCATAGCCTTTATTTCTCTTTCCGTGGTGTACCTTTTCCTTTCCTCAATTTCTCCACCACGTAATTCTTTTCTTCTATTTTTGAGAAGTCCTTTAAACTTTCTCAGATTTTGAGCATACATCGCTACTTCATCATCATCTTCTTCTTCATCTATTTCTTCATCACTCTCATAAAAAGAAGAGACGTTAGCTTTTAAAGTAATCGACTTTTGTGGCTTACCTCTTCCCCTCTCGATTTGAGAATAATCTCATAGTTGATGAGTGATCCCACCAAAGCGTTGAATTCGGATGGTTGAGATCCTTTGACTCCATAATTGCGGTGACTTGAGAATCCCATTCCTTGGCGGTGAACGAAGAATCTTCTTCACCTTCTCGCTATCCGTCATATGCTTCCCAAGGTTGCCTAATTCATTTATGATTTCTGCAAAGCGGTCAAGCATTGTAGAAATTGACTCACCTTCCTTCATGACGAACATCTCGTAGTCGTGGAAGCGTGTTGATCTTTGTCTCCGTGCTTGATTTGTCCTTCATGAGTTACTCAAGTCTCTCCACATTTCCTTGGCAGTGGTGCAAGAATTTACCCAGTTTCTTTCCTCGACCGTTAATGCACAATATATCGCCTTCATAGCTTTGGCGTTGATTTACGCTTGCCTCCAATCGTTATCATCATACTCCAGCTCCGTTTTAACTCACCATTTTCTTTTAACAGTGGTTGAGGACCGAAGATAATTATCTTCAATATTCTACTCCTCGCTAATGATGTGGTACTTCATAGGATTTTCCAAGAAGAATAGTTAGTACCATTAAATAAAGGAGGGCGATAATTTGTGTTACCTTCTTCCGCTAGTTTATTGTGTGCCATCCCCGGATACTTCTGCTCTGATACCAATTGTTAGCGATCTAGAAGGGGGGGTTGAATAGATCTTAAAACTCTTTGATAATTTCTACAAAAAAATCAAAAGTTAAAACACACAAAAACAATTTTGATAAACTTAATTGAAATAGTATAGGGAAGAAGATCAAACACTCGTTTTTATAGAGGTTCGGTGCTAAGACCTACGTCCTCTACCTAAGCTCCCACTTAGGATTTTGCCAATCACTTTATTTGCACACTTTGTAGTTGAGTGTGAACTTTTTACAATCCCGCTTGATTTTTGGCTCAAGCTACCTTTACACTCGATTTGTCTTCCGGCACAAATCCTACCGACATCGCTTGATTTTCACTCGTCATTTAAATTGTAATAAAATAATACAAAGAATGAAGAACAAATGCTCAAAACAATTTGTAACAATATAAGAGCAATAATGAGCAATTTGAAGCAATATGAGAGTATCGAGCTTATGGCACTTCTCTATGTTCTTCATCAATCATCCACCCTTTATATAAGAAGAAATATAGCTATTGTGGGAACTCATATAGCCGTTCTTGATTGTTATAGCTGTTGCTTAATTCTCTCCTTCCATTTTGGCTAATTGGACCGTTGGAGTTGATCTGCTACATACATAAGTCGACTTGTCAATTCATAAGTCGACTTGTTTCAACCATTTACGAAAAATTCATCTCCGCTCTCCAATAAGTCGACTTGTTATATATAAGTCGACTTGTTTATCTCGATAAGTCGACTTGTTTCCTATAAGTCGATTTGTTTACCTCGATAAGTCGACTTGTTTCATATAAGTCGACTTGTTTAGCCATCTATGATAACATCCGACCAAATTCTCTACAAACCTCATGTTTTATGTCATTTTCACTTAGAGGACAACTCCCATCTGATTCTTCAATGATTTGTCACTAACTCATCTTGATTTGCACAATTCTTTTGTTGAATATCAATCCAAAATACCTGAAACAATTTCTTAAACAATTCTATACATTTTATTATTATCAAAACATAAGTGGAATTAATTTGTCAACCACCATTGGTCCAACAAGACATATAACTTAATTTTTTAACTCTCAAAAAACAATAACCTACTTCTAGCAAAAGTACAAAGCTTAAGTGACAGTTGTCACTTTCCTCTTATCTAAGCTCTATCTTAGTTTCTTTTGAAACTAACTCCCTTAAACTCTTATCTTTACAATCCAACTATCTCGAAGTCTTCACTTAATCTCTTTTTCCTATTTTCCATAATTTTCTAAAATTTATGCCTAAATTCACCAAAATTCACAAATACAATATTCTCACTAACCAATAGAATTTTCAATACAAATAATTTCAAAATTCTTAAAGCACCTAAAAATCACCACTCAATCAAATTATACTCAGAATTATTCATGAATACATGTAGAATTATTTTCATGTGCCACAACTTCACTATTCATATTATGTGTAGAACATAATATGTGTGAACATGGAAATGCATTCCTATTTCCTCCGTAATCTCTCACATTTACAATTTTAGCCTTAACATGGGTAACGGGATGTTACAGTGTGACTAAGTAGTTTGATGCCCTTATAGTTGTTACAATTTTGGATGCCCCCTTTGTACTTATAGAAAGGAATTAACATACTCAGTCTCTATTTATCTAGCATTTTGGCAGACTCAAGGATCATATTAAAAACTTCATTACCCAATTAAGAATCTCAACGCCTAGGCTCTTCTATACTTTTATGGGTATCTCATCCAGTGCTACTACCCTTCTTCATCTCCTTTAAAGTTTTTTAATTTCTTCCCTTGTGATCTATTTACATCAAGATAAGATATGAAATCTCTTATACTTGCTAAAGTCACTTAAAAAGATGTTGTCCTCTAAGCCTTCTTTAAAAAGGCTATAGAAATACCTCATCCATTTACTCTTAATGTCATCTTCCTCTATGAGCATCTGCCTTGCTTCATCTTTTATACATCGAACTTAGTCTAAAAAATTTCTCGTTAATTTTAAATTTTGTAATTAAAATACTTGAAAATTTTAAAATAAAATGTATATTTAACCTATTTAATGAATAAAACAATTAATTATCTAAAATGTATTTCACTTATTTTAAAATTTTCTAATCTTTGTTTATTCCACTCAAAAATCTATGTAATAACTTACGAACAACTAGAGGAAATTAAGTGCTCCTTACTTTGAAAGAAATCTTATTTCAAGAGTTTCATTAATGATATAAAAACCAAATATTATAAGTCATGGGTACAAAACTATATAGACATGGAAATAGAAAAGAAGTTCCAATAGAAATACAATGATATGAAAATAAAAATAAAAAATTGGCTTGGTTTAAGGACATATTCTAAGTTGCATCCATCTTATACTTAGTCATTTGTGATTTTAAATGAATTTTGAGTTACCTTTCTTAGTTTATGTTCTAAATAGTCATCATTCCTTATTACGCTCATGTATATCATACAATCAAGGTTTAATACATTTCATAAGGAGTATGAAAGGTACTTATCATAGACAAAGATTAAGAATCAAATGTTGCATATTATTGATAAAAGTTCAATCAATCATATTAAAATTTCATTATTCGAAACAAGTTTTAATTCTAAACTATAAATTGGGCATTGCAACCTTATGAATTGGATAAAAGAGATCATATCATTTTCAAACTAGCTATTAAATGTAGTGTGTATCTAATTTATAGGAGTGGGCTATTAGAAATTTTGAGAATGTGAAAGTGAATTAACAAAAAGTGAGTCAAGGATACATATATATATATATACATATTGACATATTGAGAGACTAGAGAGAGAGATTGTAACTAAAATTTATGTTTAAATAACTAAAATTATATTAGTTGAACCAAAAGTAGCATTTACGTATAATATCTTACACCTTCAACATATTTACAACATTCACTCAGATGACTTATATATAGAGACTTTATAGTAAAAATCATAATGTTAAGACTAATATATGTTCATTTATATGAAAAGAAAAGATAGAAAAGAGTGTTGGATAGATTAAATGACAAATTTTGTAATTAAAAGTTAAATCTAGCTTATTAGAAGTTGTATATGCCCACAAAATTTACACCTCTTTTGTTGGACCCCGATCCTTGATTGAAATGTAAAATTATTAAATGACAATTAAAGGAGAATCTCGAGGTGAATTATGCATGTACAAAGGAAAGAAAAATGCAAGAATTGAAATGATTGAGTTTAATGTGTTATTTGAGCAAGGTTAGTTTGAGCAAATTGGATTGATATGATTAGGGTTGCATGAAATTAGTGTTTTTGGGTATATGGATATGTTATGGGTGGTTTTGAGCTATAATATAAATGATGTGAAAAGAGTGATTTTGGGTTTTTGATGTCTTTGAGGTTTTAAGGAAATATGTATGTGTTATGAAATTTAGAGTGAATATTTTTTATTTAATGGAAGTTAAAAAGCAAGAAATAAATAATGAAAGTGTTAAAGTATAGGGAATTGAAAGTTTGACTTTGTGAGATGAATAGTAACAAAAAATTGACTTTTTGGTCTGAAATCTTTGTGAATTTTTCTGGATTGATCTAGAAAAATTTTGATAAAATGATCTTCATGAAACTTTGAACAATTGTTGAGAGCTTTCTATCGCCTTAAAATATGACATTTTTTTATATCGGTATTAGAAGTTATGATCTTTCAAAGTTAAGGTTATTTTGCTTTGTTTTTAAAAATGCTCATAAGTGTAGATTTGTGTGTACTGTGTTTTGAGGCAAAATTCTGGACTGATGTGGTTTGAATTGGAATAAATGGTCTACATGATAGTTATAGAGAAATTGCTTAGCTTTACAATGATGTATAATATGTTATTTTTGATTGTGAGAATTGGAAAAAGTGAAATTTGGAAGTTTGGATGTTGTTTTAGGATGACAATTTTCTGGCAGAAACTTTGATTGTAAAATTGACCTAGTTAGAGGTTAAAATTATTTTTAAGTTCTTCATGAAAGTCTTAGATTATGTTTTTATCTTTCCATTGCTGTAAAGTATGGAATTGTTGGACCATGGAATGTGAAGTTATAAATTTTAGAAGTTTTTGTTACTGTTTGACATGATCATTAGTGGACAGAAACTTTGAGTTGCTTTTTGACTCCCTTAAAGGCCAAATTGATTTTTCTGTCCTTCATGAAAGTTGTAGGTTGCTTTTTGATCTTGTCATTGATATAACGTATGACATTTTTGGACCTTGGAGCTGAAAGATAGAAATTTATAAGGTTGAGTTACTATTTTAGGGTGACATTAAATGGGACAGTAACTTTGATTAGAAATTTGATCACTTTAGAGGCTGAATTGGTTTTGATATTCTTCATGGAAGTTGTAGAGCTTCCTTTTTTTTTTCTATTAATACCAAATTTGTCAAATTTGGAGCCCTGGATTAAGAGTTATGAATTTTGGAAATTTTGGCTATTTATATATATATATATATTTGAGAAAAAAAGGGCCAGGGCATTGCTCGCCCAACACGCAGCCGTTCCCTTGCGACGTTGTTTCATTTCTTTTGATTTTTTTATTTTTCTTCCTAATCCGACCCTTTTCAATCTTTTACTTATAACTTTTTCTTCCGACATCCGATTGACTTGATTTTTAAAGCGTTAGATTCCTAAGACATCCCTCTATCTGTCCTTGAAAAATTGTGGATTTTTTAGATTAAATTGAAAGAGATTGAGTAAATCAAATTGAGTTGGATAATTTTCTGAACATTGTTCAGTCTTTTGAGAAATTCTTGATCTGTAAAAATCCAATTCATTTGATTCTTATTGCAAAATAAAATAGAGACATGGGACTACAAGTTATCTGAAGGCATTGAATTTCAATTTAGCTCCTAAGACTTTCAATTTCTGACTTGAAGTCGGGTTTAGTGTTCAGTCTTGGATTAGTAAGAGCTGAAAATATTTTGGCCATAACTTTTGCTCTAGTCATCCAAATGAGGTGATTCTTAATTCATATTAAACTAGATAAATAGGAATGCAAATGTTTTAAAGGACTTGAGTTTCAATTTAGTCTCTAAGAATGTCAATTTTTGGATGGAAGTAAATCGCTGGAAAATATTTTAGCATAAGAATAGTCCGAAATGTTTGAGGTGTAACTTTTGGAGAAGTGAACCAAATTAAATGATTTTGGTGGCGTTATGAAATTGAGACTATAAGGAACATTCCTCTAGAAGGAAATTTTAGCGAATTCCTTCAGTTTGATGATTAAAAAATATCCTAAGCAAAACATGATTTAATGAATTTTGAGACTTTGATTTAATTTATGATTTTGAGGACTTAATTAGCATGTTAATGTGAATAATTAGCATGTTAAATTGAGTAAGAGCATATGGGATAAATTGATTGGATTAAATTAAATTAAAGTGTTAGAAATGCATAAAGGGCAAAATTGGAAGAACACTTAAGGTTTTAAGTTACAAGGCTTTTAAGGAAGGGCAAATGGGTCATTTTGCATTCATTAAAGACAAGTAAGGTGGGCTGTCATTTAAAAAGGAAGGAAGGCACGAAAATGAGGAAGAAAAGAAGGAAAAGAAGAGAAAGAAAGAGTGAAGTTTCGACGGAGAAGAAAAGAAAAGAAGAAGAGTGATGATAGGGTTCGATTTTTCTACAATTTTAAGAGGATTTTTGATGTTTGTTCAAGAGGGAAAAAGATGGAAGAAGATGAGAGCTTCAATATGAGCCAAGAAATTTTGAATTTGGAGAAGATTAAGGTAAGATAATATTTTTGATCTTTGAATTCTGAAAAAGTTTTGGTTTAGATAGCTTGGAAACATTATGGGTTTGAGCTTTCTAAAGTCAATTTTGGTGATTGCATGGTTTAAATTGTTCAATTTTGGATGTTTATTAATTAGGGATTTTGTCATGAATTAGGGAATTTACGTGAAACAATGGAGAAATTGAGGCTTTGAACAAGTTCCAAGCATGGAAATGAGGTGGGTACCATGTTTATAATTTGAATTATAAGCCATGTATATGTTTTCGAAAAAAAAAAGAAAGAAAATCAAATGATCCGATAAAGTATTATATTTGTTAAATTCTTTTATTTTTAAAGGATTGATCAATTGATAAAATTTGTACATTCAATAGTTTATAAATGATTTTGATAAAATGCAAAATTGTTGCATTCCTTGTTTATACATGATTGAGAAATTTTATATGATTTTGAATGTTATGAAATTGATTGATGAATTGTGAATGCATTTTGTTTGCTATATGACATGTGTATGGAGAACAAATTTTCGAAAAGTGCCTTCGAGCAAATATGTTTTCAAGTATGAATGTTTGTTATGTGGGTTTGGTTAGGTCCCATAAGAGGGTTAAGTGCACTTGTCTAGGCTTCGCCCGCCTGCCCGCTAATTACATTGGAGTTCCGTTAAGGACTCCCATAAGTTCACAGCTACACCGGACCGCTATGCAGGAAGGTGTAGTACGTTCTGTTCACGGCTGCACAAGACCGCTATACGGGAATGTGCAGTACGTTTTGTTTCTGGACCGACCCAAACCATTTCTAATATGTTAAGTGTTTTGTTTCAGTTAATAAATGTGATTTCATTTATATTTGTGGTGCATTCATGTTTCTGAATTATTCATGAATGTTTTAAAAAATTGAGAAATTTTGAGAAATAAACTTTTGAGGTTTTCAATCGTGAAATTTTTGAAATTGATCATAAATGATTTGAAAAGTTGAAAAGTTTGAGAAATAAGCATTTTGCTAAATTTCTACTGTGAAATTTCCATAAAATGGAAATTTTTTTGAAAAAAATGATTTTTGTTTATTTTTCTATTATAAACATGTTATCCACGAGCTGTAAAGCTCATCCCCTTTCATCCCCATCTTCAGGTATCGAGAAGGAGACCGGATGAAAGAAAGTGATGACGTCTGTTCATTTGTATTTATGTTGTAGAGTTAAGTTCATTGTTTGTAAGAATAAGATTTTAGACTTTTGTGAAGAATTTTGGAAATATTACATTCTTGTGTATTTTCGAATTTTGGAATTGATGTTGTATCGTGGTTTGAAAATGCCACTTTTGTTTGGTGATGTATATCTTTTGGAGTATGTAAATAAATTATGGATGTGTATATAGAATCGAAAAGTGAATTATGGTTTCTTATATAAATTGCATATGATTATGAATGGGATTGTTTATGTTTGGATTCCGAATAGGAGATCCGATGATTCTGATTATTGATTGAGACTTGTTGAAGTGTTATAGGTATATAAATGTGTTTGTGTTGGGACCCGATCCGGGAACCGGATCCCAACTGAAAAACGGAACGGCGAAATCTGAAAATCTTAGAAATCGCTAATCGAATACAAATCGCATCATCGGATGAAACGAATACTCGGAAAATTGTGCATCGAATCTGAATAACAAAGCGGAGAAACTCGAAAGGCAGAATTCCGAATCGAATGCGAATCGAAATAATCAAACTGAAACAAACACCGACATCCGTTTCAAACATGAAGCATAGCAAACTCATCACGTTGGAATTCCTTAGATTCAAACTATCCCAAAATCCGGTATATTTTTTTTTCTTTCTCTTATTCATTCCTTTTTCTCTTTACTCAATCACATTAAAACCATATACAAATCTCAAATTTTTCATTTTTTTATCCCAAATTTTATCGAAAATTCGGCAGCATAACGACTGTATTTTGACAGCCCGAAAATTTAAAACACAAGAAACTCACTTCTAATATCACAACCCAATAACACAAGGCATCTTCGGACCTCCCGTCCGGAATCCAAACACCAGCAACAACACAATCTTAGTTCTAAACACTTCATAAATGCATTCCATAAAACATGTCTCAATCCGAACCAAGTCATTCATATACATAACCATATTTGCAATTGTACATGATTTGTAAAAAGTTTTAATCATGAACCTTCGAAGTTATGATCAGTCAAAGTTAGCTTTGAAGTTTGACTTTTGAGAAAAAAGGTTGACTTTTTGATTTAGGTAAAATTCGAGAAAATGGTCAACATAAAACTTGTAGCCTCTGTCGAGAGCTTTTCGTGGACATAAAGTTTGTAATTTTTCGATATCGGGGCTAGGAATTATGAGCGTTTGAAAATTTGAACTTGTTTAGGAAAAGTTATTTTGGTACAAAACCTTTGATTGCGTTTTCGACTTCTTTCGAGACCTAATTTGATTTGGAATTCTTCCGGGAAGTTGTAGAGCTTCCTTTTATCTTTCCATAGACACCAAATTTGTCCAATTCGAGTTCGGGATTGAGAGATATGATTTTAAAGTTCAATCTTGAAGTTAGATAGTTTGTTTCTAATCCGATCCGTTTATAATCTTTTGCTTATAATTCGTCGTCCGACATCCGATTGATTTGATTTTTGAGCGTTGGATTCCTAAGACAATTACGTTCATTTTATGAAGAATTATGATTTTAGGAGATTAAATAGAAAGAGATAGATTGAACCAAAGTAAGAGATGGGTTATAGGTTATAAGTTGGATAATTTTCTGAACATAGTTCAGTATTTTGCGATTTTTGAGAGTTATACAACTCCGATTGAGTTGATTTTTTTGGAGAATAAAGTTAAGATATAGGGCTACAAATCATGTGAAGGGATCGAAATTTAATTTCATCCCTAAGATTGTCAAATTCTGGACTGAAGTTATGTTAAAGTTCAGTTTCGGATTTTGTGCAGGTCAGTTAGTAATTCCGCCATAACTTCTTTGTTTTAGATCCGAATTGAGCGCGGTCAGTTGCGTTGGATTCGTATGATTGAGAGGAACATTTCTCTAGAAGGAAATTTGGACAAATTCCTTCAAATTGATAGTGCAAATCAAACCGCATATGAGAATGGCATAAAGTAACAAGTCAAGGGTATTTTGGTCTTTTTAGCCATTTTTAATGACATGGCACATTTTTAAGAGGTGTAGATGTTTGGAAAGGTCTGTAATTTTAAAAGAAGAGAGGAAATACGATGATGAGAAGAAAGGAAGAGGAAAATAAGAAGAAGAATGGAGAAAGAAATTTGGTTGGGAGAAAGATGGGAGAGGAAGGTAAGTTTGATTTTTCTACTTGATTCTTCAAGCTTTGGGACTTTCCCAAGAAGGAAAAGAATGGAGACTGATGAGAGCTTCCTAAGGAACCAAGAAAATTTGAATTTGGAGGAGAAATGAGGTAAGAGAAAATTTTCAAGTTTGAGATTTTGTTGAATTTTTGATTGAGAAATATAGATAATGTTATGGGTTTGTGATGTATGAGGTTGATTTTGAAATATATGCTTTAGGTTGGGTTTAATTTTGGATGGAAAATTGATTAAGGTTTAGGCTTAATTTTATGATGAAGAATTTTGTGATATTTTGGTGTAGAATTATAGATAGTGATATGGGTTAGTGAGATATGAATTCAATTTTGAAGAAATTATGTTTTATGAGATTGAATTTGGGTGTATTGGTTTAGGCCAATTTTGAAAATTGGGATTTTCAAAATTGGAGATTGAAATAACTTGGAATTATGGTAAATTGGTGAATTCCTAAGTTAATTTTGAAAATTATGCTATTTATGATGTGAATTTGGATTATTATGGTTTAGGTTTTGTTAAATTGAAGAGAGAGAAGCAAAAGTCAAATTGAAGCATTGGACAAGTTGCTTGCATGGAAATAAGGTGGGTAGTATATTTATTTATTGAATTATAAGCTAAATGTGACTTTTTAAAAATTAAAAGCAATTGTTGAAAAAAATGTTTGAAAAAAATGTAAATAGTTGAAATTATGATTTCAAAGGATGAAAATGAGTTTAAGAAATACAAGATTTATGAACTTCATGGGTTTCAAATTATTTGATTTATGATTTAAAGAAATTAGTGCATATTTTGTCATGAATGTGATTATTATGTGATTAATTTGATCTATGAATTGCATTAGATGATTATGTGATTTTATGTGATTTTATGCTTGTGTCATTTATGACACAATTTGATATTATGAGTTGAAAATATGAAAAATCAAGAGATTTTAAAAAGGTGCCTTGAACAATCTGAATTCCGTTTTAGTTATATATTAAGTGGGTTTGGTCGGAGTCCTTTGTGAGTCGGTATTTGCCTCTACTGTTTAAGCCTTGCCATTTGCTGCAATAGGCAATGGAGATCCGATTACGTACTCCTTTCACGGCTACTTTGGACCGTTATGCGGGAAAGTGTAGTCACGTCTGTTCACATTTTGCCATGACCGCTATCTGAGAATGTGCGATGCGTCTGATAGGACCGAACCAAACCAATTCGATGTGTTATGTGTTTTGATTTGTTTATAATGTGATGCATTCATATTTAAAAGTGTGCATGATTTGAAAAAGGTTAGAGATTTTGAGAAATAAGACAGTAAATTTATAATCATGAAATTTGGAAGGTTTATGTAAGTTTGAAAAGTTTGAAAATGAGATTTTGGATAAATGCTTAAATAGGAAATTTTGAAAATTTTGAAAAGTTTAAAAGAAAAAATTTTTCGCTTATTGTTCGGTTTATAAATGTATTATCCACGAGCTTTGTGCTCACCCCCCTTTCATCCTCATCTCCAGGTTTTCAATTAGGAGATCGGATGGAAGACGAGTATGATGTCGGCCCGATATTTTTATATGCTTTTGCTTTATGTGTCATTGAGTATGACTTAGAACGCCATTAAAATTAGACGTGTATTTAGTTTGGAATGTAAATAAATGGTTGGAATTGAAGGATGGATACATATTGAAATTGAGTTTGTTTATGATTAGGGTTCTGTGAGATGAGAGTATGACTATTTGAAAGAAGACATGGTGATAAAGATTAAATGATGATTGAACCATATTAGGGTTCCTTAAGAAATGGACTATTAATTTGTGTCCATATATGAAGAAATAATGAGTTATAGATATATTGTTTTGATATGATATGAGTGGTATATGATTTAAGGAAGTGAAAATTATGAAGAGATTGAGAAATATTTATGAGAAGGAATGAGATAAGAAATATTATGTTCTTAAGTGTGAATTTCGAGGGCGAAATTCTTTTAAGAGGGAGAAATGTTGGACCCGAACTTTTGATGAAAATAGAAATATTAAAATGAATTTTAAATGAGAAAGAAATTGGTGAGAAAATTATGAATTTAAGGAAATTTGATGAAATTAAGAAATAATTTATGAGAAAAGAATTGTTTAATTTTGAGGACTTTGATAATTGAGTGAACTTATATGGATTATGAGAGGAAAGTGGATGAGTTGATTGAAATGAAGTTGAATAGCATGAATCAAAAAGAAAAAAAATGTGAAAATTTTAAGAATTTAGAAAGTTTGACTTTTTAGAAAGTGAATGTTTGACTTTGAGAGTTGACTTTTGATTTAGACATAATTTGAGAAAATGATCTACATGAAACTTGTAGATCATGTTAAAACTTTCGTGAGACATAAAGTTTGATATTTTTCGATATCGGGAGTGAGAGTTATGATCAGTCAAAGTTAGCTTCGAAGTTTGACTTTTGAGAAAAAAGGTTGACTTTTTGATTTAGGTAAAATTCGAGAAAATGGTCAACATGAAACTTGTAGCCTCTGTCGAGAGCTTTTCGTGGACATAAAGTTTGTAATTTTTCGATATCAGACTAGGAGTTATAGCGTTTGAAAATTTGAACTTGTTTAGGAAAAGTTATTTTGGTCCAAAACCTTTGATTGCGTTTTCGACTTCTTTGAGACCTAATTTGATTTGGAATTCTTGGGGAAGTTGTAGAGCTTCCTTTTATCTTTCCATAGACACCAAATTTGTCACAATTCCGAGTTCGGGATCGAGAGATATGACTTTTAAGAAGTTCAATCTTGAAGTTCCGATAGTTTGTTTCTAATCCGATCCCGTTTATAATCTTTTGCTTATAATTCCGTCGTCCGATATTCGTTTGATTCGATTAGTTATTGCTTCCGTTTTCATTTGCTTCCGTTTCGATTCTGTATTCGCTTCGCATTTGCTTTTCTTCCACTTGCGTTGTGATTCGAGATAGTGTTTGCTATTGGCTTCCGCATTTTGTTTTCGCTTCGATATTTTGATGCGAAATTTCCGTTCCCATTCGATTCCGTTTTCTCCGTTTTTTGTTTTCCGGTTGGAATCTGGTTTCCGGATCGGGTCCCAACAGTTTGTTTGTGTTAGGATTCCGGACAGGAGGTCCGATGAATTGTGTTGATTGAGCTGGAAATATAGAAGTGCTTTTTGTTATGACTTGATTGGTTTATTACATGTGTGATTTTTGTTGACAAAAGAAAATAAGAATTTTTGTCTAAATGAATGGTTATGATTCGTTTATGAAGGATAAAATGTATCGAGGGATGGATAAATTTTCCTATTGGAGATTTGAATTTGCTTTGATTAAAGAATGGGTAATATAAGAAGAATCTTATGAATTGAGTTTTAATTGAGGATGAATTTCCAAAAAGGGAAATCGAAGTGCTTTGTATGAGATTGACTAAAGAAAAAAAATTATACCGTTTTGGTTTGGTTTAGACCGAGTGTGTCTTGATTTTCCAATGCGATGTTTTTCTAAAATATTTGTTTTCGGATGTCGAAGATAAGTTTTTGTTCTTAAGCGATTTGTTTTTAGTGAATCCGTTCCTTCGATTCCGCTATTTGATTTTGTTTCCGCTTTATGACTTCTGATCCGATTTGTGTTTCGCACGCTATTTGATCTGATCGTTTTTCGCATTTGTTTTGGCCCACTTTCGGCTTTGAGATCTGTTCTTTCGCTTTCATCCTCTTTGTTTAGCTTTTAGTTCCCGTTTAGGATTCCATTTTTTGATTGGGCTCCGGTCTCAAGATCGGGTCCCAACATCTTAACTCAGTTACAGTATTCATTCACATAACTCATATATGGAGCCTCTTATGGTCAAAATGACAATTTTAGGATTAACCAATACCATTTTGCATGAAAAATGAAAAAATGATAAAGAGTTTTGAACATATTTAAATAAATAATTTAGGACTAAAAGTTACATATGAATGACTAGATATTGCATCATCGAACTAAAATTTGCATTAATTTATAACAATTTGCACTCCCAACATATTGACATTATTTACTTATATGACTTTTGTACTTCCTATAAAAAAGTTATAATTTTAAGATTACATAGTACCTTTTATGTTAAAAGATTATAAAGAGTCTTAGATATATTTTATATATTGAGCCTCTTTATAGTAAAAATAATAATTTAAAAACTAACTAATACCCTTTTATTATGAGAAAAGAAATGAAAAGATGATAAAGAGTGTTGGATGGATTTAAGTATAAAGAAATCAAATCGGATCAAAGGTGAAAGAATCGAAACGAATTGAATTCTTAATGAGCCATAGAAAAAAAATCGAAAGGCTCGGATTTATAAAATTTCAGAAACAAAGAATCAAAACGGATCAATCGACTAAATGTTCAAACTCCGACATCCGTTAACGCATACTTCAGAAAAACACGCGTTGGAAACCTTAGACTAAACTAATCCGAAACTGGTAATTTTTTTTTCTTTCTTTCTTTTTTTTTCAATCTTTATGTAATCTCATATAAAGAAAATCAATTTCCCATTTGGAAATTCATCCTCAATCATAATCTCAATTCATAAGATTCTTCACATTCATCATTTCTCATCTTTTAAACAAAACATATATCTTATTTTCTTTTTCCTTAAACATCACACACATACCATGTTAAACCATAAACAATTAGCACTTTTATATTCCCAGCTCAATCAACACAATTCATTGGACCTCTTGTCCGGAACCCAAACACAATCAATCACAATCATTTCCCAATTTCATACCAAACACATTCATATATCATAACCATACAAATTATTATCACAATTTCTATACGCAAATCCATAATTCCTTTACATAATGAAATAAATACTTATAAAACATTAATGGCATTCCATGCCATATACAATACCCATATCAAATTTCAAATTACACAAAAAAACAAGGTATGCAAATTCGAACAAAAGTCTTAACTTTCTTTGATCCAATCTCCTGCTCGATACCTGGAGATGCGGATGAAAGGGGGGTGAGCTTTACAGCTCGTGGATATCATGTTTATATATCGAAAAATAAGCAAAAATTATTTTTCAAAGCGTTTGCCATTTATAAACGTTTCATAGTAGAAAATTTATCAAAAGTTTATTTCTCACAATTTCTCAATTCTGCAAACTTCATTAACCATTTCAAAACATGTAAATCTCAATTTCTTTCAAGAAAATTCATGAACAATTTTTTTCAAATCATGTAATGCAATCACATAACACACATATGCTCATAACATATTAGAATGGTTTGGGTCGATCCAAAACAGAACGTACTGCATATTTCTGCATAGCGGTCCTGTGCAGCCATGAACAGAACGTACTACACTTTCCCACATAGCGGTCCAGTGTAGCCGTGAACTTATGAGAGTCCTTACGGAGCTCCAATGTCACTAACGGGCAGGCGGGTGAAGCCTATAAAAAGAAGACAAGTGCATTTGACTCAATTTGTGGGACCAAACCAAACCCACATAACACATAATACATACTTAAAAATTGGATTGCCCGAAGGCATATTTCGAAAACTTAATTTTTCATATCATGTCATACTAGACACATTGACATTCACAATTTCACATAAATTCATATAGCAATTCTCAATCATTCGCAACACAAAATGCAACACTTATTGCAATTATCAAAACATTTACACACAATGAATGCGAAAATCGTATCAATTTTGATCAAAATCATTCAAAACAATTTTAGCAATTTATCCAATCATTCGTAAACAATCCATTATCAATTTTCTTAAATCTTTACAAAATTGATGAATTTAATCATTCGAAAATAATAATTTTCAAAACATTTATCTTCTTGATTTTTCTAAATCACATAATTGGCTTATAAATCAAAATATAAACATGGTACCCACCTCATATCCATGCTTAGAACTTGTTCAAAGCCTCAATTTTTCCATTCTTTTCCTTAATTTTCCTCATCCAAGACAAAAACCCTAATTCATAAACATCCAAAATTGAACAATTTAAACCATGCTATCTCCAAAATTGACCTTAGAAATCACAAACCCATACAATATCCAAGCTATATAAACCAAAACTTCTTTAAAATCTAACAAGTCAAAAATTTCTCTTACCTCAATTCTTCACCATTTTCGGATTTTCTTAGCTCCAAAGGAAGCTCTCATGCTCTTCCACCTTTTTCCTCTAGAATCAACGTGACACATAAGACTCTGAGTGATCTTCCGAGCATCTGCGTGATCTTCCGACCACTTTGCTAGGCGCGTCCGGCTCCTCCGTTCGCCTTATGCCTTGCCACATGCCTGGCGTTGTCCCGGTGCCACCGCCATGGGGAGGCACTCGTACTTTTGCTCAAGCGGTCTCTGGATCGAAACACTCCCCTCGCTCCATCCTCCGCCCTCTTGCCGATGTGGACCTTGTTTCCACCTCGAAACTTCTGAAAGGCGAACCTACTTTCTTCTTGACACAAGAGGAGCAAGACCAATTATCGACCGCTTTTCGTTTCTCACTCGTGGGCAAATTCACCAAAGGCAACCCTAAACTGGATTTTCTACGATCAACTTTCGATCGGATTGGATTTATCGGTGCTTTTACAATAGGGTTGATTGATTTCAGACATGTTTTAATTAGCTTTGATCTTGAAGAGGACTATCAGAGATGTTGGTTGCGCACGATCTGGACTTTTGATACCCACCTCATGCGTGTGTTCAAATGGACCGGACTTTCACCCAAATCTTGAATCCTCGTCGTCCCTATCGGGTCTCTTTCGAAGGCCTCCCTGTTTATGGTTTCCACGAACAGTATCTGAAGCGTATGACAGCTCCGATTGGTACCTTGTTGAAAATAGACACTCCTACTTTGAATCTTTCACGGCCGTCGATAGCTCGGGTATGTATTGAAATTGATCTTTTGAAAGAGTTACCTAAACGTATCCGCTTGGGCACAGAATCTAAACCATTTTTCCAGTCGATTATCTACGAAGAACTCTCGGCCTTCTATCATCACTTCCACAAAGTCGAACATGCCGTGGATCTTTGCCGTCAATTGCTCCCGAGTACGGCCGTCGATCCTACGTCTAAATCGCTGCCTTTCAAACCCAGTGTTCACCCCGCCCCGCAAATATGGACGCCCAAAGACTCTCTGCCCAGCTCCTCTGGTTTACCAATCGATGAGAAGAATGCCTCTGTTCCTGATATTCCCTCCTCTGCCCCGATTACATTACCCCCGGTGCCATCGGCCGTTCTTTGATCAGTAGATTCTCCTTCTGGTTTGGCTCAATCACGACTATTGGTTTGATTTACCCAAATCGAAGGAATCACCCTCTGTTGCTCTCCAACTGTCTTCCTGGTTCAACATTCTTTCACAATCTCCTGCTGATGATGGTGGCCCTGTCTGCCCAACTTTGCTGCCCGTCCCGCATCCATCGACAGAATTGCTTGCTCCTACCCCTCAATTTTCCATTTTGTGAGATGAGCCTAATTTACAACCCTCATAAATGCTTTCTCATCTTTCCTTCTACTAAGGAAATTCTACCACCCTTACCGCAACCTACAAAATATCAGGGGGACTTCCTACCACAAATGCATGGGCGATCAAGAGCCCATTGATGCGTAACTACCTTGTGATCCTCCACCAGCGAAATTGAATCAACCTTTACATCATGCTACATTGCCTATTTCACAATCTGATGTCTTTGACACTGTTGTCTTGCCTACCTATCGTGATGACTCAACCCTAGGCATGGTTTCTGATCAAATGTTACTTGTCACCTTCGCATGCTTGATTCTGACACTCTACGTCGACGTGGTGGCCTATGGGCTCAAAATAAGATTCCTATTGTGAATGAGGCCTCTCTTCGTCGATCCAGGAGAGATCCTACTGGTAACGGTTCAATATCTTCTCAATGATTAGTACCCTAATATGGAATATTTGGGGTGTGGCAAACAAGCCCACACGTCGACGTTTAAAAAAACTAGTTGCTTTGCATCAAGTGACGGCTGTTTTCTTGATAGAACCTATGGACAATTTATCCGTTTTGTCTACAGTATCGAGGGCGCTGCATTTCAACACCACTTTTGTATCACTTACGAATAAAATCTGGGCTTTATTTTCAGCTGACTATCAGGTGGATGGCCTGAGTGGCGATAACCAAGTTCTTCATTTCTGAGTTACTCATCATCGACATCCTGCTCCTTTCTTCGTCTCATTGTTTATGCTAAGTCTACTAAATCATGAGCAGCGGGCATTATGGACCAACTTGCTTGCTTTTCGACATCGCATTACGATGCCCTGGACAATCTGGTGATTTTAATGTTATTCGATCTCAGAGGAATATCGGGCCAAGCTACTCCCGAATTATCTTGATTGATGACTTTAATGACTTCATAATTAATTGTGGATTAGAGGAGCGTCCTACTCGAGTGAATGCGTTTACCTAGTTTGGCAATCGATCTAACGACCTGTCTAAAGAAATTAGACCGTTGTCTCTTCTCCCCGCTTTGGCTTGACCGGTTTCGATGTAGCTGTTCATAACAAGTAGAACTCAATCGGATCATTCTCCTATTTTGCATAGATTTGATATGATTCACGACTCCAAGCCTCGACTCTTCGTTTCCAAAGGATGTGGCTTTGTCGCTCCAGTTTTATGATGTGGTTCGAAAAAATTGGGGGCTTCATTAATGACTTTGGCATGTTGAGATTTTCTTTAAAGCTCGAACGATTGAAAGCGGCTCTGAAAATTTGGAATAAATCTCATTTTGGGGATGTTTTTTCAGAATTTACAAGACTCAGAAAACCTGGTTTTGCAATATGAGACGACCTATGAACAATTGCCTTCCCCAGCTAATCTAGCTGAGCTAAACAAAGCAAAGGCTAATCTGATTCTGAGAGAACGTGAACATGATGATTTTCTACTTAAAAAGTCACGAATCTGTTGGTGTAAGGAGGGTGATGCAAACAGTACTTTCTTTCATGCTTCCTTACGTGAAAAACGATCATTTCTTGGCATCCATTCCATAAAAGCAGCTGACGGTCGGTGGCTAGATTCCCCTCCTGACATCTCAGCTGAGGCAATCAATTTCTTCCAACAGTTACTTTGTCAAGAATTGGACATGGATGAAAATTCAATAGCTCGTTTGCTCGATTTCATCCCTCCGCTAGTTGTTGAGGCGGATAATGCCTCTTTGATCGGCGCTTACTCATGATGAAGTAAAGATGCGGTAATGGGTCTCTCCTCACATAGTGCTTTTGGTATTGATGGATTTTGCGGTTCTTTTATCACAACTATTGGTCTATTATCAGGATGATCTCTTCGATGCTTGTGTTGAGTATATATCGAGGATTCCGCTTCCGAGAGCCATAGCAAGTGTCCTCATTATTCTCCTTCCAAAAAAACAACATATTACCTCTTTTGCAGACTTCCGGCCCATTAGTTTATGCAATTTTATTGGCAAGATCTTCACCAAACTCATGTCGGAAAGAGTCAAACCAATTCTGGCCAAGTTAATCTCTCCGGTACAGTCGGGTTTCTTGGCAGGGCGAGACATTGTCGACAATATCTTATTGGCCCAGGACCTAACACGTTTCTTGGATTACCCGGCGAGGGGTGGTAATGTGATTCTCAAATTGGATATGATGAAAGCTTTTGATAGAGTGTCTTGGGCTTTTCTGGTCAGAATTCTCCGTCAATTTGGTTTTTGTGAAGCTTTCATACATCGGATTATGGGCAGTTTGCGTGCCAGCTGGTTTTCAATTCTGCTGAATGGCAGCCCTGTTGGGTTTTTCCAAGCTTCAAGGGGTGTGAAGCAGGGAGATCCACTTTCCCCATATTTATTCATAATTGTATCTGAAGCTTTATCCAGGGGAATGAATGTTTTTGTACAAGCAGGCAGAATTCAACCATATGGCCTTCCAAGAGGTGCTCTAGCAGTAACTCACTTAGCTTATGCTGATGATACGATTTTCTTCCTTCGTGGCGACAAACGCTCCATGGAGCAATTTATGCTATTAATAGAGGACTATGAGCTTGCAATGGTCGAAAGTAAATAAGTCCAAAATTGTTTTCTTGATCGAGGTTTGGCCTCACAAAGTGGAACTCTCTCGTCTATTTTACAAATGGTGTGGGATGTCTACCCATATTTTATCTTGGGGCTCCTCTTTATCAGGGCCGAAAAATAGAACGAATTTTTAGGTTCATGGTAGAGCGAGTAGCGACAAAAGTCGGCAATTGAAAAAACAAGTTGTTATCGCCTGGAGGCCGTCTCATTTAATAAAACATGTACTCTCCTCTTTACCGTTGCATATAATGTCGACGATGGTTCCTCTAAATCATTACGGGTCAAATGGGCGGCTTTTCAGCGGTTTTTGGGGCGGCACTGCTGAAATATCCAAAAGACATTGGCGCTCTTAGGCGAGAATAGCAAAAGCGGTAAATGAAAAGCGGTTTAGGTCTCGGAAGTTAGAAGATGTGGTCAAGGCTTACGATCAAATTGTGGTGGCGGTTTAAGAATGGAATTGTAGCGGGTCATTTCATCTCCTATTTGTCTACTTCACGGAAGTAGAAAACTAGTTAGCGAAGACTTCTTTACGTTGATAGACTTATGCGTAATCAAGTCCATCTTTACATCGGAATGGCTCCTCGAAATTTTGGGAAGATAATCGAGTGCGGTTTAGGCCCATTTGGCATTTGGATGATAAGCAACATTTCCCTCTTCCTCTATTGATGGTTCTGAATTTATCGCAATAGAGATTCTTGCTTACCTCTCATTATAAATCATCGACCTTTGCACAATTTCAAGCGTAGAATGCTTTACCTTCTATTTTGATAGAGGTACCAGATCGTATGTTTTGGAAGCCTACATCTACGGGTTTATTCTCATTGGCAACCACATATGACTTTGTTCGGTTTCGTGCTCCCATCTCTTCTATGGCAAAATTTCTATGGTCTAAATTGCTGCCTCAGAAAATCTCAATATTTGTTTGGAAATTTTGGAACTCACTCTTGCCTCTTCCTGATTTCTTGATTGGTATTGGTTTTGTCTTGTATCCTACTATCTATTTATACATCGCTCGGGTCTGAATCTTGTGCCCTCCTTCTATTACTGTCCTATGGTGTTGGAAATTTGGGATTATTTTGCTTCCTTGCTGGAAATAATTATCCCACGTTTTTATAGTTTGTGGCCGATGTTTTTGTATTGGTGCCGCTTGGGCAGTTCTGCATCTCTTCGTCAAACGATCATCTCCATAATACCTTCACTTATCTTGTGGGAGGTTTGGAAGTCCAGGAATAACTTTGTTTTCGATAACATACAACCAAATAAGCTGCTTATCATCAAAGCTGTGCATCGGCAACTTACCGAGATTTTGTTGGCTCACCGTCCGCTACCAAAGGATTTCCAGGATCGTCGTTTTGTTGCACGTAATTTCAACTATCCGATACAGCAACCGAGGAAGCAGCAGATTCACACGGTCTATTGGCGACCCCCTGATTTAGATGTTATGGTTTTGAATACTGAGCGGTTCATAACAGCAACCAGGAAAGTCGATTTGGGGTTTTATTGTACGATTTTCGACAGGTTTTTTCTTCTATGCTGAGGCTTTTCATGTGGAAACCTCGAACAACACGAAAATGGAATTGGAGGCTATTATTAACGGTTTGAGATTTTGCAATGCTCATGGATTCACTAGAACGCAAATTCAAACAGATAACTCGGCTATTGCGACTTTATTACAAAAGAATGAAAGCTGACCATGGCAATTCTACAATGAATTTCAAACTATTAAAGACATGATGACTGTTTCTTCTTCCTCGATTTTACATGTTTACCATGAAGTAAATACTATTGCTGATTATCTGTCCAGGATTGGCTCCTCTAGCATCTCGACTCAATTTCGCTGAGAGGAAGACTTGTCGTTGATTGTTTGTGGAACTTTGCTCTTAGAACAAACTGCTACCCCCTACATCCTTATCAGATGACTTTTTTTCTTTATTTTTGTCAATATTTGTACTTGGCCTGAATCTGTGGAGGTTTTCTTGCCGGATTCTTTCCTTCACAGCGCCATAGTGAACCGTGCACTAGGATACCGAACACATTACTCGCTATTAATAAAATGGTTTTATTTCGACTAAAAAAAAATCCTTCTTGAAAGCCCATAAAAAATCGAAACCCTAAAATCCCTCTTGTTCTTTTCTTTTCTAAACCACCAAAGCTTCACTCTCTCTTTTCTTCTTTCATTTCTTCCTTTCTTCTAAAATTTTCGTGCTTCCTTTTCTCTTTAAACGACAGCCAACTCCTCTTCCTTTTAATGAATGAGAAATGACCATAATGCCCTGTAAGCGATCTAGAAGGGGGGGTTGAATAGATCTTTAAACCTTTTTGTAATTTTCTACAATAAAATCAGAAGTTAATTCACAATAATAATTTAAACAAATTTAAATGTAAAGAGTAGGGAAGAAGAGCAAACCTGTTTTTATAGAGGTTCGGTTGCTAAGACCTCGTCCTCTACCTAAGCTCCCACTTAGGATTTTGCAAACCACTTTATTACACATTTTGTAGTTCAGTGTGAACTCTTACAATATCAACGATTTCCATTTCAAGCTACCTTTACATTTGATTTGTCTTAAGCACAAATCCTACTAATACCACGATTTCCGGCTCAGCTACCTTTACACTTGATTTGTCTTAAGCACAAATCCTACCAACACCACTTGATTTTAGGCTCAAGCTACCTTTACACTTGATTTGTCTTTGGCACAAATCCTACCTCATACGTGACCTTTCACTAGTCACTCAAATTGTAAGAGAAATAATTTAAAGATTGAAGAACAAAGCTCGATACATTGTGTAACAAGATAAGAGCAATAGTGAGCAAATATGTAGCAATAGAAGAGTATTTTCACTTGTGGAACCTCCTTCCACTCTTCATCAATCATCCACTCTTTACACTTGAAGAAAATAGTTGTTGGAAGCCATTCTAGACAGAAGTGCTACTTTCTAGACAGAAGGTCCGATGATTATGAAATGTGGATGAGATATTGAAGTGCTACTTGCATGTGAATGTGACGAACCAAATGTTTCATGATATGATTGATTGAAAATATGAGATGCATTTTGTACATGAATGCATGATCAAATAATGGGAGTTGTGACCAGAGTAGCCACCGATCAGAGCTTAAAGCTCAAAGTGTGAAAAGAGCCATGAGCTCAGAAAGTGATTCAGAGCCTCAGGCTCAATGTTTAATAAGCTCGGTATTCCCAACGGATACAAGACAGTTATCAATGAGCCCGATATGGGTCAGTTATCAATGAGCTCAGTATCCACAATAGATATAGGACAATTTAGGCACTCGATCACAACAAACTAATAAATAGAAAGTGGGTCTCATGTGCATTGCATATGCATAATATGAATGATTTAATTGTATTGAATTTGAAATGTGAAATGATGTGAATATAAATTATGTGTTATATGACTGGGTGAGCCAACGATGATGCTCACCCATTAAGTTCATAAAACTCACCCAAAATTTGCAAATATTTTTCAAGATCAGAAGAATACCACGTTAGGCAAACGGGAGTATACCTATAGCTTACAATTAAGAGATAGAGGTCAAGATCAGTTCACATCTGCATTATACTTCTTTATTTTTGTATTGAATTGTATATATAGTCTGAAATTTTTGTATCGAATAATGTATTCAGAAACTTTTGCACAATGTGTATATAAATGTCTTTATGTTGTAATGTACAGACAGTATCACTAAAGTGTTTTGTATTTGTAATGGGCCCCCAAATGACTATTAAAATTTTGTTGATTGTGTTGTTATGGTTGAAAAAGTTTACAAATAAAGTGGGCCTGATTTGGTTATCGATTTTTGTATATTATGATTGTGGTTTCAAAAAACATTTATTCTGAGTTTTAACTCATTAAGTGCTCTAGCATCCCATCCTCGTGGGGCATGAACTCAAATATCACTTAAGATGTCGGGCACGTGTCTTGTGGGAGTGGAGTGCTACATATTTGGTATTAGAGCCCAGAATTACTATCTTACATGGGATTTTTTGAAATATATGTCAAGTTACATGGATTTTAGTCATGTCATAGCAAACGATAGCAACTGATCCCCAGCCTGAGTCACAATTACTTGAGTCACACGCATGAGCATTTGATAAGAGTTAAGATGATAGAATTAGCGAGAAGAGTGATGCTCTTTCAAAATGAGAGAAAATGAAAGTTGTGGATAATTAGAAAGGGGAAATAGGATATAGTTCGATATGATAGATAGAGATTCACTACATTTGTATTGGTGGATGTATTATGGAACATAATATCAATATTATACTATCATGGATTGATTAAGGAAAATAGGAATATAAGTAGAAATAATGAAATTAAAGTTTACAAGTAGAATGTAATGAAAACAGAAATTGTTATGATCTTAGAAAGATGAGTCTGGACTAAAATGGTCGTTTGATTAATGTGACAAAATTACGATCCTTTGTAAAAGATGTTAGAAATTGAGACTAGAATTTCATAATGATTATGCATTAATAATTCTGAATTGATTGAGGATATACATATGGGAGATGAAATACATGACAATAGGAAGATCAGATATAAATGAGATAAAGAAAAGATGATGAATCAAATAAGAATAAAATATGAAAGTTGAATCAATATGGCATGATGTAACACGGAAGAGATAAATTGTGGAGAATTGGAGTAAAGTTGATGTTGTTATATGTCAATGTGAGGAAACTTTGATCATGGCAAGGAAAAAGAGAGAAATATTGTTTGGGATTAATTGAGATCAAAATATTACTATTGTAAGATAATTAGTGATTTGTCAAAAATAAATTTCTAAATAGAATGGAATGATCTTGATGATCCATACTTAAGCATATGTCACAATAGTGATGTCTACTACTTCATCAGGTTTTGGTAACTAGATCATTATGTCCTTGTAAGAAACAATAGGGATTGATCTTCTTGGGGTACTATGAATGTTTGAATATGTAGTGATGGAAACAGTGGATTGATAAAGGTTACATAAACAGTATAGATGAAAGAAATAAGAAATCTTCTTTCGAAGAAAAATTTCACTAAATTAGGTTTAGCAGATCAGATAGTTTATTCTTAAGATTGATCAATGAAAGAACAAATAAAAAATGATCATGAAATGAATCAAAAGCGAATAACGGAGACTCAAGCATAAGATGTAGAATATGCTACAACGAGTGTATGCATTTTGTTGATGAAAAGTATCCAACTATGTGATTGGATTTTTGAATTCGAGGTGACATTAAGTATATGAGATATAAATCAATTCTGATGAATGTGTTACTAGCACAGGAAATTAAGATTTCTAATATATCAAAATATGTGGAGAAACTAGTATGAATGACTAGACATTAGAATAAATCCATGTGAAAATTAGAGAAAATCAAATGAATTGAGAAAATAATTTGAGAAAAGAAGTCAATTGGAAAAACCGAAAAAAACATGAGATAATACTACCTCATTGAGGAATTAGATAATTAAAGAATTAAGAGAACAAATCATGGGCAAAAGGAAATTTAGGTTATATCTGTTGGAGTTAACAATACCCCCAACAGTATTATAGTATTGAAGATTAAAGTGATCTAAACAAAATTGGATCAATTAATGAATATGATCATAAAGGACAATTAGAGTGTATTCAAAAAATGAAGCGAATATTTTGAATATTTGAGGAAATCTTATATATCATGAAGGTAAAAACAGTTATATGCCAAGTTCCATAAAAGTGAATCTTAGCTTGATCAAATAAATTATGGGTGGTATAGTATTTGAACATGGCACATTAGGAGACTCAAAGAAGATAGAGGTGATGATAAAGTGAAAAACTACAAGGAATATATGGAAGATTCAGAGTTCTTTAGAACTAGTTGTATGCTAGATACTACCGAGAGGCATTAAGGAGTTTTACTAATCTTATCCTTGACAAAAAATGTTTGAGAAAAATGTGTTGTCGTATGAGTGATGAATATGAAAAGAATTTTGAGGAAAGATAACATCAATGATAATAATATCATTTGGAATTGGAGATTATATAGTACATAATGAGGTTTCACATTAGAGATTAGGATGAAATCAATGCAACATAATAAAATGATTTCATATGCATGGAGATAGTTAAAGTTTCATGAATTGAATTATTTGGGATATGATTTAAAACTTCTTTGCAATTGTAATTGTTTTGAAAACTTGGAGACATTATATGTACAGAAACATTTTGGATATATATGAATATACATATCAGTAAAGATTGAGGTAATTATTGAGTTTGAAAGGATTGTGCAAATGAATATTGCCCAGTAAAGCTAGTGTTGCAATCCAATGCATTAAGTAGAAAATTCAACAACGGAAAGGTTATTAAATCTAGTGCCATGCAGAGCATAGAATGTTGAGGTGCAGTGGGGTAAAATGACGTGTTATTAGTCACATAGAATTTAATATCATATTCATATGAAAAATTTAGCAAAGCCCAACAATCTAGAATTTGTAAATTTTATTGAGGAATTGAAAATGAATAGAAAATTTGAGCCTGAATAGGAAAAATGTTACTGTGTGATTGAAATAAGAAGGATGTGTACCCAACAAAATAAAGGGATTGAGCAAAGATGCTATTAGAGAAAGCGTAAGTAACTGAATGTTTGAATTGCCAACAATCTTAACTATTGGAGATATGCTTAAAGCTTATATTTTTGGAGTTCATAGCAATATAAGATCAAGGTATAGTTCTAATTGACTTTTAGCATATCAATCATTATTATTGTGATGTCATTAGAATACTGTATGAGGCGTTATATGACATAAAGGGGTCGTTCGCCCTTACATAGAAATAAAAAGGGCCTAAAAATGGATAAAGGTCATAATCGATTTGAGATACTGCTGATTACTGAAATTGATATGTGTCAGAAACTAAGTGATTCAAGTGAGATAAATGAAATTGGTGGATCAACATCGAAGTTATGGAGCATAATGAGATAGACGTCAAAGTTGAGTGTATTAACACTAAAGAGATCTGAAGTATCAAGTGAAAGATGGAATGTCTTTAAGAGTGTCACCTTGTCAAGGTGTACATAGATTGAGATAAAGATGTGCTTAGATAAGGAAAAATGATAAACTAAGCTAAAATTGTATTGGTTCACAAGAAGTTATTCAGAGCATAGGACCAGTAACTTATGAGTTGTATTATCAATAAAGATGTCTCGAGAATTATAATGTGTGATATATGAATATGCTAAGAAATAATGATATGATTTGAAAAAGATGTATTGACAACTTACGAAGTGAAAAATTGTGAGTAATCTGAAATATAATGAGGAAACAGTTAAGATAGTGCGATATCAGAAGAAATGAGTATAGGGTTGATTGATTTCATTGACTATAGTCAATTAGAAGAAATTATTTGAGTGATGAAGTTAAATAGGAAACGAAGGAACATAAGAGGAAACATACCCCTACCTTTTTGACCAATCATATAAGAATTTTGAGGAATAAATTTATTAAGGGGGGAGAAATGTAACATCTCGTTCCTATATTAACAATTAGAACCCAAAAATACGGTACATGTGAGATCAATAAGAGATTAAGAAAAATACATCTCGTTCCCATATTAACAGTTAGAACCCAAAAATACGGTACATATGAGATCAATGAGAGATTAAGAAAATGCATTTTTCATGCTCATGCATATTGTTAGCATACATGCACGTGAATTTGAATTTTTGTACACATTAAAATGACTGTATATGCATTTATTGACATTCTGGGTATAATTGACTTATATGTGAATGGTGATTTTATTGATAATTGCAGTTTATAGATATGCTGAAAATTTGATTTAGAAAGTGTATTTATTGATGTGGAATTTTGGTGAATTTTGATAATTTTATGAAATTATGGGAAATCTTTGGGACTAAGAAAAACGCCAAGTGGCAGGTCAATTATAAATGGAAATAGAAATAAGAAACAAATGATATTGAAGAATTGTTAAAAAATGATTTTTTTAATTATTGGGAAAATGGACCTTGAAAATTTGGAGATGATTTTAGAATTTGTGAGAAAATGATATTGGAAATTGGGAGACATTTGCAGTAAGATTTAGAGATGATTGAACTAATTAAATGAAAAACTAGTTAAAGTTTTAGGAATTAGACAAGTGTCCAATTCCTAAGCCCACGTGTCTTTTAACTTAAAAGACTAAGACATTGTTTTGTCTTGTCTGAAAAATATCTTTTTATTTTTCTTCTTAAAGCTTCTTCTTCTTCTTCTTCGAATTTTGTTTCACCGGACCTTCACCAAAGTTACACTTTGCTTTCTTCTACCTATTGTTCCACTTTTCTTTCTTCGAATTTTGGAGAAGGGTTGATATATATATATATATTCCAATATCAATAGGTTGATTGTTTCGCTCCTGTATATTCCAAAAGGAAAAAAGATCTCTAAGAGCTATTTCCCGAATCCAAAAAAGAGTACTTGGGTTCTTTATCAAGGAGTCAAAGAATTTAAGCCAAAATACCACACAAAAGTGGACTGCGCTTTTTTCATTCCCGAGGAAATTTATATTTTCCCGAATCTTATTCCTTAGTGATGTACGGAACAATAGTATTTTTTTCAAATTTATCGAACCTTTTGCTTTATTTAATATATATATATATATATATATTTAATAGATAAAGATGTAGAATAATATATTATAATATATATATATATATAATATAAAGAGTATATTAGATATTATAATATATATTAATATATATATATAGAATATATATAAAGAGTATATTAGAATAATATATATAATAATATATATAGAATATATATATAAAGAGTATATTTATATAAATTGTTTCATCTTTTCTTTTAGTTTGTTTCGAGAACTATAGCGATCAATTCCGATTCTTTCTTTTTTTATTAATTCCTTTCCGATCGAGATGTATGGCTCCATGAGTCTATGTGTCTATATAGATCCTGTTCCTGGATTATGTATTTCTAAGTAATTGCCACATAGATCCTATACACACACACACACACACACGTATATGCTCTGTTTTTTCACTATATATATACTTGAGTATTTTGGGTGTTTTTTTAGCGATGATTAAAAATGAATTTAGAGTTAAGAGATAGTTGTAAGATGATGTTCTGATGTGGGAAAGTGAATTAAAATGAAAGTTTGAGAATAAAAATGGAAAATGTACATAAGATGAAAGTGAAGAAAAATGAGAGTGAAGAAAATGCAGAAATGAAGAAGATGCATGAATATGTGATGTTTTGATATTTAGTGTTGATTCTTGGTTTTGATCTATTTTTTAATGTGTTGGGTTAAATTAATGGAGGTTGAAATAAGGTAGAAGAGATAGACTAAGCAAAAGAGATGAACTTAGATGAAAGAGATGGTGAAGGGTGTTGGAAAATGTACAGATGCAGTGTTTCACTGAATATACATCTATATTTTAGCCATACCTTTATCTATAGACATCCAAATTGGATGATTTTAAGTCCATATTAAACTTCATATGTATGGCTATATTTTTCATTAAGGAATCAAAATTGAATTCTGTTTGGAATATTCAGTAGTGTTTTTAACACAACTTGCAGAATATTGAACTAAATTGCATGAAATTGGTTTCATTTGAAAATTAAGACATAAAGGAACAACTCTTTAGAAGATTAGTTTGCCTAAATCCCTCATTTTCCTTTTCAAAATTGCCATAAAACATTGACCTAAAGGTTTGTTTTCAGAAGGGCTAAAATGAAGTTTGAAAAGTTGGGAGTGCATGATCGTGCACAAGCACGATCGTGACTCTTAAGGGTCATAAGGGATCTCACCATCACGTACAAGCATGAGCGTGAGTGTAACATCCCATTACTTTTGGGAGGATTGGAATAGTAAATGTGAGTGACTAATGAGAGTTGGAGATGCATTTCCATGTTCATGCATGATATGCCATACACTTATGCATGAATAGTGAATTTATTTGCACATGAAAATAATTGTACATGCATTTATGAAATATTTCCAGGTATAATTGGATTGATTTGAGAATTATGAATGTTTTCATATTGGAAATATTAGTGATTGGTGGAAATGTCATATTTGTAGGTGTTGGTGAATTTAGGAGTTTCCTTTGAAAATTATGGAGTATTGAGAAAGATATATATATATATATATATAATAGGAAACAAGAAATTAAAAGAAGCTTGGGAGATAGTTAGATTGTAAAGATGGTAGTCAAGGGAGTTAGCTTCAAAAGAAACTAAGTTGGAACTTGGGTATTGGGTAAGTGACAAGTGTCACTTAGGCTTTTGTACTCTTGCTAGAAGTAGGTTATTATTCTTTGAGAATTGACAGGTTAAGTCTTGTCCAAGTCCCTTCTTTATTATCATCTTTTTGAAACTTCCTTTTTGAGACCTAGAGTTTTCCATCAAATACCTTCTAAGTGACTTTTGTGTTTTTCCTTTCTTTCACCAAACCTACTTTGCCATTTGTGTCCTCTATCCTAAGAAAAACCAGAGGCTGATCATTTCACTCAGAGAAGTACGAAAATTTTATGGAGATTAGGGCTTGAAGATTTTGGAGTTTCAGTAGGTAAGTAGTAAATAAATCTTTTAGAGTTGGGGATTCATGCAACAAATTGCTAAGTTACTATCATCTGCATGAAAAATGACATTTATGTGTTTGTTCATAAATACTGTGTTATTGGAGGATGAAAAATCCGGTTACAGTGTTAATTTAGTGGTTGAAAGGTTATGAGCATTGAGTGTTGTAAAAGTGATTTTTGGAGTTGGATGAAAGAGATAATTCGGGTAGGAGATGAGTTAAAGGTAAAGTGTTGAAAGCTGATTGTAAAAATTCGTGTTCTGATTTCGGGAGAAAATATGGGCTTGATTTAGATAGATTTTGGCAAAGTTGCCTTTTGAAAAATTGTATAACTTTCTATTATCTTTCCAATGGTATATAGTATGAAAATTTTGGATATCGGAGTCAAAAGTTATGATTCTTGTAAATGGAGATGTTCTGGATGGAAAAACAGACGATAGAAATAAAACGATAGAAAAGCAGATGAAAGAAAAGCAGACGATGGAAAAGGAGAAGATAGAAAAGCAGATGATGGAAAAGCAGACGATAGAAAATGAGACAATAGAAAATGAGACGATAGAAATAAGACGATGGAAAAGCTGACGATAGAAAATGAGACGATTGAAATAAGACGATGGAAAAGCAGATGATAGAAAATGAGAAGATAGAAATAAGACGAAGGAAAAGCAAACGATAGAAAATGAGACGATAGAAATGAGATGATGGAAAAAGCAGACGATAGAAATGAGACGATGGAAAAGCAGACGATAGAAATGAGACGATGGAAAAAGTAGACGATAGAAATGAGACGATAGGAAATGAGACGATAAAACTAAGATGAAAGTAAGTTAGTGAGAAATGAATTGTGATTTCAATGATTCTAAAGAGGCATAAACCTAAGTGTTAGTTACTCAAATGAACTATAGTATGGGGATGGTGTTGAGAAGAA
The DNA here is from genome assembly GCA_029891385.1 of Erythroxylum novogranatense. Classification (NCBI taxonomy): domain Eukaryota; kingdom Viridiplantae; phylum Streptophyta; class Magnoliopsida; order Malpighiales; family Erythroxylaceae; genus Erythroxylum; species Erythroxylum novogranatense. The sequence continues at coordinate 32,963,171 of CM057226.1, read as the reverse complement.
CCATGGAATGATACCCGAGATTTATCATGAACATGCATTGTATGTAAATTATTTCATGCATGTGCATTGTTGAACGCCCTTAATGGTGTAAATTGTGATATCGTATATGTTATTTGTTATAGAGGAGCAACTGGAATGTCAACTTTTAGACGTTGTCAGATCTTCCAGGCATTAGCTTTGGGAGTAACCAGTGAGTAACCTAGATGGTCCCACTTAATTAATTGTTTGTCGTAGAAAATGTTTTGAATGATGATATTGATGCGGTTCGATTGTGTTGATTTCGGACAATGAAGGTCCGGTGATTTTGATGTATAAATGAGTTAATTACGTGCTCCTTGTATGTGAACATGACGAAATAAGTGCTTTAAATGTGAAGTTTGCGAATATGTATATGAATGAAAAAATGTGCTCAGCAGTTCTGTTGAATGTCGGACTAAGGTCTGACTATGAATGTGATCTAAAAGTGAATGTGCATCCATGTGATTGACTGAGGTTATGTTATGTGAAACATTCATTACATGAATGCATATAAGATAAAGGAAGTTATGACCGGAGTTGCTAGGACAAAGAGCTTAAAGCTCAGAATGCGAATAGAGCCTAAGGCTCGGATGCGACTGTACCCGGTTTCCACTAAGGGATATGGGACGTTATACGAAAAAGCTAGACATCCATGAAGGGATGAGCTGGTAAAAAGGCACTCGGTCATAACGACAATAATAAATGAAAGTGAGTCTCAAGTTCATTGCCAATTATAATTGATGTGTGTTTTGTATGAACAATGGATATTATATTATGTGCAATGACGTGATGCATGAATTGAGTGAACCATCGATGATGGTTACCTCATTGAGTTCGCAAAACTTACCAAAATTGTAACGTTGTCTTTTCAAGACTGAGAGATGACTCTAGCTACTAAAGAGGCTCTACCAGCTGGGTAGATTGTGATCGGTGAGAGAGGTCATGGCTCAAAGGTAGGTCAGCTGGGGTTCTTTTGGATGGTTTAGATAACTTTGATGCACTTTCCTCATTCATGTAGCACTATTGCATTAGGCTTCTAATGATGTACATATGGATAATGTTGACAGACAATATAGATTTCGATTTTGTGAAATGCAATAAGGAAAAAGTTGGTTTTAAAATATGGTGATCTTCTTGTGATGTTTTAAGTGAATTATGTTACCATGCCATATGAAGGGAATGTAGTGATCGATCGTAGCTCACCCTTATCGTAGGATATGTATCGGAATGACCTTCGGGTATCCCGGTGTATACCCTACAGTAAGGGGGCGCTACATTTAGGTGGTATCAAAGCATGGTTTAGCATCTGTTGGGACATATAGGAATGATAAGCATGAAATATCTTAAGAAATGTGGATGATGATTGAAGTTATTATTCGTTATAGGTCATACGCCCTAGGTGATCAGATTGATTAACCAGCTGACCAAGGATCTGTAAGAGCCAGTAGAGAGTCCTCGGTACCTCAATCTGAGGGGTTGCCTCCTAGGGTTCCTGAGAGAAGGGAGAGGAGGTATGATAGGCTATGAAAGCAGGGAGCTGTGGACTTCTATGGCAGCACAGACCCTGCTGAGGCCGAGGGATGGTTAGAATGGACGGAGAGAGTTTTTGATCAGATGGACTGCGAGCCCGATGAGAGGTTCGATTATGCAGTGTCTCTCCTATAGGGCCCAGTATACCAGTGGTGGAAAATTGTTCCAGGCAGTACCGCTAGGCCCTGTCAATTGAAGTGGGAAGACTTTCTAAGGGTCTTCATAGACAACTACATGCCCAAGATCTACCTGGACATGAAGATGCAGGAGTTCTTAGAATTGAAGCAAGGCAGGATGTCAGTGGTGGACTATGAGGTCCGATTTAATGAGCTGATGGGTTATGCCACTGCTTTAATCCCCACAGAAGAAGACAAATGTAGGAGATTTGAAAATGGACTAAATATGGAAATCAGAACAAGGCTGGCGAGGTCAGATATGAGCACTTTCACTGAGTTGATAGCTGCCTCAATCAGAATTCAACAGCTAATGAAGGAGAAATAAGCAGAGATTGGGCAGGGGTCCAGAGGAAAGAGGCCTAGTAAGAGTCAGGGTAGTTCTGGCAGGAGTTTTAGTAAGCACCAGAGTAGATCATTCAGATCATCTGGTGGATTTAGACAGTCAGGAACTGGAAAGAGAGGTAGATCTACACAGACTGGTGGTGGACGAGGTACAGTGCAGAACCAGCGGCGCCCATGTGAGCATTGTGGGAAAACGCACGGTGGAGAGTGTTGGGCTGTGTCAGGAACTTGTTTTGCATGTGTCTCTTTAGAATACAAAGTTAGAGATTGTCCGGTTGTTGCTGGAGCCCAGTCTGGTGTGAGTGGGAGATCCAGGAGTGATGCTACAATCCAACAGAGTAGGGGTGGTGGATCCAGACAGAGAGGCCGAGGGAGAGAGAGAGGGAGAGCTGGGAGTTCTTCCATGAGGCCTGAGGGATAGGGTAGCCGACCACAGTCTCAGGCCAGGGTCTATGCTATGACTAGGCAAGAGGCCCAAGACTCACCAAATGTGGTTGCAAGTGCGCTTCTTGTTTATGATTTGGAAGCATTTGCACTACTAGATCCAAGATCCACACACTCCTTTATTGCACCGCATTTGGCATGTAGACTGCATTGTGATAGGGAGTCACTATAGTATGGGATAGAGGTAAGTACACCTCTAGGTAGTACTACTTCCTTGGGAGAGGTCTGCAATGGGTGCCCGATTATGATTGATCAAGCAAAGTTGAAGGCAGACCTGATAGTCTTGCAGTTGAGAGAGATTGATGTGATTCTAGGTAAGGACTGACTCACTGCCCATAGGGCCGTTATGAATTGCTACACCAAGGAGGTAGTATTAGAATCTCCTGATCAACCTAGAGCAGTATTCAGAGGAGTTAGTCAGGCAATGCCAGCCCAGATGATCTCATTCTTGAGTGTATTGAGGATGATGCAGGGAGGATGTGAGGCTTATCTGGCCCACGTTATTGATACTAGGGTTGAGCAGAGCATATAGGACTTTCAAGTGGTTAAGGAATTCTGAGATGTGTTTCCTGAAGAGTTACCTGGTTTACCACTAGATCGAGAAACAGAGTTTATAATTGATCTGGTTTCCAAGTGCTACTCCTATATCCATTCCTCCATATAGGATGGCACTTGTGGAACTAAAGGAGCTGAAAGCTTAATTGCAAGAGTTGTTAGAAAAGGGTTTCATAAGACCTAGCGTTTCACCTTGGGGAGCTCCAGTACTATTTGTGAAGAAGAAAGATGGGACTTTGAGATTGTGCATCGATTATAGGCAACTGAATCGGGTGACCATGAAAAACAAGTATCCATTGCCTAGAATTGATGAGTTGCTTGACCAGTTGCAGGGAGATCAGGTATTTACTAAGTTAGATCTGAGATTAGGGTATTACCAGTTGAAGATAGCGGAGGCTGATATACCTAAGAGTGCATTCAGGAGCAGGTATGGGCACTATGAGTTCCTAGTGATGCCGTTTGGGTTAACTAATGCCCCGACAACTTTTATGACTTTGATGAATAAGGTGTTTTAGCCCTACCTAGATCAATTTGTAATTGTGTTCATTGATGATATCTTGGTGTATTCAAAGAGTAGAAAAGAGCATGCTGAGCATTTGAGAGTTATTTTATAGATTATGAGAGAGAAATAATTGTATGCCAAATTCAGTAAGTGTGAATTTTGGCTGGAGCAAGTTATATTTCTGGGACATATAGTGACTGGAGATGGCATACAGGTAGATCCGAAGAAATTAGAGGCAGTGATGAATTAGGAAGCTCCGAGAAATGTGTCTGAGATCCGAAGCTTCCTAGGATTAGTCAAATATTACCGGAGATTTGTCGAGGGGTTTTCTCTTATCTCGGTCCCTCTGACAAAACTTTTGAGGAAGAATGTAGTGTTCAGTTGGAATGAGGAGTGTCAGAAGAGCTTTGAGGAGCTGAAACATCGGTTGATGACCGCATCGATGTTGACCATTCCATCAGGAACCGGAGGATATGTAGTGTACAGTGATGCATCGCATCAAGGTTTGGGATGTGTACTGATGCAGCATAGCAAGGTGATAGCCTATGCATTGAGACAATTAAGGTCTCATGAGATTAATTATCCGGTACATGATTTAGAGCTAGTTGTAGTTGTCTTTACTTTAAAGATTTGAAGACATTATTTGTATAGGGAGACATTCCAGATATATACTGATTATAAGAGTCTGAGATATTTGCTGAGTCAGAAGGAGCTAAATTTGAGGCAGAGGAGGTGGATTGAGTTATTGAAAGATTATGATTGTACTATTGAGTACCACCCGGGGAAAGCTAATGTGGTGGCAGATGCTTTGAGCAAGAAGTCTAATATCGATGCATTTCAGATTGATTATCAAGGTTACCTAATCTAATTAATTTGAGAGCTCTAAATGTAGAGCTGAATCTGGAGCATGATGAGGCACTAATTGCTACTTTGAAGTTGAGGCCAATGCTACATGATAGAATTAGAAAATCTGAACAAAGATTACGATATGGTAAAGCTTATAGAAAGTGAAGGCAAATTCCGGATGCGAGTTTGAGTTGAGGATGAGACTTTGTGGTTGAGGCAGAGGTCGTGTGTACCTAATGTGGATGATTTGAGGAAGGAGATCCTTGAGGAAACTCATATGGCCTCTATCTTATGCATCTGATGCTATCAGATGTATAACACATTGAAGTAACATTTTTGGTGGCCTAGAATGAAGAAGCAAGTAGCTGATTATGTGTCTAGATATATGACATGCCAGCAAGTGAAGGCGGAGCACCAAGCTCCAATAGGGAAGTTGAATTCGTTGCCTATTCCAGAGTAGAAATGGGAACGGATCACTATGGACTTCATCATGGGTTTGCCAAAGACTCCAAGACAGCATGATGCTATTTGGTTCATAGTGGACCGGTTGACTAAATCGACTCATTTCTTACCAATGAGAGAGAATAAATCACTTGATCAGTTGGCCCAGAAGTATGTGAATGAGGTGGTGAGACTGTATGGAGTACCAGTGTCCGTAGTATCGGACAGAGATCCGAGATTTACTTCGAGATTTTGGAAGAGCTTGCAGACTGCTATGGGAACTAAGTTGAACTTCAGTACAACATTTCATCCTCAAACAGATGGACAGAGAGAGAGGACAATTAAAACTATTGAGGATATGCTCAGGGCTTGTGTATTGGAGTTTAGAGGAGCTTGGGATCAGTATATGGCGTTGATAGAGTTTGCCTACAATAACTATTACCACAGTAGTATCAGAATGGCACTGTATGAGGCACTGTACGGTAGGAAATGTCGGTTGCCATTGTATTGGGATGAAGAGGGCTTGAGAATGGTGGAAGGTCTAGAGTTGACACAGGACACAGTTGATAAGGTAAAGCTGATCCAAAGCTGAATTAAAGCGGCTCAGGATAGGCAAAAGAGTTATGTGGATCAACACGGCGTGATATAGATGCAGATGTAGGAGATAGAGTATTTTTAGAGTGTCACCACGGAGGAGTTTGAGATTGGTAAAAGGGCAAATTGAGCCCTATGTACATTGGTCCTTATGAGATCATCGAGAAGATGGGACCTTTGGCCTATCGATTGGCTTTACGAATGAGATGTCTCGATTGCATGATGTGTTTCATGTGGTATGCTCAGAAGATATCAATCGGATCGACACATGTGATCTGGATCGGAAGATTGAGGTTGCTAGTAACTTAAGCTATGTTGAGTCGATCAAGATTGTGGGATCACGGATTAGCGGTTAAGAACAAGGTTATTCCATTGGTAAAAGTCCTTTGGAGGAACCACTTTTGAAGAAGCAACATGGGAGAGAGAGGAGCATATAAGGAGACAATATCCCACCCATTCGAGCAAGCAGATAAGAATTTCGAGGACAAAATTTCTTTAAGGAGGGGAGAGTTGTAACATCCCATTACTTGCGGGAGGATTGGAATAGTAAATGTGAGTGACTAATGAGAGTTGGAGATGCATTTCCATGTTCATGCATGATATGCCATACACTTATGCATGAATAGTGAATTTATTAGCTTCAAAAGAAACTAAGTTGGAACTTGGGTATTGGGTAAGTGACAAGTGTCACTTAGAATTTTGTACTCTTGCTTGAAGTAGGTTATTATTCTTTGAGAATTGACAAGTTAAGTCTTGTCCAAGTCCCTTCTTTATTATCATCTTTCTGAAACTTCCTTTTTGAGACCCAGAGTTTTCCATCAAATACCTTCTAAGTGACTTTTATGTTTTTCCTTTCATTCACCAAACCTACTTTGCCATTTGTGTCCTCTATCCTAAGAAAAACTAGGGGCTTATCATTTCACTCAGAGAAGTACAAAAATTTTGTGGAGATTAGGGCTTGAAGATTTTGGAGTTTCAGCAGGTAAGTAGTAAATAAATCTTTTAGAGTTGGGGATTCATGCAAAAAATTGCTAAGTTACTATCATCTGCATGGAAAATGACATTTATGTGTTTGTTCATATATACTGTGTTGTTGGAGGATGAAAAATTCGGTTATGGTGTTAATTTAGTGGTTGAAAGGTTATGAGCATTGAGTGTTGTAAAAGTGATTTTTGGAGTTGGATGAAAGAGATAATTCGGGTAGGAGATGAGTTAAAGGTAAAGTGTTGAAAGCTGATTGTAAAAATTCATGTTATGATTTCGGGAGAAAATATGGGCTTGATTTAGATAGATTATGACAAAGTTGCGTTCTGAAAAGTTGTATAACTTTCTTTTATCTTTCCAATGGTATATAGTATGAAAATTTTGGATAACAGAGTCAAAAATTATGATTCTTGTAAGTGGAGATGTTCTGGATGGAAAAGCAGACGATAGAAAATGAGACGATAGAAATAAGACGATAAAAAAGCAGACAGAAGAAAAGAAAACGATGGAAAAGCAAACGATAGAAAATTAGACGATAGAAATAAGATGATGGAAAAGCAGATGATAGAAAATAAGACGATAGAAATAAGACGATGGAAAAGCGGGCGATAGAAAATGAGGCGATAGAAATCTGACGATGGAAGCGAGCGATAGAAAATGAGACGATAGAAATGAGACGATGAAAAAAGCAGACGATAGAAATGAGACGATGGAAAAGCAGACGATAGAAATGAGATGATGGAAAATGCAAACGTTCCATCTGACAAAACTTCTAAGGAAGAATGTAGTGTTCAGTTGGAATGAGGAGTGTCAAAAGAGCTTTGAGAAGTTGAAACATCGGTTGACAATGGCACCGGTGTTGACCATTCCATCAGGGACCGGAGGATATGTAGTGTACAGTGATGCATCGCATCAAGGTTTGGGATGTGTACTGATGTAACATAGCAAGGTCATCGCCTATGCATCGAGACAATTAAGGTCTCACGAGATTAATTATCCGGTACGTGATTTAAAGCTAGCTGCAGTTGTCTTTGCTTATATGAATGTTATTGATTGTGTTGAATTTCGGACAGAAGGTCCGATGATTGTGAAATGTGGATGAGATATTGAAGTGCTACTTGCATGTGAATGTGATGAACTAAATGTTTCAAGATATGATTGATTGAAAATATGAGATGCATTCCATACATGAATGCATGATCAGATAATAGGAGTTGTGATCAGAGTACCCACCAATCAGAGCTTAAAGCTCAAAGTATGAAAAAAGCCTCGAGCTCAGAAAGTGATTTAGAGCCTCAAGTTCAACGTTTAATAAGCCCAATATCCACAACAAATACGAGACAGTTATCAATGAGCTCGATATGGGACAGTTATCAATGAGCTCGGTATCCATAATAGATACGGAACAGTTTAGGCACTCATTCATAACAAAGTAATAAATGGAAAGTGGGTCTCATATGCATTGCATATGCATATTATGAATGATTCAATTGTATTGAATGTGAAATGTGAAATGAAGTGAATGTGAATTATGTGTTATATGACTGGGTGAGTCATCGATGATGGTCACTCATTGAGTTCGCAAATCTCACCCAAAATTTGCAAATATTTTTCAAGATCAAAAGAATACCCCGTTAGGCAAATAGAAGTATACCTACATCATAAAAGTAAGAGATAGAGGTTGGTATCAGTTCGCGTCTGGATTGTATTTCTTTATTTTTGTATTGAATTGTATATATATTCCAAAATTTTTGTATCGAATAATGTATTCAGAAACTTTTGCACAATGTGTATATAAATGTATTTATATTGTAATGTAAAGACAGTATGACTAAAGTGTTTTATATTTGTAATGGGCCCCCCAATGACTATTGAAATTCTGTTGATTGTGTTGTTATGATTGAAAAAGTTTACAAAAAAAGTGGGCCCAATTTTGATTATAGATTTCTGCATATTATATTTGTGGTTTCAAAAAAAAATTGTACTGATTTTTGACTCATTAAGTGCTCTAGCTTGCCACCTTCGTAGGGCACGGACTTGGATATCACTTAGGATGTCAGGCACGTGTCTTATGGGAGTGAGGTGCTACATACTCTGACTTAGTCATTGAATCTGCAGTTGTCTCTTATTTAGAGCTCTTCTAACTAACTACTCTTCCATTCAATGTGAAAACATAACCTGATTGGGATTTGGAGTCATCCTGGTCAGATTGAAAACTAGCCATATGTCCACTCACTATGTGATCTCCATTTCTACATATCAAGAATACATCCTTAGTCCTTCTCAAGTACTTTAGGATATTCTTGATAGCCATCTAGTGATACTCACCAGGATCTAATTGATATCTATTTGTAACACTTAGAGCATACGATATATCTAGTCTTGTACATAACATAGCATACATGATTGATCTTATTGCCGAAGCATATAGGATTATACTCATGCGAGTCCTCTCATCTTGGTTCTTAAGACACATAGATTTCGAGAGTTTGATCCTATGAGTCATGGGAAGACCCTCTCTTGGACTGCTCTATGCTAAACCTCTTTAGCACTTTATTTATGTATGTAGACTGTGAAAGACCTAGCAACTTCCTTGATCTATCTCAATAGATCTGTATTCCCAATATTTAAGTTGTTTCCTAAGGTCTTTCATGGAAAAATTATATGACAACCAAATTTTAACTGATTGCAAAATTGAAACATCATTTCCTATTAGTAATATGTCACTACATATAACATAAGCAATATGATAGCACTCCCACTAACCTTCTTATGCACACAAGGTTCATCAGGATGTTGTCAGAAACCAAACACTTTGATTGTCTCATCAAATTGGATGTTCCAACTCCTAGATGCTTGCTTCAATCTGAAATGGATTTCTAAAGCTTGCATACCCTTTTACCATCTTTAGATATGAAGCCTTCAGGTTGTATCATATACACATCTTCAACTAGGTTTCCATTCCAAAAAGTCGTCTTCACATCCATTTGCTATATTGTATAATCATAATGAGCAGCAATGGATAGGAGTATTCTAATGGATTTAAGCATGACCAAGGGCTAAATGACTCGTCATATTCAACTCCTTGTCATTGACAATATCCTTTAGTAACTAGCCTCACTTTATAGGTAATCTTATCATTATCCATATCGATTTTCTTCTTGAAAATCCACTTGTACCCTATAGGTTTTAGCCCTTTGAGTGGGTCAACCAAAGTCGATACTTGGTTTTCAAACATGGAATCCATTTTGGACTTCATGGCTTGAAGTCTTTTTTTTTAATTCTTTAGAGCCTCTTCATAGGTTGTAGGCTCATTGTCCTCGATGAGCAATACATCATTTTGTTCACTTACAAGAAATCAATATCTCTCTGGTACATTGCATATCCTACTTGACCTATGAACATTTTTTGTGTCAGAAGGTTCAACTATTGTCTCATTTCTGTGAACAACAATTTTAAGTTTAGGCAGTTGATTTGCATCTGTTTGAGCATCGTAAACTTCATCAGGTTTAACTTTTGTTCCCACTGTCTTCTCTTAGAAGAAACTCTTTCTCTAAAAAGATAATATTTTTTGAGATAAGCACCTTTTGCTCTAAAGCATTATAGAACTGATATCCAATTATTTCTTTACGATATCCTATAAGCAGACATTTATTATATTACACTTCAAGCTTATTTGACTGAATACGCTTCACGTAAGCCGAACAACCCCAAACTTGGGTTTTTTGTTAGTCCATATCTCATATAGAGTAACTTCAACTGTTTTTGAAGGGACTTTGTTTATCACATAAACAACAATCTCAAGTTCATAAACCCAAAAGGATTTCGGTAGATCTACTAAGCCCATCATTGACCTTACCATATCCAATAAGGTTCGGTTTCTCCTTTCAGTCACACCATTATATTGCGGTGTGTAAATTGGAGTCCATTGGGATATAATCCCGTTATCCCTGAGATAAGCTAGAAACTCCTTGTTCAAGTATTCACCCACCTCGATCTGATCTAAGTGCCTTGATACTTCTACCGAATTGTTTCTCTACTTCATGTCTAAATTGAATAAACATTTCAAATGCTGCAGACTTGTATCTCATTAGATACATATACCCATATCATGAATAATCATCAATAAAGGTAATAAAGTACATAAAACCACCTCTGGCATGAATGGACATCGGACCACATACATCAGAATGTATTAGGTCTAATAACCCATTCACTCGTTCACCCTCTCTTTTAAAAGATAATTTAGTCATCTTACCTAACAGGCAAGATTCATATGTGTCATATGATTCATAATCAAACGACCCTAAACTACCACTCCTGTGTAGCTTAGCCATACATCTATCACTTATATGGCCAAGTCAATAATGTCATAAGTAAGATGATTTTAAGTTATCTCGTTTTTGTCTTTTATTTTCATTGATATTTAAAATTGAATTGCACATATCTAATATGTAAATACCATTGCACAATGTAGCAGCACCATTCAAAATTTCATTCAACTTAATCAAACAACCATTGACAGAAAAAGTTAAATGAAATCCTACTTTATTAAGACATGAAACAAATACAATGTTCTTTGTCACAACAAGTACATAAAAGCAATTATCCAAATTAATTATAGCCCCCTAGGACGATACAAAACATAGGTTCCTACAGCTTATGCAACAACTCTTGCTTCATTTCTCACATGTAAGACCATCTCTCCCTTCTTGAGCAATCTACTATCCCTGAGACCCTGCATATCAACATATATGTGTGAGCCACTTCGAGTATCTAATACCCAAATGTTACTATCAGAAATAGTATTAACCTTAGTGACAAATAATATACCCAAATTAGACAGTGGAGTATCTAATGCCTTCTTCTACTTCAGTGACTCCAAGTAGGCTTTGCAATTCGTCTTCCAATGTCCTTCCTTGTTGCAATGAAGGCATATCCCCTTTAATGTAGTCTCCTTTGCCTTCTTCTTGGCTACACCTCCCACTAGCTTCTTAGACTTCTTCTTTTTCTTTTGGTTCCTCTTATGAGAACCAGAACGAGAGCCTACCAACATTACAGCCATACTATCTCTCTTAATAGTTTGCTCAGTTGTTTTGAGCAGATTAATTAGCTCAGATATTGAGGTGGATATTTGATTAATCTGATAGTTAAGCACAAACTATGAATGACTATTGGTCAAACCAGTCAGAATTAATTCTATACTTAATTCATGATCTATTACAAAACCCAAACTGGCTAACCTCTCAATGTATCCATACATCTTTAGTGTATACTACACTAGAGATGATCCCTCAGTCATTTTAGAGAGAAAAAGCAACCTTGAGGTCTCGAGCCTTTTAGACCGAGCTTGCTCATCAAAACAGTTCCCTTAAATGGTAGACTATCATCTAGTAACTTCTTGTAAGTTTTTTTATCCTCATCAGATGCGTCAGCAGTAGGGGGATCAAGAAGTGGTTCGTCTAGGACATATCTTAGTTTCTCATATTTGAGAACAATTCTCAAATTCCATAGCCAATCTAAGAAGTTAGTGTTAGAGTAGTGCCCTGAAGGCAATCGCCTTTAGCGCATTTTGTACAAAGTTATGTACATACTTTATGAATAAATAAAGAAAGGCATATTTCATTAACTTGCTATTCATTATTTATGAATGGATATTGATCTATAAGCAAATTAATGAAGTCCATGATATATGACATAGCATGAAGAAAATTGTGATGTGATCATACTACTGAGATTCTATCATGTGCAATTATGTGATATCTAAATTATCCTAGTCATAGGATTCTTGAGGCTGGACATGGTAATCGAAAGACTAGTACATCTCAGCTCCTTGATTTGATCAGCGATGGATCTCGAAGCTGTAAATATGAGATATTTAGGGTTGAGATGTGGATGCTTACTAGAGGTAGTAAGTACATTGGATGACTGCTTATATGAGATCATCACATGGATGTCCTATTCAATGTCGATGATAATCTCATCATAGCATGATAGTGCAGAGTATCCTTAGACTTGAGGTGCTCTTGGATCTTGATTACGTGCTTTGACTCCATTCTTTGTTGCCTTCTGAGGTCACTCATAGGGGTGGTGATTGGGTACATCTTGAGGTATTGAAGGTAATTGAGTAGCCAATAGAGGTTCACCATACGTGATAGTAGAAGATGATACCATGGCCTCTTGTCGGGGTCATTACTTGGAAGTCTCGGCGGAGCATATATGTCATGAAGAATGTCTTCATTGACATATAAAGTAATGAATCAGGGCGAGAACTGAAATCACTTGGACTAGATTTGGCGTAGTCGATCTAGTAAGAGTTGACACATTGCCCATACTCATAACCAAATGGGGTATAGCATGGTGAAAGAATTGCGGTAATTGTCATGGAAAGGTTAGTGCTATGGTTCATGATGAATACATGTTCATTAAATCAAACTAATTACTTTCGGTCAATTGGGGTCATGATGTGTTGCTAGATACCGCTCATGACTTGCTTAGATTAAGTGTTAATCTAAGTGGCCAACATAAAGGAACCTAATGGGTCTACGCATAAGAGTGTCTCGGAGAATTAGTAAAATAGTTTTGGACATTGTTCCAATAGATGGAAACAATCGGATTAAATGGATCTCGATGAGATCGAGATATGTCCCAATGAGATCGCGACATCGATATTGCTGAAAAAGGTTTTGGGGTTTTCTCATCCGGAACACGGTGGGCGGTAGGACCGACCCGATGTGGTATGCCACTTGACATTTATTTATATATATATATATAATTAATTAAAATTAATTAATTAATATATATATATATATATATAATACGTTAAAGGAGAAAAGCTTCTCCATTCTTGCTTAGTCATTAAGTTCATTTAATGATAAAAGACAAAATAATGAAAGATGAAGAGGTATCATCGTTGGTTTTGTGAGGATGAGAAAATGAGAAAGGATTTTGAGAAAATCCTAAGTTATTCTCTTCTTCATCAACGAGCTTCCTCTCTTCTTCAAGGCTTCTCATCCTCCTCATCATCTTTTCTTTAACTCTTCAAGAACAAGGTAAGATCTAGCAGTCTTTAACTTGTTCTAGCTATTCCCGGGTCAAGGTTTGTCGGTTAGGTTCTCCGATCTCTGCGTGGATCTGTTAGAGAGCGGTCTCCTTTGGCCGTTATGGTTTGAGTTTGTTGTATAGACACATGGATCCTGGCTTTCAGGAAGGTCCGGAACAAAATTTTGTTTTCCGCACCGTGAGCATGTGATGCTCACACGGGATTTTCTACAGTGGTATCAGAGTCACTTGTGTAAGTATATAACAAAGAAACCATGATTAGGTCGGAGTTCCCTATTGCTTGTGTGATGATGCATGTTGATTGTGTGAATTTGAATTCAGTATAGAAATATAGTTTTGAAATTTTCTTGCCCAGATATGTTCACAAGATGTTGTTGCATATGTCTGTGGAAGCTCGGAATTTATCAATGTGATTTGATATGGTTTTGCTAATTTATTCCCCAATGTTCTGGTTGCTGTCTTTGTGCACATTCAATAAACAGGCATGCTTATAAATTCGAGAATAAATTAAAGTAAAATTTTGTTTCTGATTTTCTTTCACCAACATGTCTCTAAGATGTTTATGAATGTCTATGAGAATGGAAAAATGTTTTCGAGGTGATTTACTATTTATTTGAGAATTTATTGTGTGCTTCTAGGAATAACTGTGTTGAGGAACACAGATTCTACATTGGATTTGTTGCTGAGGTTGGATGAGTTTTTGTTGGAAATAAATCCTGAAAAAATTCATGGAATATGTTGTGAACATTTTGTAACCTCTGTAAGTTTCTCATAATTTATTGAAATTGTTTCAATGAGTTTTTCAAGCAAAACACAGAGCTTGGCAGTTTTGAGAAAGTTGCTGGAGCTGTTTTGTTTGGAATGATAAATTCTGTATTTCTCAATTCCAATGCCTTGGATCATTTTTAATGTGATTAAAAATGTGTTATATTGATGTTGTATGCTTTCCAAATTGAATTTCTTGAAATTGGGTTTCCAAATATTTTTCGGATGTCAAATGTGTCACATTAGCCTCTAGTTAGTGTATTTCGTTGTCTTGATTATTTTGGCGTCACAAATTTTGTGACCAGTGCGAAAGTAATCTTGATAAAGTTTAGACTACCTAGAGATACTTAGGGTGATAGTTTGATATTCTTAAATTATTGGAGATCTGAATGAATAAAGTGTATTCATTGATTTCAATTTTTCATGTATAGTTTGACTATATATGGTAGCGTGGAACAATGAAAGTGTTTCATTGGTACATCATAATAAAGGATATTACACTTGGTATTGTGAATTGGAACTGCTGATTGAGAAATTAGCGATTAGATAGCAATTCCACATGGATAAGTCGACTAATAAAGATACAAATCGACTTGTCCGTGCGGCTATGAGATGCATAAGTCGACTTGCACAATGGTACAAATCGACTTGTTAATCTGCAACTGCATAAATCGACTTACACATGCATAAATCGACTTACACACTAACATAAATCGACTTACATACATACAAATCGACTTACAACATCAAAAGGTGGGATGATGGATGATTTTAGGTATAGATTCAATGTGATTGATGAAATGCCTAAATCATTCCATATAGTCATGGTGACTATAATCCTACGGCTTGGAGGAGAAGAAGATGAGACCTGAAAACCCTCACATCATATGAAAACTAACGCCTTCCATTAATATGGGGAGAACCGAGTTCTTATAGAGTTGGGTTGTTAGGTAAACCCAAGCTCACTCTATCTGGATATGTTGAACCATGAAAATAAGATTTTCGGATTAATGGGTCGGTTTTCACTAGAAGCGTTGATTTGTTGAGTAAACTCAAGGTCAGCGTGGACGGAGGCGAAAGTGGGCGGTGTGCATCATATATGCGCACATCGAGAGTTGATAACCCAATGTGTGTGCATACATCACGAGTTGATAGCCTTAGTCGATAGTTGCATCTATGAAGCAAATGGTATGACCGATACTACCGATAGATCTAAGGTGGCTTGTTGGGTAAACCTAAGGTCATTTAGTAATGTCGGATATCTATGATGCAATTGGTATGACCGATACCTACCGATTGACCTAAGGTGGCTTGTTGGGTAAACCCGAGGTCATTTTAGTAATGTTAGATATCGACCCACTAGGACATTTTGTCATAATGTTTCTTGGATTAAATGCAGGGTTATGGATTCTTTGAAACTAGTGGGAGCCATATGCATGTCATGCAAGTCCTTATGATCATGCATGTAATTCTATTCTAACATTCTTTCTCTCTTTTCCTATAGGTTATTGAAGATGACTTCCGGTGTGAACTTAAGCTCGCTTATGGACTCGACAAATTAAGCTGGACCTAACTTTCTAGATTGGTGAGAAATCTAAGAATTGTTCTCGGTGCGAGGAACTAGGATATGTCTAGATGTTCCACTTCTGATCCACTGCTGGCGATGCTTGATGAGGATCGAAAGCATATCGTAAGCATCTTAAAGGCGGTGACATGGCTACTGCATTATGCTTGCCTCGATGTCACGGAGCTGTAGAAATGGCATGGAGTCATTGATGCTAATACCATAGTG
Source organism: Erythroxylum novogranatense (assembly GCA_029891385.1). Lineage (NCBI taxonomy): Eukaryota > Viridiplantae > Streptophyta > Magnoliopsida > Malpighiales > Erythroxylaceae > Erythroxylum > Erythroxylum novogranatense. The sequence goes on along the minus strand of CM057226.1, from coordinate 32,947,120 downwards.
TTTCATCTTAGAGGCATTTGATGAGCAGCTCGATGCGAAAGGTTCGAGACCTCGAGGCTACTCTTCACTACTAAGATGACTCCAGGTTCATCTGCAGTGTAGTATGCACTGAAGATGAATGGATATATTGAGAGGTTGGCCGTCTTAGGTTTTGTTATGGATTATGAATTAAGTGTTGACTTAATTCTAGTTGGATGTCGATAGTTATTCACGGTTTGTGTTAAACTATCGGATGAATCAAATATCCACGATAATCCTAAGTTGATCAATGCTTTCGAGGCAATGAACAAGCTATCGAAGGATAGCAAGCAAGTGCTTATGGTGGCATCCACTTCTTACGGTTCGAAAGAAAAGAATCTAAAGAAGAAAGGTCTAAGAAACCAAGGAAGGGCAGCGAAGAAAACCAAAGAAACTGCACCAAAAGGAACTTGCTTCCATTGTGGCAAGACTGGCCACTAGAAGCGGAACTGTAAAGTCTATCTGGAAGAATTGAAGCAGAAGAAGGCATCAGATGCCTCGACTTCTTCAGGTATGTTTGTCATTGAGGTTATCTTGTTTCTAACTATAAAATATGGGTATTAGATACGGTTGTGGCTCACATATGCAATGATATCTGAGGGCCTCGAGGACGATGAACAACTCGTGAAGGAGAAATAGACTGCGTGTGGGAAATGGAGCAAGAGTTCTGCATTAGTCGTGGGCACTTACTTTTGTCACTCCCGGCTGGGCTTGTAATTAAATTGGATGAATGTTATTTTGTACTGTATTAACAAAGAACATATTATGCATTTCTTGTTTAAATAGAGCTAGTTTCCATTTGACTTTTAGTAACAATAGTTGTTCTATTAGTTTGAATGAAATGCTTTATGAGTCTTGGTACATTATGCAATGGAATTTACATATTAGATATGTCACATCCAATTATGAATGTCAATGAAGCGAAAAGACATAAGCGAGATAATTTAAAATCAACTTACTTATGGCATTGTCGCATGGCCATATAAATGAGAGCAGCATAGTTAAGCTCCATAAGAGTGGTAGTTTAGGGTCATTTGATTATGAATCATATGACACATGCGAATCTTGTTTATTAGGCAAGATGACTAAATTACCCTTTAAGAGAAAGGGTGAGCGAGCAATGGAGTATTAGATCTAATACATTCAGATGTATGTGGTCGATGTCCATCCTGCGAGAAGTGGTTATCTTTACTTCATTACCTTTATCGATGATTATTCTCGATATAGGTACCATGTCTGATGAGATATAATCTGAAGCATTTGAAAAGTTCAAACAATTCATAAATGAAGTAGAAAACTAAGTTGGGAAAAGTATCGAGACATTACGATCGGATCGTGGTAGGAATACTTAGACCAGCGGTTTTGGATTATCTCAGAGATAATGGGATTTTATCTCAATGGACTCCTCCTTACACCCACAGCATAATGGTGTGGCGAGAAAGGAAAATCGAACCTTGTTAGGCGTAGTACGATCTATGATGAGCTTTAAAGTTGCCAAAATCCTTTTGGGGTATGCACTTGAGACATTTGTTTACTTGTTAAGCGAGTTCCATCAGCGAGTTGATGTTACTCCATATGAGATGTGGACTAACAAAGACCCTATCTTACTCATTTGAAAGTTTGGGGTTGTCACCTTATGTAAGCGGACACGATCGAGATAAACTTGATGCAAAATCGACAAGTGTACATTAGTAGGATATCTAAAGAAACAATGGGATATCAATTCTACCTGGCGAGGAGCAAAGGTGTTTGTTTGAAGCATGCTGTCTTTAGAGAAAGAGTTTCTTTTACAAGAAGCAGTGGGAGCAAAATTGAGCTTGAAGAAGTTCAAGATGCTCGAGCAGATCTTGATCAAGCACTGAACCTAAAGCTGTGACTCATACGGATGAAGTAATGATTCGACCTTCTACAACACACGAAGTTAAGTGAGGTCACGTAGGATCGCTCTGTTCCGAGAGATATGGATTTCGTGAATGAGCAGAATGACGTATTGCTCATAGAAGATGATGAGCCTACCACCTATGAAGAGGTTACGAAGAGTTGAGTCGAGAAATGGCTTCGTGCCATGAAGGCTGAAATGGATTCCATGTATGAAAACCAAGTATGGACTTTGATTGAGGCACCCGAAGGAATCAAACCCATAGGGTGCAAATGGGTTTTAAAAAAGAAAACCAACATGGATGGTAATGTGATTACCTATAAAGCAAGGCTTGTGGCTAAAGGCTTTCGTCAAAGACAAGGAGTTGACTACGACAAGACCTTGACCCGATGCAATGCTTAAATCCATTAGAATACTCCTAGCCATTGCCACTCATTATGATTATGAGATATGACAAATGGATGTGAAGACAGCTTTCTAAATGAAAATCTAGGCGAGGATGTGTATATGACACAACTGAGGGCTTCACCTCCTATGATGGCGAAAAGGTATGCAAGCTTGAAATCCATCTATGGATTGAAACAAGCATCGAGGAGTTGGAATATCCGTTTGATGAGGTAATCAAAGAGTTTGGTTTCTCACAAAATCCGGATGAACACGTGTGTATAAGAAGGTTAATGGGATGCAATCGTATTCCTTGTGCTGTATGTAGATGACATATTATTACTAGGAAGCGATGTCTCTATCTACAATCGGTCAAGATTTGGTTGTCGAAACAATTTGCCATGAAAGACCTTGGTGAAGCAACTTATATCCTTGGGATAAAGATTTATAGAGATAGATCAAAAGGTTGCTTGGTCTTTCACAATCAAGCGTACATAGACAAGATGCTAAAAAGGTTTAGCATGGAGCAATCAAGAGAGGTACCTTCCGTGACTCATGGGATAACACTCTCGAAATCTATGTAATCTAAGACTCAAGATGAGAGGATGTGCATGAGTATGATCCGTATGCATCTGCGGTAGGATCTATCATGTACACTATGCTATGTCTGAGACTTCGATGTATCATATGCTCTAAGTGTTCTGACGGATACTAATCGGATCTGGTGAGGGTCCTTTGGGTGGTCATCAAGAATATCCTCAAGTACTGCGAAGGACTAAGAATGTTTTCTTGATATATGGAGATGGAGATCTCAAAGTGGCGGGTATCTGAGATGCTAGTTTTCAATCGATAAGGATGATTCCAAATCCCAATCAGGTTACGTATTTCACTTGAATGGCGAGGCGATTAGTTGGAAGAGTTCAAACAAGAGACAGCTGGCGATTCAACGACCAAGGCGAGTACATTGCCGCTTGAAGCGACAAATGAAGCGATTTGGATCGAAATTCATTCTTGAACTTGGTGTGGTTCCTAGGCATGATGGGCCCGTACGGTTGTATTGTGACAACAATGGGGCTATTGTGACGAAGGAACCAAGGTCTCATCAACGATCCAAACACGTACTCGCAGATATCATTTGATCGAGGAGATCATAGGGCGAGGTGATGTCGGATCGAGAGAATTCCCAGAAGCGAGAATATTGTTGATCCGTTGACAAAGCCATTATCACAAAAGAGTTTTGATTCTCATGTACTTGCCTATGGTATTAGATATCAAGGCGATTGGCTTTAGGTCAAGTGGGAGATTGTTAGAGTAGTGCCCTGAAGGCAATCACCTTTAGCGCATTTTGTACAAAGTTGTGTACATACTTTATGAATAAATAAAGAAAGGCATATTTCATTAACTTGTTGTTCATTATTTATGAATAGATATTGATCTATAAGCAAATTAATGAAGTCCATGATATATGACATAGCATGAAGGAAATTGTGATGTGATCATACTAATGAGATTCTATCATGTGCAATTATGTCGATATCTAAATTATCCTAGTCATAGGATTCTTGAGGCTGGACATGATGTCCGGAGACTACATCTCAAGCTCCTTGATTTGATCAGCGATGGATCTCAGAAGCTGTAAATATGAGATATTTAGGGTTGAGATGTGGATGCTTACTAGAGATAGTAAGTACATTGGATGACCTGCTATGAGATCATCACATGGATGTCCTATTCTAATGTCGGTGATAATCTCATCATAGCGATGGTGCGAGTATCCTTAGGCGAGGTGCTCGAGGATATCTTGGATCTTGATTCTATGCTTTGACTCCATTCCTTGTTGCCTTACGAGTCGCTCATAGGGTGGTGATTGGGTGCGACTTGAGGTATTGAAGGTAATTGAGTAGCCAATAGAGGATTCACCACTTTTGTGATAGCGAAGATGATACCATGGCCTCTTGTCGGGGTCATTACTTGGAAGTCTCGGGGAGCATATATGTCATGAAGAATGTCTTCATTGACATATAAAGTAATGAATCGGACGAGAACTGAAATCACTTGGACTAGATTTGGCGTGGTCGATCTAGTAAGAGTTGACACATTGCCCATACTCATAACCAAATGGGGTATAGCATGGTGAAAGGACGAATTGCGGTAATTGTCTCATGGAAAGGTTAGTGATATGGTTCATGATGAATACATGTTCATTCATCAAACCAATTACTTTCCGGTCAATTAGGGGTCATGATGTGTTGCTAGATACCTTCATGACTTGCTCAGATTAATTGTTAATCTAAGTGGCCAACATAGCAGGGAACTAATAGTCACACAGCATAAGAGTGTCTCGGAGAATTAGTAAAATAGTTTTGAGCGAGTTCCAATATTTGGAGAGCAATCGGACTAAATGGATCCCGATGAGATCGAGATATGTCCGATGAGATCGCGACATCGACATTCTGAAAAAGGTTTTGGGGTTTTCCCATCTAGGGACCCGTGAGCTGTAGGACCAGACCCAGTGTATTTGGACCACTTCAGATTTATTTATATATATATAATTAATTAATTAAAGAATTAATATATATATATATATATGTAATAATGTGTTAACGTTAAAGGAAGAAGCTTCTCCATTCTTACTTAGTCATTAAGTTCATTTAATGATAAAAGACAAAATAATGAAAGATGAAGAGGCATCATCGTTGGTTTTGTGAGGATGAGAAAATGAGAAAGGATTTTGAGAAAATCCTAAGTTGTTCTCTTCTTCATCAACGAGCTTCCTCTCTTCTTCAAGGCTTCTCATCCTCCTTATCATCTTTTCTTTAGCTCTTCAAGAACAAGGTAAGATCTAACAGTCTTTAACTTGTTCTAGCTATTCCCGGGTCAAAGAGTTTGTCCCGATTAAGTTCTCCGATCTCTGCGTGGATACCGTTAGAGACGGTCTCCTTTGGCCGTTATGGTTTGAGTTTGTTGTATAGACACATGGATCCTGGCTTTGGGAAGGTCCTGGAACAAAAATTTTTGTTTTCCGCACCGTGGGCATGTGATGCTCACACCGGGATTTTTCTGCAGTTAGGTCCTGTGAGTTTGTTGGAGTCTAATAGAGAGTGTAGGTTCACACTAGATGAAGACATCATGGCAATTCAATAACCTAGAAGAATGAGAGAAAGTGTTAGATTGTACACTAATGCAAGTGTTAGATTGTACACTGAGATAAGGACTTTAATCACATAAATTATGGGTCCCACTGTATTTATTTAAATCCATAGCCCTCATTACAAATTCGAGAAAACTTATAGTTTTCCTAATGGGTCGATATCTAATATCACCAAAAATGACCTTGGGTTTGCCCAACAAGCCAGCTTAGGTCAATCGGTAGGTATCATTCATACCAATTGCATTCAGTTAGGCAATTATCAACTTGTGTCATCAACTGTTGATTTAGCGCACTCATTTGGTTATCAACTCTTGATTTGTATATGTCTCATGTATATAACCCAACTTCGCCTCTATCCACATTAACCTTGGGTTTGCCCCACAAATCAACACTTCCAGTTAGGACCAACCTATTAATTTGAAAATCTATTTTCTATGGTTTGAACATATTCGTGTAAAGTTGGCTTGGGTTTGCCCAATAAACCAACTCTAAAAGAACTCTGGTTCTTGGCTTATCAATAGAAGAAATAAATCCTAATATTTCGGTTGAGGGATTTGTTGTTTGGTCTCATCAATACTTTGCTGATATTGTATATATATCACATATATATATTCAGATTATAAACATCTTAATTAAATTGAGCCTATGTCCATAACCACCCTTAAAATGCATCTAATGCATGTATCATACAAAGGAGGTTTAACTTAGGTTGTGACTTGACCATGCATCAAAAGTTTGTGATTTGATTCAACTCTTGAATCGAATTGGGTACTAGTGTTAGTCTTGGCTAATTCGAATTATGAATGTAACTCGATTAAGAACCCTAAAATTCAATTATTTTGATGTCCAAATTAAACACTTTAATTCTAGTATACATGTCTTTTTCTAGTCACACTAGAAATGACATGCTCTACTTGGATTAATTCTAAATTAATTCCTAGGGTTTCCAAAATTCTTGAACATCAATTAGTCATCTATAATATTCCTAGGTCATCTCAAATTTATCTAGACAATTTCAGCATAAGCCAAAAATATCTTGACGGCTAAAATCAACAAGATAAATAAGTTAACCTACTAGACACTAAAAACATCGATTCGATGTCTGGAAAATTTCCGGAATCCTAATTTCAAGAACATGCACTTAGCATCCTACTAACATCAAAATAATACGTTTCTTATCTCATAAAAACTTTATTAAGGTCTTATCTGAAACATATACATCGTAAGTCATTAAACAAGTCGACTACATCAGCTTTCAAAAAGTTTACCAATGTTGACTTTGACTTGATTTATTAATTGAATCAAATTCAATTAATTCTAGAAAAAATCAACAGTCTTATACACATTCTAAATGTGTCTAATAAAAAATTCTAGAGATTAATTCCTAGGAATTATTTATTAAGTTAATGGAATTAGTCAGCACATCACATGTCTATGACACTTGTCATATAACTTCTAACACTAGTCATACTCTACATCATGCATGCATAAGATAATCACTTTAACAATAAGTATAATGTATCTCATAAAAGTGGCAACATCTTATCTTGCATGTCCATGCAGAAAATTTGTAGCGACCCGGACTTTGCGTCGGTGGGTTTCCAGCACCTCAAGAGGCCCATGACGCTCCATGAGAGTCGGCCTCTACCGTGACACTCGGTATTGTCTTCAATGGTAAGAGGCGCCCACTTAAAGTGAAACAAAATCTTGAGGTCTTGGATTCGAGCAGTAGCTCACCCAAGTATCAAAGAGGACAATACCTGGAGTGATGGCGGTAGAGGACTGATCATAACTTTCACTCCCGATATCGAAAAATTACAAACTTTATGGCTACAGAAAGCTCTTAACATAATCTACAAGTTTCATGTAGACCATTTTCTCAAATTTGACTAAATCAAAAGTCAACTATCAATGGTCAAAAAGTCAAACTTTCTAAATTCTTCAAATTTTTACACTTTTTCTTTTTAATTCTAGCTTTTCAACTTCATTTCAATCAATTCATCCACTTTTAAATATTTCTTATTTTCACTCAAAAATCGGGGTCCAACATTTCTCCCCCTCTTAAAAGAATTTCGTCCTCGAAATTCATACTTGATTAGACACCAAGTAACTTTTTCTCTTACTTTTTGACACTAGTCACACACTTTCTAACTGATTTCTTGTCATACTTATTTTTCACTTATTCAATATCATAGCAAAACACTGTTTCATTTTATCTTATCTCCAAACAGTCATTCTTTCATCCCACAAAAGTATAATCAAATCAATTTCATCCAAATTCTATCATTCAATTCAAATATCAATTTTCCATCATCACAGACCTAAAATTCATTAAAGTTCTTAACCCTCATCAAACACTTAATTAGGTCTTCACATAATTCATAAAAATCCATCTCCATGCTCATCTTTCACTCACAAATGGATATACAAAATCAAATCATCCTAATTCCTCATGAACTTCAAATCTCAATTTCATGAACAATTTCCTAAAATCACTCAACATTCTTATCATCTTCATCTATCAATCACTTTGGTATGCACTTTATCTTTATCACAATATCACAAATTCAATCTTATGCTTGAACACTCTTATACAAATCAGTTAGACACAAACACCTAAGTACGATCATAATACTGGGCTCTCATACCATAAATGTTAGGACTCGATCCGGAAACCGGATCCCAACCAGACCAATCAAATACAAATAATTCCCACTTTTGGAAATTCATCCATATACAAATCTCAAGTTTATCATACTCTTATATACTTGCCAATAAGTCCAAAGCCTCATTTTTTATCCCAATTTTATCAAAAATTAGGCAGCATAACGACTGCCTTTGACCTAACCCAAAACCTACAAGGTGTTCAAAAACACTTCTATAATCCCAAACACAGCTCAGAATCATCGGACTCTCCCGTCCGGAATCCAAACACCAGCAAAACACACATCTATACCTAATACTTCCATAATTCTCAATTAGTCAACACAACAATCTCATTATCTATATCCAAATCACAATCATCATATTTATAATCAATATACAATCCCCATCATTCATAAATGACAATTTCAATCTAATTAACCATTCATAAATGACACAATTCTAGAAATCGAATACGTTATACTCAAATCTCTTCCATAACTTTCTTAAATACACATGTCCGTAACTCATAAAACATTCTCATAATGACTTACACAACACACTTTAATGGCATTCCTAGCCCAAATACATAAGATACACTCGAACAAAAAGCGAACAAAGGTCTTTTACTTTCTTTCATCCGATCTCTGCATGAAACACGGTGATGGGGATGAAGGGGTACTACTACTCGATGGATAACACATTTATAAATTGAAAAATAAGCGAAATCATTTTTTCATAAACTTTTTGTCGAAAGGCTTATTTTTCAAACTTTACAACTTTTCAATCTTTACAACTTTTCAAACATTTTCCTCAAATCTTTCAATATTTTTCAAACTTTTTATAATAAATTTCACTTTTTCATTTCTCAATTTTAAACATGAATGCAACACACAGAAGCAAATCAAAACACATAACATATCAAAATGGTGCAGTTCGGTCGAAGCGAGCGTCGCACATTCCCGCATAGCGGTCCTGCGATCGTGAGCGAAACGTACTACATTTTCCCGCATTGCGGTCCAATGTAGTCGTGAAGGGAGTCTAAAATCAGAGCTCCATGCCATTAGCGGGCAGCCGGGAGAAGGCTATAAACAAGTAGAGCGATTGCAATTGACTCACGAGGACTAACCAAACCCACTTAATACATAAGCAAAAAGCGAAACTCGCGTTGCAGAAGGCACTTTGGAAAACTTTATTTCATAAAACACAACAAACTCACAATTCACATAATTCATGCAATTCAATTAATTCAATCAATCAATAATTTCCAACAATTTGCATAATTTATCAATGCAGACACAACAAATGCATTTACAGAAATTTCTTTCAATGTATCAAATCATTTAAAACAATGAATTTAAGCTTATAATTATTTTTAGAAAATATTCGAAATCATAATTTCAAACATTTACAAAACAATAATTTATCAAAATCTAAATTTTGTCTTTCTTTTATTTTGAAAATTCAGTATTGAGCTTATAGATCAAAATATAAATATGCTACCCACCTCGAATTAATGTAGGAAACTTGTTCCAAGCTCCAATTTGGCCATTTCTCCTTTCTTCCTTCCAATTTAACATTCCCTAAAACAATTTCATCAAAATTCAACCTCATAAATAACTTAATCCTTAAAATTGATGTCATAAATCATCAATTCATACTTATTCCAAGATATTTAAATCACCAATTTCAAAAATTCCCAAATTCCAAATTTGACCTAAACCGATTCACTCAAATTTAATATCATATTTAACTTAATTTCTCAAATTGAGCTTAGAAAACATTAATTCCTCACATACTCAAGCTATCTAAATCTCCAATTTTTAAAAACCCCAATTTCCAAAATTGGCCTAAACCAATGTACACAAATTCAATATCATAAATCATAATTTCTTCAAAATTAATTTCATATTTCACAAACCCATACTCTCATCTATAATTCTACACCAAAATTTCACAAAATCCTCTAACACAAAATTAAGCCTAAACCTTAATTAATTTTCCATCCAAAATTAAACACAACCTAAGGCATATACATCAAACTTAGCTTCATAAATCACATACCCAAGTCCTTTTCCATGTTTTTCAACCAAAATTTCATCAAAATCTCAAAGCTCAAATTTTTCTCTGACCTCTTTTCTTCTCCAAATTTGAATTTCTTGGTTCCCAAAGTAAGCTTTCTTCGTTTTCCATCATTTTTCCTTGAAATCAACTCAAAAGCATGCTTGAACCCTTCAAAAATTTGAAAATCATAACTTCTCCCTCTTCTTCTCCATAGCCGATTCTTCTCCCATCTTCTCACTTCTTATTTTCTTCTTCTTTTTTCTGATTTTTCCAGCCCATTTCGTGGCTTTCATGAGCTTGAAACGACAACTCCCCATGTGTTTTAAAGCCATGTCATTAATGAAGGTCAAATGACCATATTGCCCCTCCATTCAAAGCTTAAAGTCTTGCTTACTTGCGGGTTTGATTTGTACTATCAATTTGAAGGAATTTGTCAAAACTTCCTTCTAGAGAAATGTTCTTCTATGTCTTAATTTCATCATGCCACAAGAATCATCCAATTCGGAGCACTGCATCAAAAGTTATGAGCAAAACATTTCGGGTTGTTCATATTCTAACACATTTTCCAGCACATTATTTCCATCCAGAAATTAACATTCTTTATCCCAAAATTGACATTCGATGTCTTCATAACAATTGTAGATCTATTTCTCTAGTTTAATTCAAATCAAGAATCGCCTCATTTCGATTACCAAAGAAAAAGTTATGCTCAAAATACTTTCAAATATTCTTAATCCAAAACTGCACACTAATCCGAGCTTCCATTCATAAATTAAAAATCTTAGGGGCAAAACAGAAATTTACTTTCTTCATATGACTTGTAGCCCCATGTCTTAACTTTATTTTGCCTCAAGATTCACTTCAATCGGATATCTACAGATCCCGAATTGCTCAAAATACTAAACTATGTTCGAAAAATTTCCCGACTCACTTTGATTAATTTAATCAACCTTAATTTAATCTAAAAAATTCACAAATTTTTCATAAAAATGCAATTCATTGTCTTAGGAATCCAACGCTTCAAGAATCAACTCAATCTGATGTCGGACGGAAAAAATATGAGCAAAATAGTGAACAAAGGTCGGATTGGAGGAGGAAGCAACAAAGAAAGTCAAAACGGCGTCGTATGAAGGGTCTGAAAATGGCATCGTATGAAGCAAAAACGCGCGCGCAGAGGAGAGGAGAAATCAAAATGACGTCATATGGAGAAACGAAAATGACATCACTTCAATCGGATATCTACAGATCCCGAATTGCTCAAAATACTAAACTATGTTCGAAAAATTTCCCGACTCACTTTGATTAATTTAATCAACCTCAATTTAATCTAAAAAATTCACAAATTTTTCATAAAAATGCAATTCATTGTCTTAGGAATCCAACGCTTCAAGAATCAACTCAATCTGATATCGGACGGAAAAAATATGAGCAAAATAGTGAACAAAGGTCGGATTGGAGGAGGAAGCAACAAAGAAAGTCAAAACGGCGTCGCATGAAGGGTCTGAAAATGGCATCGTATGAAGCAAAAACGCGCGCGCAGAGGAGAGGAGAAATCAAAATGACGTCATATGGAGAAATGAAAACGACATCTTGTTGGCGGAGCGCCCGCGCGCGTAGGCGAGGGCTCGCTCGCCGTCGCCCTAGGCCGAGCAGCGCCTGGACTTTTCAAATTAAAATTTTTTTTAAACCTAATTAAATCCGAAACTTCCAACCTTAATAACTCTTAATCCCGAACTTCAAATGTGACAAAATTAGTCTCTATGGAAAGCTTAAAGGAAGCTCTACAACTTCTATGAAGGACATAAAAATCAATTCGACTCCTAAGGGAGTCCATTTTCCAGTCAAAGATTATGTCCTCTAATATATCATGCTAAAACCATAACATAAACTTGTAAAAATCATAACTTATTATTCCTTGATCGAAAAATTGCATACTTTATGTAAAAATAAAGATCAAATCAAATCCTTCAATTTTCATGAAGAAATTTAAAGCTAAATTATCCTCTAACTAGGTAAATTTTCCAGTCAAAGCTCCAGTCATAATAAAAGTCAACCCTAACACACTTAAACTTTGACTGATCATAGCTTTCACTCCCGATATAAAAAAATTACAAAATTTATGGCTACAGAAAGCTCTTAACATAATCTACAAGTTTCATGTAGACCATTTTCTCAAATTTTACTAAATCAAAAGTCAACTCTCAATGGTCAAAAAGTCAAACTTTTTAAATTCTTCAAATTTTCACACTTTTTCTTTTTAATTCTAGCTTTTCAACTTCATTTTAATCAACTCATCCACTTTTAAATATTTCTTATTTTCACTCAAAATCGAGGTCTAACAAATTTATAAAAACAATTTTGTAAAATTTAATATGGAATTTACAAGCACGCATGTTAATCAAATTTCTAGAATTTTGAACTTCATATATGCATCGGGCTCAAACTAAATTAAGTAATAAAATAGAAAATGGCATTCAAATGCAATTTCCTTTGACAAAAACATGATATAACACCTTATAAACATTTCGATAAAGAAAATCATTAAAAAATTTACAAAATTTTTACAAAATTTTAAAATCAACACATGTATTATGTTTTCTAAAATTCCCAAAACTAACATATGAACAAAGCTGGATATTAATTCAAAATAAAATGGAAAATGACATTCAATTGCAATTTCCTTTGACAAAACATGATATAACATATTATAAACATTTTTGTGAAAGAAAATTAGAAAACAATTTCTACGATTTATACGAAATTTTCCAAATTAACTTGCATGTTAGTCACAACCCAGCAAACACTTTAAACATATTCAATACATCATCTAATACATGCATGACCCTGCTCTGATACCACTATTAGGGTGTTGGACCCTAATTTGTTTAGTGGAATTTAGAAATATAAAATGTATGAAATGAGCGTTTTTGCATATGTATTGTGTTATAGATTTGCAAACTATATTATGTTCATGAGGGTAAATTGTGTGTTCTAGGTTTAAAAGAAATTCTGCATTGACCTATGATGATTTTGACTAAGATGTCTTAATAAAAGTTATAGATGATCCTCTTAGCTTTCCGACGCCATATAGTACGCAAATTTAGGAGATTGGAGTTAAGAGTTATGATTGATGCAAGTTATGATGTTGCATAAGATTTGTGTTTGTGATAGCTTTGATGAATGTTTGAAATTTGAGGTTTGGAAGAATCAATTAAGTTAAGATTTGAGAAATTTGTGAATTGAATTTGTTTTTTGGATTGTTATGAAGTGTTTAGGCCTTCGAATAAGTGAATTTTTGAAGATTATAAGTTTATATAGTGTTAGGATGATTGTTGGAAGCATTGGGGAAGGTTGAAGGGGTTTCGGGAAACCCATGTCCGTTAAACGGATATGGAAGTTCATTTAAAGGACCTTCTCGGGTCAAAAGGACCCCTTGTTTCGCTCATGTACGTTATATGGACATGGATGTCCGTTTAACGGACATTCTTGGAGGAAATGGTGCACTTTGGCCCGTATGTGTCCGTTAAATGGACATGCATGTCCGTTTAACGGACAGCCACAGGTCAGCTTAAGGAAATGGCGATGTTTGACCATTTTAGAGGCTGAATCTGATTTTGTGGTCTTCATGAAAGTTTTAGATCTCAAAGTCTTATTTCTAATGGTCCAAGAAAAAAACAAATCCGACATTTGTGATGAAAGTTATGAAAATCGTCCTAAGAGAGGTTTAAATTGATTTCGAGTGTAAACATGGTTTACTCTTTTGGGAATAACTCTTTAGTTTGATCTCCAAATGAAGTGATTATTGAGTAGATAGATTTTTAAGACATGAATTTATCTCTCCATGAAATTTGATAGCTTTTGGATTTGAGACGAGAAAGTTTGATTGTAAGAAAGTGGGAGGTCAGTTTAGAGAGCATGTTTGAGGTATAAGCACATTTTGATATTTTAAGCATATCTTGAGCTATAAACCTTCGATTGAGGTGATTCTTTCTTCAAAACGAAATAAAGGCTTAGAGCTATGATTTCTATGAAATATTCAAGATGTGATTTTGATGTTTGATTTGTGTGAACTCGCCACTATTGTGGAATGTCAGCAAGTGCCCTACAAGGTTTTAAGCACGAGGTTTAAGACTTCCGAAGTTGGGCTCCGCAAATGGGGCCCAGTGCGTGCGATCATTTCACCCGCGTACAACGTCGTTTCTCCTCCTTTGCGCGACGTCGTTTGTATTTCTTCTCCTCTGCGCGCGTCCCATTCTCCCTGTGCTTCGCAGTTGTGGTGCATGCCCAGCTGATGCGACACCGTTTTGATTCCTTCTAATTTTGCTATTGCCTCCCGAATCCGACCTTTATTCAATCTTTTGTTTATATCTTTTCCGTCCGAAATTCGATTGAATTGGTTTTAGAAGCGTTGGATTCCTAAAACAATTAATTACATTTTTATGGGAAATTTGTGAATTTTAGAGATTTAATTGAGGAAGATTGTTTGAATCAAAGTGAGTCAGGAAAATTTCTAAACATAGTTCAGTATTTTGAGAAATTCTGGATATGTGGTAATCCGATTGAAGTGATTCTTAAGGCAAAATAAAATTAAGACATGGGACTACAAGTAATATGAGAAATGAAATTTCAATTTAGCCCCTAAGACTTTCAATTTTTGAATTAAAGTTGGGATTAGTGTTCAGTCTGGGATTAGGAACACCCGAACGTATTTTTGGCCATAACTTTTGTTCTAGTAATCCAAATGAGGTAATTCTAGATTTAGATTAAACTAGAGAAATAGAGTTACAAATGTTAAGAAGGGATTAAGTTTCAATTTAGTCTTTAAGAATGTCAATTTTTGGATGGAAATAAAATGTTGGAAAATGTTTTAGCAAAATGACACTCCAAAATGTTTTGAGCATAACTTTTGATGTAGTGCTCAAAATTGAATGATTTTGGTGTCATTATGAACTTAAGACAATAAGGAATAATTCTCTAGAAGGAATTTTTAGTAAATTCCTTCAATTTGATGATTATAAATTCATCCAAAAGTAAGCATGACTTAAAGTAAAGTTCAGGGGCAATTTTGGAACACCACTTAAAGAGTTAGGGATTTAGCCTTACATGGAGGGGCATTATGGTCATTGGCCACTCATTTAATGACATGGCAATATAAATAGAGGGGCTGCCGTTTGAAATAGAAGCAAGACACAAAAATGGAATGAAAGAAGAAGAGAGAAATGAGAGTTGTCGTGGAGAAAGAGGGAGAAGGAGAGAGAGAGCTAGGGTTTTGGATTTTTGGGTCTTCTAGCATGAGTTTTGAGTTGATTCAAGGGGAAAAACATGGAAGAAGGTGAAAGCTCCAAGATGAGCCAAGCAAAAGTCAAAAATGAAGAAGTTTAAGGTAAGAGATGAGTTTTGATCTTTGAGTTTTTCATGAAGTTTTGGTTTAGAATCATGGAAAATAGTATGGGTTTGTAAATTCTATACTCAATTTTGAAGATTAAATGTTGTAATTGGATTAATTTTGGATGACAAGTAATTTAGGGTTTATGTCAATTTTTGTGATTTGGAGATTTTAGAAATTCTTGCTTTAGATAGCTTGGAAAAATGATGATTATGGGTTTCCTATAGTTAATTTTGAGGATTATGCTAATTATGATGTTGAATTTGGATGATTACTTGTTCTTCACTGTCACCTTATTGATCAGCTATAGGGGGCAAGAGTCTTCTCTAAGATTGACCTCAGGTCTGGCTTCCATCAACTCAGGATTAAGGAGTCTGATGTGAGCAAGACAGCTTTAAGGACACGGTATGAGCATTATGAATTTCTGGTTATGCCGTTTGGACTGACCAATGCACCTACTAGTTTTATGGATCTGATGAACAGGGTCTTTAAGGAGTTTTTGGATCAGTTTGTTATCGTGTTTATTGATGACATTCTGGTCTATTCCAAGAGTGAGGAAGAACATGAGGAACACTTGAGGATTGTATTGCAGAGGTTGAGAGAGAGAGAGATGTATGCCAAATTCACTAAATGTGAATTTTGACTGCATGAAGTGGTCTTCTTGGGTCACATTATTTCTGAGAGTGGGGTGCATATGGACCCAAAGAAGATTGAGGCAATCGTGAACTAGCATGCTCCGACGTCAGTGACTGAAGTGAGGAGTTTTCTGGGTTTAGCAAGCTATTACAGGAGATTCGTGGAGGGTTTCTCGATGATTGCCGCTCCTTTGACTAAATTGCTAAAAAAGAACCAGAAGTTTGTCTGGAGTGATGAGTGCCAGTAGAGCTTTGAAAAGTTCAAGCACAGATTGACTAGTGCTCCAATTCTGACTTTACCCACAGGAGAGGGAGGTTATACTGTGTATAGTGATGCTTCCAGAAAGGGGTTGGGATGTGTGCTTATGCAGGGAGATAAGGTGATAGCATATGCCTCACGGCAACTTAAACCTTATGAGGTGAATTATCCGACCCATGATCTGGAGTTAGCAGCTGTGATCTTTGTCTTGAAGATCTGGAGGCATTATCTGTATGGAGTGCAAACTAGGATCTTTACAGATCACAAGAGTCTCAAATATCTGTTGAGTTAGAAGGAGTTGAATTTGAGACAGAGGAGGTGGATTGAGCTGCTTAAAGACTATGACCTATTGATTGAGTAACACCCAGGTAAGGAAAATGTTGTTGTAGATGCTTTGAGTAGGAAGTCTTCCATAGCATATGTTCAAACAGTGTATCTGCCACTATTGGAAGAGATGGCTAAGCTCATGATCTGTTTGAAACAGGAGGAGTCTGATTTCATGATTGCCATTTTTAGGGTGAGACCGATCCTTAAGGAAAAAGTGAGAGAGTTGCAGGATCAGGATGCAGAACTGGGTAAGCTGCGGGAAGAGATTCAGAAGGGTAAGAAGTCTGATATGATGGTGAGTGATAACTCCTGACAGTCGGGAATAGGCTATGTATTCTTGATGTCAAGGAGGTGAAGGATGAGATTCTGGATGAGGCGCACAACGTACCTTATGCTATGCACCCAGGTAGCACCAGGATGTACAGGGATCTTAAGGAGCATTTCTGGTGGAGAGGTATGAAGAAAGATGTGGCTGAGTATGTGAGTAAGTGTCTGGTGTGTCAGCAAGTCAAGGCTGAGCATCAGGCACCTTCAGGTCAGTTAAGGCCCTTATCTATTCCGGAGTGGAAGTGGCAGAGGGTGACTATAGATTTTCTGATGGGATTGCCCAGGACCAATAGGAGGCATAATGCCATATAGGTGATTGTGGATAGATTGATGAAATCAACCCATTTTCTGGCAATCAAACAGACAGATCCTCTACATGTGCTAGCCAAGAAGTATATTGATGAAGTTGTGAGATTGCATGGGATCCCGGATTCGATTGTGTCTGATAGGGATCCTTGCTTTACTTCGAGATTTTGGGACAGTTTGCAGGAGGCTTTGGGTATTAAGTTGAGTTTCAGCACTGCTTTCCATCCTCAGACCGATGGTCAATCTGAGAGGACCATTCGAACTCTTGAGGGAATGCTCAGGGCTTGCGTGATGGATTTTAGAGGAACATGGGATGAGCACTTGCCTCTGATCGAATTTGCCTACAATAATTTGTATCATTTGAGCATTCAGATGTCGCTGTATGAGGCTCTGTATGGGAGGAGAAGTAGGACTTCAGTGTGTTGGGATGAAGAGGGAGACAGGAAACTTTTGGGCCCAGAGTTGATACAGATGACCGTTGATAAGGTCAACTTCATAAAACACAGGCTGAAGGCAACCTAGGACAGGATGAAGAGTTATGAAGATGCTCACAGGAAAGAGATGGAGTATGAAGTCGGCGAGAAGGTGTTTCTTAAGACTTCCCCTTGGAAAGGGATTCTGAGATTTGAAAAGAAGGGTAAGCTGAGTCCGAGGTATGTGGGGTCTTATGAGATTCTGGAGCGGGTTGGTCCGTTGGCCTATAAATTAGCATTACCTTCGGAGTTATCACAGATTCATGATGTGTTTCATGTTCATATGTTGAGGAGATATCGATCAGATCCTTCTCATGTCATTCAAGCCGATGAAGTTCAGTTGAGTGATGACTTGAGTTATGAAGAGCTTCTAGTGTAGATTTTAGATAAAAAAAAAGAAAAGGTTCTTAGGAACAAGACGGTGCAGCTAGTCAAGGTCTTGTGGAGGAACCATTCAGTGGAAAAGGCCATGTGGGAGCCATTGGAAGCTATGAAGGAGAAGTATCCTCATTTCTTCATTGATACAGGTACGAATTTCGAGGACAAAATTCTTTTAAGGGGGAGAAATGTTGGGCCCCGATTCGTATTAAGCATGTTTAAATTATTTTAAGGTTTAGTTTGCCTAATTTCCCTTTTGAAATTAATTTGGGATTTTTAGTGGGATGTTAGTGCTTAATAAATAGAAATAAATGGAAGGGTTTTAGTTAAATTAGAGTTTTGATAAATTGTTAGAAGTTAAAGACATAAGATGGTGTAACGGTATTTTAGGAAGTTTACTTAAGTTTATAAGGTTAAAGGCTAAGGAGGAGGCCTTAATTGGTCTTTTAGTTTAATTAAAACAAGAAGAAATGAAGTAAAGAGGGAAGTGGTCGCATGAATGAGGAATAAATCACAAAATTTGTAAGGAAAAGAAGAGTTTATTGAAACTACCACGTTTTTAGGGCTTAGGTTATAAGTTAGAAATAAATTCCCTAAGTCATTAAAGGAACTTACGAAACTTACAAGAGAAAGGAGAAATAGAAGGGTGACTTTCGGCCAAGATAAAGAGAAAAAGGAGAAGAAGAAGAGGAAAAAGGTTAGGGCTTTGGTGTATCTTACTTTGGAAAGGAAGATTGGAGTGTTTCTTTAAGAAGAAAAGGAAGAGAAAAGAGTTTAAGCTTCCAATGGAAGCAAAATTCAAATTTCGTGGGTTGTTTCCTAAGGTAAGAGATTTCGAAATTCTTTGATTAATTTATATAGGTTTTGATGCTAATAGTTTAGTTAAGGTATGGGTAAGGTTAGGTAGGTTTTAATTCATGTTTCCCTTTCCTTAGAAATTCCAATTTTGCTATCTCTTATTCTTATGGGATCTTTATGCTTAATGAAGGTGAAGTGAGGCAAATTGAGGAATAAGCAAGACCAATTGACCAATCTCAAAGCTAAGGAATTAAGGTGGGTGATTCCTTAATAATTGGGTTAATAGGCATATTACCGTTTTTATAATAAATGTTAATTAGGGTTTCCAATGACTTAGAATTTTTGTAGGAATTACTCTTTGTGATGTTTTGAACTTGTATGTGATGTTCTTTGATTATGAATTTATGTAGGAATGGTTTGTTAAATGAAAAAGACAAGAACTTGTGATTTCGGAAACAAAAAGATTGCCATTTTGGCAAAGTATGTGAAAATGAATTTGGTAAAGGCCAATTGAGGCTAATGAGTTTAAATTGTGTGAATTATGTGCTTTCTTTGGGTTTGTGGTGGTCCCATAAGAGTCAGGTGCACCTTTCCACCCATAGGCTTCTCCGCTTGCTTTCATTAGTGGCATTGGAGTTCTCACGGACTTATAAGTCCTGACTATACATGACCGCTTGGCATGGAATGTGTAGTACGTTCCGTTTCGGATCTATCCGAAGTACCTTGTTTGTGATTTTGTGAAATGTTAGATTGCTTTGTGATGTGTTATATTTGTAAATTGTTTGATGTGCTAATATAGCACCCCTTTATCATAGAGTATACATCGGGACGCCCGTAGGTCGTTCTGGTGCATATCCTACGATAAGGGTGAACTACGAACAATCATTACTATACCTCACATGGCATCAAATCATAAAGCATCAATATTAAAAATCACTAATATTTGGAATCATATTTTTTTTCTCATTTCATATCATCAAAACAGTAATTTACACATCTGTTTGTACAACACTCCAAAAGTAATCTAATACAAAATGCCTAACTAGGTCATCCCCAAAAGATCCCAGCAGACCGACCTGTGTGCCGTGACTTCTCTTGCCAAGACGATCTATACGGCAGAAAAAGTCTCTCTGAAGCTAGGAGTCTACTCTCTCGGTCCTGAAAAATAATTTGCAATTTTGGGTGAGTTTGCGAACTCAGTGAGGAACCATCATCGATTGCTCACCCAATTCATGCATAGTCAAGTATAGAACAATTATAACATAATAGCTCATTCAGAAACATTACAGAATCATTCATATAAAAACAAGACGATTTGCCTTTCACTCAATCAAACATTCAATCAAATATACATGTAATGCGTATGTGACCCTTTTTCCAATTTATTACGTTGTTGTGACCGAGCGCCTAAACTGTCCCTATAAGGGCGCATTATTCATTGATCCTGAGGCTCTGAAATATTGTGGGCTTGAGGCCCAAATACGTTGAGCTTTAAGCTCTCGGTGGCTGCTCCGGTCAAAACTGTCAATTACTAATCGTGCATTATGCATGGAATGCACATGGCAATACAAAGCAAAGCTCACATCATATTCGGTCCCAAATTTTCCACATTCACACACGTAGTCAGAATTAATCACATTACAAATAACATATAACACTTCTATGTCAAAAACTCCCAATACATCGGACACCTTCGGTTCGGAACCAGGCACAAACAGCGCAAAGCCCACCATTATTCTCCACATTGTTATAACTGCAAAATACAAACAATTAATAATCGAGAAACCATCTAGGTTACTCACCAAATAACTTCCGAGCTAATTCCGGGAAGTCTCAGCAACGTCCGTGCGATGACGTTCCAACTGTGCCTCTATAACAATCATAATAATCACACATTACCAATTGCACAATCAGAAATATTAAATAATGCACATGTAGCAATTTAGTTATGTACAATGCATGTTCGTGACATTCCCGGCACTATTGCATAATTTCCCATCACAACAATTTCCTTTAAAAATTAGAAACTTATTGACACTAAAATCACTCAATTCGGACCTCCATAGGTCCAATTATTAATAAAACATGGATCGGAAAAAACATTTCCCGGTCCCCTCACTTCAACCTAACCAATTCCCATCAATTTCTGCTCTAAAATTTCCCAATTTCACAAATTAATGAAATTAAATAATTCACGAATCCGATGCCTCAGGAATCAGGTCAATCGGACGTCGGACGGAAAAGTTATTCCCAAAACATGTTCAGATCAACACACTATATGAAACTTCACTAAGGAAAATGAACATCTTAGGGGCTAAATTGAAATCCGACCTCTTCATGACATCTGTAGATCTATGTCTCTAGTTTACTTAGGAAAAAGAATCAGATCGAATGGAGCTCTCTAGCTCAAGATGTCCCCAAATTACTGAAGCATGTTCAGACTATTCCAACCGATCCGCTCACTTAGATCCGACCGTCCTTTTTAGTTTGATCTCAAAAATCCTAAGTGTAGTCTGGAAAGATAGAAAAATATCTTAAGAATCCAACGCTTCAAAAATCAGGTCGATCGGAGGTTAGATGAAAAAGTTCTACACAAAAGATTGGACAGAGGTCATTGCACGCGCCGGGCACCTCGCTCTTTGGGAAAGCACTAGCTGAACCTTCTGGCGCTTCGGACTAATGCCTTGCCAAGTGAGCGATGCTACATTTTTTTTTCAAAATTTTTTTCCAAAACCAACTCTTCTTTCACAAGACCGATCTTTTCACACAAATGTCCTAACAATACAATTTTGGTCTCGTTGGAAAGATCTCGGAAAATCCTACAAGTTTCATGAAGAACTTGAAATTTACTAACACCTTTGAGGGTGTCGAAAATTCACTCAAAGACACTGCCTAGTAGACATTTACTACCACAATGCAACACTATCACAAAAATTCATAACTTTTCATCCCCTTAACCAAAAATTCCAAATTTTATATCAATAAAAAGAACAAAACAAATGCTACATCTTTCAGGATAACTGAGAAGCCAATTCCATCTCTAATCAAATCAAATTCGCAAACAAAGGTTCAGTCTACCCAAATTATTCTCAACAGAAACCCAATCTTTCAAAATTCATAACTCCAAATGCCCTTAGCAAAAATTTCCATACCATATAGGGATAAAAAGCTCAGACAATATACTACAATTCTCAGGAAGAACTTCGCAGAGAATTCGAATTCAAACTAGGTCGAATCCTCTCATGAATGTGGCTGTCCTGTTAAAGTTTATGAAATCAGCATGTAACATCAACTACAACAAAACTTTCCAAATTTATATCTTACAATCCTCACATCCAAAATTCGCATAAAATATCTCATTAGAAAGCTATAACAATCCTCTAAAACTTTCCAGAATGTCATTTGAGCCAATTTCACCCTTAACAGTCCCAAATAAATATCAGAACTCAAAAAGCACAAAACTTATGTCCTTAGAGCAATTGCTCACCCAAACACATTTTGGACTGAATTACCTCCTGAGCATTATCAGACCATAACTTGCAAATTACACATCGAAAAATATCATACTCAGTGGCATTAAAAAGCTAACACATAAATCTTCAACTTTCAATAATACCAATTTCACAAAATCTATCTCCTTTATCCTAAAAAAATTCTCAAAGTTTCAGGTCTTCAATAATAGAATCAAGACCCGGATACTGTTCGTCCAGCACACACATCTCAACTTCCGAGCTAAATTCAAAGCTCTTCAAGCCACAATTGGGCAGAACTTCCTTCATAGGAATTCTAGCCCTACTTCTCAAGTTTAATTTAAAGCAAACCTCAACTCAATAGTATAACCACATCAAAAGTTATAAACAAATATATGAAACATATACAAGTTCCATTTTCCAGATTTCATACTAAATCCTACTCCTTTCATGAAACCATCAATACCACATCACTAAACATCCCATTTAGCCAAGAGATCAGCCACAAATTCATCAAGATAATTACTTGGGTAATAAAGCACAATTTGGCAGCACACAACATACACCATTTTCCTACTTCATTTCCACTCATCTAACATCATAAACTTCATTAAAAACACTAAAGTCACATTCTTTCATTACCATGCCATTTTCCCTCACACAAGCACACACTTATACCCATACAATTAATACACAAGCTTCATAAATTAATGCACCAATAAGAACAATAAATGGTTCTACCTACTAAGGAAAGAACACAAAACAAGTTCTTACCTAAACAAGCTTCAAGCTCTTCAATTCTCCAACACTTCAAACTCCTCTACCTCTCACCAACACCCACAGCTATCACCCCAACACACACAATTCATCATCTTCACAAGGGTTAAGTTTGGTCTGGGTTGAGAATAAAGAGAGGCAAGCAAGTAGCAAGGAGAGCTTCTTATATGGGATGGAAAGGAAACAATCGGAGGAGGAGAGTAAGGCACCTACGGATGGAGGATGTTTTTCACATTCAAAGTAACCTTTTTCAACCTTCAAGGTGATATTCTAATGCACTTAAGGAGAAGAACCGAGAATGAATGAAGGGAATAAGACAAGTATATTAAATGCATGAGGACACTTGTCCTTATTGGGGGAAAAGACAAAAACACCAATTAACCATTTAATCAAAGAAACCTAATACCAATTAATCTTTAACTCATCCAAAACAAAAGGTTCTAATTACAATCCCAAATTAATACACCCAAAAATCCAGTGTCATTGGACAGAAATTTTCGGTACCGAAAACCAATCAGTCCGCCACTTGGCGATTTTTTCGGTCCAGAAATTTTCCCAAAAAATTTCAGGAAAATTACTGAAATTTCCTATAAATATAAAACACATATAAACCACTCCAAATCAATTTTTCAAATACATTTATCACATGAATCACACAAAATTACATTTAGACCCACATGCCGGGAAATGTCATGAATGCATGTACAATCATATGCATGCGCAAAAGTAACCATTCATTTAATTATAGAGGCTATGTGATGCATGTTCATGCCGAGATCTATTTACTCTCGCCTAATCCGTCCCAATTGACCAAATTACCCTTCCCATCAGTGATGGGATGTTACAATTCTCCCCTCCTAATAAAAATTACGTCCTCGAAATTCTTACCTGCTTGGTCGAACAAGTGAGGATATTGTCTCCTCATATGCTCCTCGGTCTCCCAAGTTGCTTCCTCAGTTGAGTGGTTCCTAGATAGGACTTTGTAGCACCCCACTCCCGACGAGACCCGAACTCGACATCAACAGTGATATCCGAGCCCGTGACCCGCGAGGGTGGCGATTAGAACAATCACTACCTTTTAAAACTCGATATGACATTTTTCTTTTCTTTAAAGCAGTTGAGTCATGAAAACAATAATGATTTGGCCCAATTATAACAAAACATTTGCAATTACAAAACAATTTCAGTTATAAACCAATTTCAGTTATACCATACAAGTACACATAAATCAAAAGGGCCCTTTGAAACAATTCACTACTCTAATGCAGATGTGACGACACCGATCCCGACCGATACTGCCTTGCTAGCAAGAGACATACTCCCGTGTGTCTAACGGGTACTCTTCACTTCCTGAAAAATAGATGCAATGTTGGGTGAGTTTGCAAACTCAGTGAGAAACCATCATCGATGGTTCACCCAACTCATGCATTCACAATCATATACACATAACACACAGTAGCACTTACAGTAATATCACATGCAATTTCCTTATTCACATTTCACAGTCATTCACAGTCAATTTACATTTTCAGTCAGTCATATACATATGCAATGCCCATGAGACACTTTCAATTTTCGTTTCCTTGTTGTGATTGCTGCTCTGATCATTTACGTTGAGCCAGTGGCTCTGAAATCGTTGGGCTTGATATGCCCTGCGGTGAGCCTGAGGCTCTATCAGTCGTTGGACCTGAGGTCCTGTGCGTTGAGCTTAAAGCTCTATCATATACATTGGGCATGATGTGCCCTGAAAGCCCAGTGACGGGCACAGTGCATTGAACCTGTGGCTCTGCATACGTTGGTACCACCGGTCACAACTACTATTATCTGATCATTTACTATGCATGAATGCACATGTCACTTTCCAATTTCCAATTATTGCATTTCTATTTCCAATTTCAATTAATTACTATTTCCGATCATTTCCCAATGTCCTCGGACTTTCAGTCCGAGGATTTCATTCCTATGCATTTACATTTCATTTCATTAACACATTTACAATCCAATTTACTCATGCATTTACACATACTTATTCACATTTGCACTTCAATATCACAGTCCAATATTTCGAACACCCATGGTTCGAAATCAATCAAATCACTCAATCACATATATCCATCCTTGCTTCCTCATAGCAATCAATGCATATAATTAATAAACACATAAGGTTGAGAAACCAACTAGGTTACTCACCGCATTTCGAGCTATAACCGAAGTCCCAAAGATATCCGTGGAATTGCTCCATCGGTGCCTTTAAAACAATCAAATAATCACATTACCAAAGATACCAATTTCAGTATTCAATAGCAAATACGATAAATACTATACATGTTATGACTTTCCCGATTCAATTCCCGAATTTCATCTTATAAACACTAAATTTCATTTCATCTAAATCGCAATTCCTTGCCTCAGAATTCAATTAGTCCATAGCCAATTCATTAAGAATAAACCCTTTTAAAACAAGCAATTCACCCTCGAAAATTCAGGCGTCCTCTCTGCGGCAAGATGATCGCTCGCATGGCGAAGTCTCTGCCTTCCAGCGGTCACACTTCCTTTCTCTCCCTGGCAGAACCACATCCGCTTCGCCGCGGCTCTGACAACATCCTCGTGGCACAAGATTAACTGACTCGTCGCCGCATACAATTTATTTATTTATTTATTCATCGCGACGCACGCTGGAAAGGCTCGCCATGGCGTGTTCATCTGCGTCATGACGTGCGAACCGTAAAATCATCCGAAACCCGAAATTTCGCAGATCCTCTGATATAAATCATCTCAAATCCATTCTAAACACTCTCAATCAGTTTTAAACCTTAAACCCAACTTATTTCTATCCTCAAAACATCATTTAACTCATTTTTCATCAAAAACCCAAATCAAACTCTCACAAACCCTATAAATCGATGCTTTCAAATTCTCTAAACAATTTCTTACTCACATATATGATCAAATCAAACGATTTAACTCATAAACACATAGAAACTTACCTGATTCAAGCTTCGATCCTTTGAAAATCCTTCAAGAACTCCAAATCCCAAGTTTTTCTCACCTACGACCGTCGATGATGAGAAAAATGAACTTTTTAGCTCATATCTTAAGCTTTTATATATATATAAGATCATCTGCCACATGCCCAATTCTTAGGGTCTAACAAATCCGATTCTTATTCTATTTTTCTCCTAATTTTGCAATAACCATAACTAATAAATCCTGAAATTATAATCCCAATTGTTTCATATCAATTGTCAATCAATCTCGGACCCGGGATCAATTTAATCATCACTAAGCCAATCTTCCCGGTCGGATCCATTACTCTAAAATCTCGAAAAGTTTCCATAAATTCACAAAATTAGCAAATACCCATTCCTATACTCATATTCCACTTTCCATTCCTCTAAATTCCATTTCGTTCCAATTCCATATTCAAAACCTAATTTATACACTTATTACTAAATTTCCAATTTTAACAACCAATTCTCATCTGTACAATTTGATAAATTCCCAATTGCACAATTAAGCCAATTCACATCGGACCAATTATAACCAATTTCCAATTTCACAATCAAGTCGGAATTGTCATACATGTATGTACATATATATATACTTATGCGATTAATAATCATTTATCAATGACTATCAAAGCGTAATGCATGTGCAATGCAACACTTTACTGTACCAAATCCTAACCCGATCCAATTACCAATCTACCGTTACTCGATAGCGGATGTTACAATTCTCCCTCCTAATAAAAATTTCGTCCTCGAAATTTCATATACTGATTTGTCAAGATGATAGGAGTCTTCACGATCATTGATTCTCGATTTCCACTTATTTCGCTATCTGAATAATTTTGTCAAATCTTTCTTAACCCTATATCGCCTTTTACACAATTTATCACTTCCAAAATCGATAACATATATCGGATCTAACAATATTTTCCAATTCAGTCTTTGTAACATTTTGGGATCCGAATCATCTTTTAGGATTTTAGACGGACTTCTTTATTTTAATCACATCGCAATTGCTTACTTACCTCTTTTCCTTTCTCAAACTCTATCTTGTTTAACGATTTCTTTTTGATTACTCGTAATTCTTTATATCCAATACCAATCTACACACGTCCGATCATATCAATATTTCCTATTTACATCCATATAACACTTTACAAATCCATTTATCTTTTAGGTTACCACGACTTGTCAATCCATAAATCGATTCACAACACGGTCACATGAAGCCCTAATAACAAATTTCATTTCCCATTTACTGTTATCTCAATCAATACATAGATTGGCCAAGGTGACACATTTAAAACATTCTCTCAGATCGTTGAATATATTGCATCTCTCAATGCCAATTTCTAATCTCATCGAGGTTTCAACAGTTTGGTAATCATTAATTTAATTCATTCTCACCAAGTTGAATTTCTTAAACCATATTCTTGATTCAAACACTGTCAATCTTAACTTAAATCATCCAGGCCTCTAATTATATTAGGTCTGATCATTTTACTATCCGAATGAACAACTCCTTTTTTAGATATAAAACCTTTCATACACTTTTCAAATGACATCTCCAATGAAACACAATCAATCTTATCTATGCATCAATCTCATAATCTTATGAACTCCAAACCTATATTAGTTTCTGCGATAACACACGATCGACCATATAGGTCAAACATACTCATAATCTTTCAACGTCACATTTTACTTTGTTACACTTTTAATACACTTATAATTCCTTTCATGCGTTTTACTCATATTTCCTAATCCGGTCACATTACTCATTTTCTTTCTGACTAATCTATTCACACATTCTCGATACTATCCACTATTTAAAATTCTCGATTCGGATTTTGCCATGCTTTCAATACACCTCTGCACACTTGATGTGGAATCCCCAATTGCTAATCGTTCCTTTTACACTTTTACCAACTCGACGGTTTACATATAATCTTTCATCCGGTTTCATAATCTTATCATCTAATTATTTGCTTCCTTATCAAAATTGAAACATTCGAACACATAATCCTTTTTCCCAATTTACTCATATAACTTAATCATTATTACTTTACAAACGCATATTCATCCAAAACATTTTCTGTACAAATAGAATCTCCAAACTTTTCACAACACTTTCCAATACACTATTCAATACAATAGATTTTTAAGTCATCAAATACCAATGCAGCCCATAAGCTTATCTTGATCTCCATACACATAGAATCTCTTTACATTTTTCCAATAGATCACATTATCATCTTTACAATTCATTTCATATTATAACACCAATTCAATTGATACGATCAATACTCGAATTGAACATTTCTCTAAGTATATCTTCTTACAATCATTTGTCATACACTTCACATATTTTCCTTTTAACACTTTCCTTATCATTTACAGTCAGAAGACCTTTACCAATTTCTGGATGTATCCAGTATACAATCAATCCTATTATAACTCCAAATTCTTTATATACTTATCCTTTACAATTTCACATTTATCACTGCCTCTATTTGTATTTAATCTCCCAATACCATGTTCGAATAATAATAATTCATCCACTAATTATTCTACCAAGATCAAATTCACTCTTATAAAACTTACATGTCAAACAATTTCCTCAACTGTGCCAATTTCTCTTATTAACTTTTCAAATGTATTCAATCGATCATCATCCACTTTTAACACAATTTAAACATTTCACTCTAAACACAAGTAAGATATGTTGCTCAAGAGCATAATGACTCTTCATATCAATAATCAATTTATATCATTTCCTAATTATCGGTTGTCTCCAATGAGGAACAAATTTTCTCACGATCTATCTCCATTTCATCAAATATATTTTGACACACATTCTTTTACACTGGATTCTCCACATATTTCAATTTATTCACTATCATTTCAAACAAAATTTTCAAAATCACTTTATACTTTTCGATATTCACACAAAATATATCGACCCGATATTCTCCTCAAATCCTGGTGATATCCTTTTCTTTGTTCAATACTCCTATTACACAATCGAAGTCTTTACATTATCGTAACACATACCTTCTTAATAACTTATTCTATCTTTTACACTCCCAATAACGACTTTTCATTCATTTCACATTTATCTCCAATTTGTCCTTTCATTGCTAAACTTTTCAATTCTCATCATCCAATCGAAATCCAATTCAGGGAAATTCTTCTTTCAATTCCTAATCATCAACGATCGTCATATTTCTTATCGATTATTCTCAATACCTTAGGAAATCAATTTCGACTATTCACGCTATCCCGTGAAGATCAATCTATGCCATAATCCACATAACCAAAGCATCCTTTTTAATACCGTTCATTGGGGTACATACCATTTAAAATTATTACATCAATATACCAATTAGTCACTTATGCTTAGGATACCTCAATCTCATTAAAGTTTTGACCACGTTTTCCTTTTGCTCTATCCTCGATCATGAGGCTTTTCCTTACCAACATCCTAATTACAATCTCAATTCATTTCCAAATATCACTATAAACACTTTTGGTTCTTACTCTATCTCACATGAACTTTTAACTATTTGACTTGGCGGTTATCCACTAATGCACCAATTGATTTCCAACATCATTTCAATTTATCAGGTGTGCATTCGCATAGGCAAACCACGACCTTAACAACTTTTTACTTTTCTTCTCTCAATATTATTTTCTCTCATTTCGATCCTTTCATCATTTTGTTTTGTGACCACACTCAAATCCATTATCACAAATATACATTCATTGTTGCTTTCTCACTTAACATATTCAAATTCTAGGTCATAGACCTCCAATCATAACTCCCATCACGCTTCCTCGCTGTGACTCGATCATAAAACATTTTATTTGCCATCTTTCACATATCTCTATATTTCTTCTATCACTTCACAACTACACATATACAATTCACATCTACTTCCCATTCTGATTTTTCCAATATCACTCTAATGTCGATTTCATGTCGCCTATCAATACCAAGACTCATATACTAGATCGGGATCGATCGTCACTATCTGCGAGACATAACTTATATGCATGCACTTTGACACATTTGTCTCGGAATGCCCGTGTAGATTGTATACGGGCTCGATACCACAAATGTAGCACCCGCTCCCGACGAGACTCGAACTCGACATCAACAAATGATATCCGAGCCCGTGACCCGCGAGGGTGGCGATTAGAACAATCACTACCTTTTAAAACTCGATATGACATTTTTCTTTTCTTAAAAGCAGTTGAGTCATGAAAACAATAATGATTTGGCCCAATTATAACAAAACATTTGCAATTACAAAACAATTTCAGTTATAAACCAATTTCAGTTATACCATACAAGTACACATAAATCAAAAGGGCCCATGAAACAATTCACTACTCTAATGCAGATGTGGCGACACCGATCCCGATCGGCGATACTACGCGCTTGCTAGCGGTAGACATACTCCGTGTGTCTAGCGGGTACTCTTCACTTCTGAAAATAGATGCAATGTTGGGTGAGTTTTGCGAACTCGGTGAGAAACCATCATCGATGGTTCACCCAACTCATGCATTCACAATCATATACACATAACACACAGTAGCACTTACGGTAATATCACATGCAATTTCCTTATTCACATTTCACGGTCATTCACAAATCAATTTACATTTTCGGGTCATATACATATGCAATGCCCATGAGACACTTTCAATTTTCGTTTCGTTGTTGTGACCGTCGCTTTGATCATTTACGTTGAGCCGTGGCTCTGAAATCGTTAGGCTTGATATGCCTGCGGTGAGCCCGAGGCTCTATCGATCGTTGGACACGAGGTCTCGTGCGTTGAGCTTAAAGCTCTATCATATACATTGGGCATGATGTGCCTGAAAGCCCATGTGGGCACGATGCATTGAACACGTGGTTACGCATACGTTAGTACCACGGTCACAACTACTATTATCGATCATTTACTATGCATGAATGCACATGTCACTTTCAATTTCCAATTATTGCATTTCTATTTCCAATTTCAATTAATTACTATTTCCGATCATTTCCCATGTCCTCGGACTTTCGGTCAAATATTTCATTCTATGCATTTACATTTCATTTCATTAACACATTTACAATCCAATTTACTCGTGCATTTACATACTTATTCACATTTGCACTTGATATCACAATCCAATATTTGAACACCCGTGGTTGAAATCAATCAAATCACTCAATCACGTATATCCATCCTTGCTTCCTTATAGCAATCAATGCATATAATTAATAAACACATAAGGTTGAGAAACCAACTAGGTTACTCACCTGCACTTCCGAGCTATAGCCTGGAAGTCCCAGCATATCCGTGGAATTGCTCCATCGGTGCCTTTAAAAACAATCAAATAATCACATTACCAAAGATACCAATTTCAGTATTCAATAGCAAATACGATAAATACTATACATGTTATGACTTTCCCGATTCAATTCCCAAATTTCATCTTATAAACACTAAATTTCATTTCATCTAAATCGCAATTCCTTGCCTCAGAATTCAATTAGTCCATAGCCAATTCATTAAGAATAAACCCTTTTAAAACAAGCAATTCACCCTCGAAAATTCAGGCGTCCTCGCCGCGGCGCATGATCGCTCGCCGCGGCCACACTTCCTTTCTCTCCCGCGGCGTAACCACATCCGCTCGCCATGACGTCGCGCTTAGGTCTCGTCGCGATTGTGCGATGAAAAACTGCTTCGCCGCGGCGCACAACATCCTCGTCGTGGCGTGCAGCGATTACTTACTTCGTCGTGGCGCTAATTTATTTATTTATTTATTCGTCGCGGCGTGCCGCAGCTGGAAAGGCTCGCTGCGGCGTGTTCATCACACGTCGCGACGTGCGAACCCAGAAAATCGTCCGAAACCCAAAAATTTCGCAGATCCTCTTATATAAATCATCTCAAATCCATTCTAAACACTCTCAATCAGTTTTAAACCTTAAACCCAACTTATTTCTATCCTCAAAACATCATTTAACTCATTTTTCATCAAAAACCCAAATCAAACTCTCACAAACCCTATCGTCGATGCTTTCAAATTCTCTAAACAATTTCTTACTCATATATATGATCAAATCAAACGATTTAACTCATAAACACATAGAAACTTACCTGATTCAAGCTTCGATCCTTTGAAAATCCTTCAAGAACTCCAAATCCTAAGTTTTTCTCACCTACGACCGTCGATGATGAGAAAATGAACTTTTAGCTCATATCTTAGCTTTTTATATATATAAGATCATCGCCACATGCCCAATTCTTAGGGTCTAACAAATCCGATTCTTATTCTATTTTTCTCCTAATTTCGCAATAACCATAACTAATAAATCCTGAAATTATAATCCCAATTGTTTCATATCAATTGTCAATCAATCTCGGACCCGGGATCAATTTAATCAGTCACTAAGCCAATCTTCCGGTCCGGATCCATTACTCTAAAAATCTCAGAAAAGTTTCCATAAATTCACAAAATTAGCAAATACCCATTCCTATACTCATATTCCACTTTTCATTCCTCTAAATTCCATTTCGTTCCAATTCCATATTCAAAACCTAATTTATACACTTATTACTAAATTTCCAATTTTCACAACCTATTCTCATCTGTACAATTTTGATAAATTCCCAATTGCACAATTAAGCCAATTCACATCAGACCAATTATAACCAATTTCCAATTTCACAATCAAGTCGGGAATTGTCATACATGTATGTACATATATATATACTTATGCAATAATAATCATTTATCAATGACTATCAAAGCGTAATGCATGTGCAATGCAACACTTTGACTGTACCAAATCCTAACCCGATCCAAATTACCAATCTACCCGTCACTCCGATAACGGGATGTTACAGACTTTCACCAATGGAATAACCTTGTTCCTCAACTGTTTGACCCGTGACCCTATAATCTGAATCGGCTCCTCAACATAGTTCAAGTTACTAGCTACCTCAATCTCCTGAGCTAGTATCACATGTATCGGATCCGACCGATACCTCTGGAGTATACTCACATGAAAGACATTATGTAGCTGAGACATCTCACTCGGTAAGGCCAACTTATATGCCAAAGGTCCTATCCTCTCGATAATCTCAGCACTCCTCTCCACGGTGAAACTCGAAGGATGACCCTGTCTCCCATATTATACTCCATCTCTCTCGATCTTTGATCCATACACTTCTTACATCTATCTGAGCATTGTCTATCTGAGCCGCTTTTATGCGACTCCGAATTAGTTTTACCTTGTCTATTGTATCCTGAATCAGCTCTGGACCCTCAATCATCCTCTCACCTTCTTCATCCCAATACAGAGGTGATCAACACTGTCTTCCATATAAAGCCTCATAAGGTGCCATCCCGATACTACTGTGATAATGGTTATTATATGCAAACTCAATCAAGGCCAAATACTGATCTCATGCTCCTCTAAACTCCAATACACATGCCCGAAGTATATCCTCAACAGTCTTAATTGTCCTCTCACTCTGCCCATCTGTCTGAGGATGAAATGCTGTACTAAAATTCACTCTGGTGCCCATAGCAGACTGCAAACTCTTTCATAATCTTGAAGTAAACCTGGGATCCCTGTCTGAGACTATAGACAATGGAATCCCATGCAGTCTCACTATCTCAGTCACATACTTCTGGGCCAACTGATCAAGAGAATTGTTCTCCCTCACTGGAAAAAAATGGGCTGATTTAGTTAACCAGTCCACAATGACCCAGATAGCATCATGCTACCTCGGCGTCCTAGGCAACCCCATAATGAAATCCATAGTAATTCATTCCCATTTCCACTCAGGAATGGGCAACGAATGAAGTTTCCCCACTAGAGCTTGGTTCTCAGCCTTAACCTGCTAGCACGTCATACATCTGGAGACATACTCTGCCACCTGCTTCTTCATGCCAGGCCACCATAAATGTGGCTTAAGAGTGTTATACATCTTGGTAGTACCAGGATGCATAGCATAGGTGTCCATATGCGCCTCCTCCAGAATCTCTCGCCTCAAATCATCTACATCTGGCACAAACAATCTCTGCCCTAACCATAATGTCCCATCTCTCAACTCAAATTCAGAATTCAAATCAGACTTCACTTTCTCAAACAGTTTCACCATAGAAGGATCCTTATCCTGAACTTTCCTAATCCTGTCATGTAGCATCGGTCTGAGCTTCAGAGTGGCTACCAAAGCTCCATCATGATCCAGATTCAACTGAACATTTAGAGCCCTCAACTGAATCAAATTAGGCAATCTAAATACCTGAATCTGAGCTGCACTGATGTGAGACTTTCTGCTCAACGCATCTGCCACTACATTAGCCTTCCCCGGGTGGTACTCAATCGTACAATCATAATCCTTCAACAGCTCTATCCATCTCCTCTGCCTCAAATTCAACTCTCTCTGACTCAGCAAATACCTCAAACTCTTATGTTCAGTGTAAATCTAAAATGTCTCACCATACAAGTAATGTCTCCAAATCTTCAGGGCAGAAACAACTACAGCTAACTCCAAATCATGCACCTGATAATTTACCTCATAAGACCTCAACTGTCTCGAGGCATAAGCAATCACTCTGCCATGCTGCATCAAAACACACCCTAATCTCTGATGGGAAGCATCACTATACACCTCATAACCTCCAGTCCCAGGTGGAATAGCTAACACCGGTGTAGTGGTCAACTGATGTTTCAGATCCTCAAAGCTCTTTTGGCACTCCTCAGTCCATTTGAATGGTGTATTCTTCCTCAGAAGTTTTGTCAGAGGGGCTGAGATCAATGAAAACCCCTCGACAAACCTTCGATAATAACCGGCCAATCCTAGAAAACTTCGAATCTCAGACACATTCCTAGGAGCTTCCCACTTCATCACTGCCTCAATCTTACTAGGATCGATCTGAATATCCTCTCCAGTCACTATGTGGCCCAAAAATACCACCTCATCCAGCTAAAATTCACGCTTACTGAATTTGAAATAAAGCTGCTTCTCCCTCATAAGCTGCAAAATAGTCCTTAAATGCTCAGCATGCTCCTGTCTACTCCTCGAATACACCAATATGTCATCAATGAACACAATGACAAACTGGTCTAGGTAGGGCTGAAAGACCTTATTCATCAAGGCCATAAAAGCTGCTGGGGCATTAGTCAACCCAAACGGCATCACCAAAAACTCGAAATGCCCATACCTACTCTCAGAAGGCACTCTTGGCACATCGACCTCTGCTATCTTGGTGATAATACCACGATCTCAAGTCGACTTAGTGAACACTTGAACTCCTACGAACCGATCAAACAAATCATCGATCCTAGGCAGTGGATACTTATTCTTCACTGTCACTCGATTCAGCTGCCTGTAATCGATGCACAATCTCAGAGTCCTGTCCTTCTTCTTCACAAACAATACTGGAGCTCCCCAAGGTGAGACACTAGGCCTGATAAAAACCTTCTCCAGTAACTCCTGCAACTGGGCCTTCAGCTCCCTCAATTCCATAGGTGTCATCCTATATGGGAGTATAGATATAGGAGCAATACCTAGAAATAAGTTAATAGTAAACTCTGTCTCCCAATCCAGCAGTAAACCTGATAACTCTTCACGAAACACATCTGGAAATTCCCTAACCACGGGAATATCCTCCAACCTCTGCTCGACTCTAGTGTCAATAGCATGGGCCAGATAGGCCTCACAACCTTCCTGCATCAATCTCAGGGCACTTAGGAAAGAGATCATCCGGGCTGACACTACCTGACTAACTCCTCTGAACACGGCTTTAGACTGACCAGGAGACTCTAAGACAACCTTCTTAGTATAGCAGTCCATGATGGCCCTATGGGCAGTAAGCCAGTCCATCTCCAGAATCACATCGATCTCTCTCAATGGTAACATTATGAGGTCTGCTTTCAACACTGCTTGATCAATCTGGATCGAGCACCCTTTGCAGACCTCTCCCAATGCAGTAGTACTACCTAGAGGTGTACTCACCTCTAGCCCATACTGTAACATCTCCTTATCTCCATGAAATCTACATGCCAAATGCGGTGCAACAAAAGAATGTGTAGATCCTGGATCCAACAGTGCAAATGCCTCAATATCGGGATAAGAAACATACAAGCTACCACATCTGGAGACTCCTAGGCCTCCTGCCTAGTCATGGCATAGACCACGGCTGGGGCGTGGTCGGGTGCTCCACCTCAGTCCTCACAAAGACCCTCGGTTACGCCTCGGTCCCTCTTGGATCCACCACCTACTACTGTTGCCTTTGTAGTGTTGTTGCACGATCTTACTAACCTGGTGAGCTCCACATGAGCAGGCAATCCACGATCGATGATCCATGGAGCGCATTTAAAAGCGGGCTCACCAATAGCCAACACTCCCCACTATGCCTCTTGTCAATGCTCTGGCCCAGGGAATCGCCTGCACCTCTACCACTTCCCTTTGCTTTGAGCAAACCTCCCTCTGCCTAAAACCGGTATGCGGATCCACGGCGACACTGAAAGTCTGTTCGCGCTTGCTAAACCCTCCGCCAGAACTGCCCTGACTGTCACTCGGTCTCTTCCCCCTGAACCCTGACCCATCTCTGCCTGTCTCTGTCTCATAAGCTGCTCAACTCGCATAGCAACAACTCTCAGCTCTACAAAAGTACCCATATCAGATCGGGCCAGCCTGGTGCAAATCTCAAGATTGAGGCCATTCTCGAACCTCCAGCATCTATCAGCCTCCGTGGAAATCAAAGCAGTAGCATAACCCATGAGCTCATTAAATCTCACCTCATACTCATCCACTGTCATCCCCTGTTTCAGCTCTAGGAATTCCTGCATTTTCATCTCCAGATACACCTTGGGCATGTAATTATCTCTAAATGCCCTCAGAAAATCCTCCAATGTCAAATGGCAAGGCCTGGTGGTACCTCCCGAGACAGTCTTCCACCACTGATAAGCTGGGCCCTACAGAAGAGAGACTGCATAATCAAATCGCTCATCTGAGTCACAATCCATCTGGTCGAAGACTCTCTCAGTCCTC
This sequence comes from Erythroxylum novogranatense, assembly GCA_029891385.1. NCBI lineage: Eukaryota > Viridiplantae > Streptophyta > Magnoliopsida > Malpighiales > Erythroxylaceae > Erythroxylum > Erythroxylum novogranatense. The sequence goes on along the minus strand of CM057226.1, from coordinate 32,909,771 downwards.
TCCAGTCATCCCTCAGCATTAGCAGGGTCTGTGCTACCATAGAAATCCACAGTGTTGGACCCCGAACTTTCGGTGGAAATTAGAAATATTAAATGAATTCAATGAGTGTTTTTGGATATGAATTTTGTTATAGATGTTATTGTGCCTTGAGGAAATTGATGAGAAAAAGGAATTTATTGGTTTTGATGACTTTGAAGATTAGTTTTGGTTATGAAAGTTTAAGTGGGTGAGATGATTGAAATGGAGGTTGAAATCAAGAAATAATTAGTGAAAGTGTTATATTTTGAAGAAATTAAAAAAAGTTGATTTTTGAAGATATAAAGTTTGACTTGAGAGTTGAATTTTTGATTTAGGCACATTTTGAGAAAATGATCTTAACAAAAATTTTAGCTTATGTTGAGAGCTTTTCGTAGCCATAAAGTATGCTATTTTTTGATATTGGGATTGAAAGTTATGATCTTTGAAAGTTAAGTGTATTTTGCTTTGGTTTTGGAAAATGCTCTAAGTGTAGGATTGTATATGTTGTGTTTTGAGGCGATTTCTGGACTGTTGTGGTTTGAATTGGATCAAATGGCATTCTTAAATGTTATAGAGGACCTCCATAGTTTCCCGATGATGTATAATGTTCTATTTTTGGATGTGGAGGTTGGGAGATGTGAGTTATTGAAGTTGAGTGCAAATGCTGCAAATTTTTGAATTGATGTGTTCATAGGGAAGTTTTGTGTATGCTGCAATCGATGCAAATTCGGGACTGATGTGTATGGAATGGGATCAAGTAACCTTCTTGAGAGTTGTAGAGCTTGTTTTTATCTTTCCATTGATATAAAGCACGAAAATATTGGACAAGGGGTAGAAAGTTATGGTTTTAGAAGTTACGATCTTGTTTAGTGTGGTGATCAACCAGTCACTTTGTGTGGAGTTTTTGACCAATTTAGAGGTCGATCTGATTTCTAAGGCCTTCATGAAAGTTGTAGAGGATTCTTTTAACTTTCTATAGACACCGAGTATGTCAAATTTGAAGTTCTGAGTCAAAAGTTATGCGTCTTATAAGTTGAGACGTTCTGGAGAAAAAATGAGACGAAGTACCGTTCATCGTCTCAGTTACTGTTCATCGTCTTAGTTTGACTTTTTGCGTCTCAGTTTGACCATCTCAGTTACTATTCATCGTCTCAGTAACTGTTCATAGAAATGAGATGAAGTACCGTTCATCATCTCAGTTACTGTTCATCGTCTCAGTTACTGTTCATCGTTTTAGTTTGACTTTTTGCGTCTCAGTTTGACCGTCTCAGTTACTGTTCATCGTCTCAGTAACTGTTCATAGAAATGAGACGAAGTACCGTTCATTGTCTCAGTTATTGTTCATCGTCTCAGTTACTGTTCATTATCTCAGTTTGACTTTTTGCGTCTCAGTTTGACCGTCTCAGTTACTATATATTGTTACCTTCTGATCCATTTTCTACCCTTAAGACGTTGGAATTGGCCTTTGAGGTCTGCATAAGAGTTTTAGCTCTTGAAATTATCTTTTCATCCACATAAATAAATCCTTAATCCGATATCTGTAGGGAAAGTTATAGCAATTTTCCCAATCTGTATCGTCTGATGATGTCATCATCGTCTTAAAATGACATCATCATCGTCTGCTTTTGTTTTTGACCCCACAGATGAAAGATTTGGCCTTTTAGAACTTCATGAAAGTTGTAGCTCTTCATGTCCTCTTTTGAACCATTCAAATAACACCTCAATCAGACATTTCTACAGAAAGTTATAGCTGTTTCCCGAAAGCGAGTTGATCGATTGAGGTCATAAACATGGTTGCTTTTTTGACCATAACTTCTTTCTAGACCTCCGAATGACTTGATTCTTGAACCATTGGATTCATAAGACCTTTCTCTTCATCTCCACCAAATCGAGGCTATCTAAAATGAAGTGAGAAAGATTAAGTGGAAAAGGTGGGACGGGTGCAGTGAGTGTGTTCTTAGAGGATTTGAGTTGGTGTTTCCCACTGAACATATTTCAGTATTTTGATATTTTCTGAATCAGTAGAGGTCAAAATGAGGTGATCTCTATTTCAAATGAAACTAGAGACATAGATCTACAAGTTATATGAAGGAGCCAATCGACAATTTAGCCTCTAAGATGTTCAACTTCTAGAGTGAAGTTACGTGTAGTGTTTAGTATCGGTTTTGTAATGGTCGAACAGATTTCAGTATTTTGAAGATATCTTGAGCTATAGAGCTCCGATCGATTCGATTATTGAAGCGATGGATTTGTAAGACATAGAGGGACATTTCCCAAAAAGAAATTCTTATCAAATGGCTTCATTTACTTGAGCAAAATAATCAGACAAGATATCGATTTTAAAGACGAGAAGGGCAATTTGGAAGTTTACTTAAAGGGGTAAGTTTATAGGCTTAAATGGAGGGGCATATGGGTCATTCCTCATTCATTAAATGACATGACACTATAAAAGCAAGAGGGCTGTCATTGTTTGAAAGAGAAGCCCGAAACTTATAATCAAAGGAAAGAAATAATAAGAGAATAAGAGAGAAGAGAGAAGGGAGAGCAAGCTTCGGTAGAGAAAAAGGGGAGAAAGCGAGGGCTCAATTTTTCTACCACTTGAAGAGAGGTTTTGATGTCATCCCAAGAGAGAAAAAGGTGGAGGATGAAGAGAGCTTCATCTTGAGCCAAGAAAATCTGAAAATGGAGGAGAAATGAGGTAAGAGCAATTTTTAAGATTTGAGTTTCTTTGGAAGATTGTTAGTTTAGAATCATGGAAAATGGTATGGATTTGTGGAGTATGAAGTCAATTTTGATGATTGCTAAGTACTATGGGTTTAATTTTGGATGGAAATTAATTAGGGTTATGCCCAATTTTATGAATTGGGGTTTTTGAAAATTGGTGATTTAGATGACTTGATTATGTGTGGAATTAGTGTTTTCTAAGTTCAATTTTAAGGACTATGTTATTTATGAGATTGAATTTGTGGAAAATTGGTGTAGGGAAGTTTCTATTGGAAGAAAGAGAGACGCAATGGTCAAATTGAAGTTAAGGACAAACGTCTAGCATCGATTCGAGGTAGGTACCTGTTTATAATAGATTTATAAGCTGCTATTGCTTTCCTTAAACAAAGAGATTTTCTGATTTCAATTGCATCATAAATGTTGCATCATTGTATGAATGGTTTGAAAAATCATTATTGATTCAATACATGAACTTTTGATGAATTGCAAAATACCTTTGTGTTATGCCTCGAAAGATTTTATGGCATTTCAGTATATTCAAAAAGATCATTCGATAAATTGAGTTCGGCGATGATATGTGCTTTTTTGTGGGCAAGAGAGAACTGTTTCGTTAGTCTCGTGCGATGACCTTAAGCCTTCTCCCTTTGCCGTTAGAGGCCACGAGATCTGAAATCGGACTCGTCGTGTTTACGGTAAAACTTCAGTTTTTTGTCGTGTTTATGGAACTCTCGAGCCGTTATATGTGCATTTCCATTGTGATGTGTTATGATGATGCATTCATGTTTTGGAAATTGTGATTTCGACCACTGCGAGAAAAGAAATTTTGAAAATGTGCATTATGGGTTTCAAACAAGGTTTCTGCAAGAAAATAAAAGAAAGGCATTTTTTAAAAGGTTTTGCTTATTTATTTGTTATAAACTGTTACCCACGAGCTATAGCTCACCCCTTTCATCCCCATCTCGGTATTTGAGCGGAGATCGGATGAAAGACAGTCGAATGTCGATCGACTTCTTGCATGTTTTAAATAATTTGTATAAGTTAGATTTTGAGTAATTTGGATTTTAGTGTTGATATGTATATGGCTTTACATAATTTAGATAAATGTATTCATGTATGAAATTGGGTATGGTGTATGTGATTTTGGTAACGGTGTAATTCATGAATGATTGGATTGAGAATTATTAAAGCGTTTATGGTGTATGAATTTCGGATATATAGGTATGTGTATTAAGTGTCTATTGACAAAAGAAAGGATTAGTAAGATTTTGTGTAATTGGCGGTCATGATTTAAATAGGATCAAATAGATTGAGATATTGGTTGAGGATGGATTTGTCTAAATGAGGAATTGAAGTGCTTTGTATGGGAATGATGAAAGGAATGAATAAGAAAGAAAGAAAGAAAAAAAGAAAGAAAAAAAAATTATACGGGTTTTGAGAATTGTCTTAAGGTTTCCAACGTGATAAGTTTCCTATGCTGGGTGTTTTCAACGAATGTCGAAATTTACTTTGATTTGATGGATTCGATCGTTTTCTTTACGCATTAAGCTTCGATTTGCGATTCGATTCGCATCCGATTCGATTTCGCTTTATGTTTCGTTTCTTTGCTTTGATTCGATTCATATTGGTTCGTATTCGTATTCGATTTTGCTTTGCTTCTGCACTTCGTTTTTCATATTCATTTCTATTTTTTGATTGGGATCCGATTTCAGGATCGGGCCCCAACACACAGCCCCCTGCTTGCGCAGTCTATCATACCTCCTCTCCCGTCTCACGGGAACTCTAGGAGGTAGCTCCTTAGAACGAGGCACCGATGACTCCCTACTAGCTCCGACTAATCCTTGGTCAGCTGGTTGATCAATATGATCACCTAGAACGGATGAACTATAACAAAACAATAATCCCGATTAGTTTCTGCATTTCTCATGACAATTCAAGCCTAAATATTTGAATAGTCCCAACAGATGTCAAACCATGCTCTGATACCACCTAAATATAGCACCCCTTATCATAGAGTATACACCGGGACACCCGTAGGCCGTTCCAGTGCATATCCTACGATAAGGGTGAACTACGAACAATCAATACTATACCTCACATGGCATCAAATCATAAAGCATCAATATTGAAAATCACTAATTTTTGGAACCATAAATTTTTTTTTTCTCATTTCATATCATCAAAACAGTAATTTACACATCTGTCTGTACAACACTCCAAAAAAAATCTAATTCAAAATGCCTAACTAGGTCATCCCCAAAAGATCCTAGCTGACCGACCTATGTACCATGAATTCTCTTGCCAACACGATCTACACGACAGGAAAAGTCTCTCTGAAGCTAGGAGTCTACTCTCTCGGTCCTGAAAAATAATTTGCAATTTTGGGTGAGTTTGAGAACTCAGTGAGGAACCATCATCGATGGTTCACCCAATTCATGCATAGTCAAGTATAGCACAATTATAGCATAATAGCTCATTCAGAAATATTACAGAATCATTCATATGAAAACAAGACTATTTGCCTTTCACTCAATCAAACATTCAATCAAATGTACATGTAATGCGTATGTGACCCTTTTTCCAATTTATTACGTTGTTGTGACCGAGCGCCTAAATTGTCCCTATAAGGGCACATTATTCATTGAGTCTGAGGCTCTGAAATATTGTGGGCTCGAGGCCTAAATACGTTGATCTTTAAGCTCTCGGTGGCTGCTCCGGTCATAACTGCCAATTATTGATCGTGCATTATGCATGTAATGCACATGGCAACACAAAGCAAAGCTCACATCATATTCGGTCCCAAATTTACCACATTCACACACATAGCCACAATTAATCACATTACAAATAACATATAACACTTCTATGTAAAAAACTCCCAATACATCGGACACATTTGGTCCGGAACCAGGCACAAACAACACAAAGCCCACCATTATTCTCCACAGTGTTATAAGTGCAAAATACAAAAAATTAATAATTGAGAAATCATCTAGGTTACTCACCAAATAACTTCCAAGCTAATTCCAGGAAGTCTCAACAACGTCCGTGGGATGACGTTCCAACTGTGTCTCTATAACAATCACAATAATCACACATTACCAATTGCACAATCAGAAATATTAAATAATGTACATGTAGCAATTTAGATATGTACAATGCATGTTCGTGACATTCCCGGCACTATTGCATAATTTCTCATCACAACAATTTCATTTAAACATTAGAAACTTATTGACACTAAAATCACTCAATTCGGACCTCTATAGGTCCAATTATTAATAAAACATGGATCGAAAAAATCATTTCCCGGTCCCCTCACTTCGACCTAACCAATTCCCATCAATTTCTGCTCTAAAATTTCCCAATTTCACAAATTAATGAAATTAAATATTTCACGAATCTGATGCCTCAAGAATCAGGTCAATCGGACGTCGGACGGAAAAGTTATTCCCAAAACATGTTCATATCAACACACTATATGAAACTTCACTAAGGAAAATGAACATCTTAGGGGCTAAATTGAAATCCGACCTCTTCATGACATTTGTAGATCTATGTCTCTAGTTTACTTAGGAAAAAGAATCAGATCGATTGAGCTCTCTAGCTCAAGATGTCCTCAAATTACTAAAGCATGTTCAGACTATTCCAATCGATCCGCTCACTTAGATCCGACCTTCCTTTTTTAGTTTGATCTTAAAAATCCTAAGTGTGGTATGGAATAATAGAAAAATATCTTAGGAATCCAACGCTTCGAAAATCAGGTCGATCGGAGGTCGGATGAAAACGTTATACACAAAAGATTGGACAGAGGTCATTGGGCGTGCCGGGCACCTCGCTTGCCCGAGCGGAAGTGCGACCTTCGGCCTAGCGAGGTGGCGGCGATCTGATAGCAGACGCCCGTAGGCGAGCGATGTCACAATTTTTTTTTAAAAAAAAAACTTTTTTCCAAAACCACCTCTTCTTTCACAAGACCGATCTTTTCACACAAATGTCCAAACAATACAAATTTGGTCTCGTTGGAAAGATCTCGGAAAATCCTACAAGTTTCATGAAGAACTTGAAATTTACTAACACCTTTAAGGGTGTCGAAAATTTACTCAAAGACACTGCATAGTACACATTTACTACCACAATGCAACACTATCATAAAAATTCATAATTTTTTATCCCCTTAACCAAAAATTCCAAATTTTATATCAATAAAAAGAGCAAAACAAATGCTACATCTTTCAGGAATAACTTAGAAGCCAATTTCATCTCTAATCAAATCAAATTCGCAAACAAAAGTTCAGTCTACCCAAATTATTCTCAACAGAAACCTAATCTTTCAAAATTCATAACTCCAAATCCCCTAGGAAAAAATTTCCATACCATATAGGGATAAAAAGCTCAGACAATATACTACAATTCTCAGGAAGAACTTCGCAGCAAATTCCAATTCAAACTAGGTCGAATCCTCTCATAAATGTGGTTGTCCTGTTAAAGTTTATGAAATCAGCATGTAACCTCAACTACAACAAAACTTTCCAAATTTATATCTTACAATCCTCACATCCAAAATTCGCATAAAATATCTCATTAGAAAGCTATAACAATCCTCTACAACTTTCCAGAATGTTATTTGAGACAATTTCACCCTTAACAGTCCCAAATAAATATCAGAACTCAAAAGGCACAAAACTTATGTCCTTAGAGCAATTGCTCACCAAAACACATTTTGGACTGAATTACCTCCTGAGCATTATCAGACCATAACTTGCAAATTACAAATCGAAAAGTATCATACTCAGTGGCATTAAAAAGCTAACACATAAATCTTCAACTTTCAGTAATACCAATTTCACAAAATCTATCTCCTTTATCCTAGAAAATTCTCAAAGTTTCAAGTCTTCAATAATGGAACCAAGACCCGGATACTGTTCATCCAGCACACACATCTCGACTTCCAAGCTAAATTCAAAGCTCTTCAAGCCACAATTGGGCAGAAATTCCTTCATAGGAATTCTAGCCCTACTTCTCAAGTTTAATTTAAAGCAAACCTAAACTCAATAGCATAACCACATCAAAAGTTATAAACAAATAGCTGAAACATATATAAGTTCCATTTTCCAGATTTCATACTAAATCCTACTCCTTTCATGAAACCATCAATACCACATCACTAAACATCCCATTTAGCTAAGAGATCAGTCATAAATTCATCAAGACAATTACTTGGGTAATAAAGCACAATTTGGCAGCACACAACATACACCATTTTCCTACTTCATTTCCACTCATCTGACATCATAAACTTCATTAAAAACACTAAAGTCACATTCTTTCATTACCATGCCATTTTCCCTCACACAAGCATACACTTATACCCATACAATTAATACACAAGCTTCATGAAATTAATGCACCAATAAGCACAATAAATGGTTCTACCTACTAAGGAAAGAACACAAAACAAGTTCTTACCTAAACAAGCTTCAAGCTCTTCAATTCTCCAACACTTCAAACTCCTCTACCTCTCACCAACACCCACGGCTATCACCCCAACACAAACAATTCATCATCTTCACAAGGCTTAAGTTTGGTCTGGGTTGAGAATAAAGAGAGGCATGCAAGTAGCAAGGAGAGCTTCTTATATGGGATGGAAAGGAAACAATCGAAGGAGGAGAGTAAGGCACCTACGGATGGAGGATGTTTTTCACATTCAAAGTAACCTTTTTCAACCTTCAAGGTGATATTCTAATGCACTTAAGGAGAAGAACCGAGAATGAATGAAGGGAATAAGACAAGTATATTAAATGCATGAGGACACTTGTCCTTATTGGGGAAAAAGACAAAAACACCAATTAACCATTTAATCAAAGAAACCTAATACCAATTAATCTTTAACTCATCCAAAACAAAAGGCTCTAATTACAATCCCAAATTAATACACCCAAAAATCCAGTGCATTGGACAGAAATTTTTGGTACCAAAAACCAATCAGTCCGCCACTTGGCGATTTTTCCGATCCGAAAATTTTCCCAAACAATTCCAGGAAAATTCTTGAAATTTCTTAAAAATATAAAACACACATAAACCACTACAAATCAATTTTTCAAATACATTTATCACATGAATCACACAAAATTACATTTAGACCCACATGCCGGGAAATGTCATGAATGCATGTACAATCATGTGCATGTGCAAAAGTAACCATTCATATAATTATAGAGGCCATGTGATGCATGTTCATGCCGAGATCTATTTACTCTCGTCTAACCCGTCCCAATTGACCAAATTACCTTTCCCATCGGTGATGGGATGTTATAGCTAAATTCTGCGAAGAGATTTGAAAATTGTCAATGTTTTTCTTAATGTGATATTGTCTTGAAATGAAAGAATGAATAATGATTTTTTTTTTATATTCTCGTTCATTAAGTTATTACCCACGAAGCCGTCAAGCTCACCCCCCATTTCCCCTCCACAGGTATTGAGTGAGAAACCGAGTCATCGCATCGAGATTAGGGCGATACTCCGATGCATTTTGCTTTTGAAGTCATGTTTTGAGAAAACAAAGCATTAGCTAGCATATTGGCTAATTGTTATTTTTTGTACTTTCACTTTTACCATTTTGGATGTAATCGGGCTAGAATGTCCTCTGAAGATTTGTATTAACTTATTTCCATGTAAATATAAGGGTTTTGAATTTTAAATGTACCTTGTATATGCTTTCTAAGAATGTATGGATGTATGGTTGAAATTGATAAAAGCAAGCATGAGATTGTATTTCTTTAGGTTTTGAAATGGGTAGATGCCTAAGAGTGTGTTATTGCCATTGGAGTTTGGGATAATTGGATTAGATAGTGTTGTGGAAGTTGGATATTGAGTTTTCTTTATGAAGGTAATGGAGTTTAGATGAAAAACTTGAAGTTTTGGCTAGAGCAATTATAGGGGAGGTGTTGTCCAATTTTTCCTAAAATGGAAAGAACTTCTGTTGGGTTTTAGACCTTCTTAGAGCTTGAATTAGATTAGGAGGTCTTCTTGAAGATTGTAGCATATGTTTATAGCTTTCTAATGATGTATAATGTACCTTATTTGGAGTTGGGATTAAAAACTTATAGGGGTTAGACTTAGTTCAGTTACTGTTCATTTGGTAAACTTGGGCAGAAACTTAATTTGGGTTTTCGAAAGTTTTAGAGCTTGAATTGAATTGGGATGTCTTATTGAAGAATGTATTAATTGTTTATAGCTTTCCAATGATGTATAACTGGTCAAATTTGGACTTAGGATGAAAAAGTTATGAGGGTTGAAAGATTTCAGTTAATGTTGATAAGGGTCATAATTGTATAGTACCTTTGGAAGGGTTTTTCACCCTCTTAGATTCTGCTTTGATTTTTACACTCTTCATAGAAAATGTAGCTTGTCTTTATCCCTTTCTATTGATGTATAATTTGCAATTATTGGAGTTAGGAATAAAAAGTTATGAGGTTAGGAAAATGGCAGGTACTGTTCATTTGGTCAAGTTACTGTTCCATTGGCTATTGTATAGGCAGAACCTTTGAGAGAGTTTTTACCTCTTTAAACGACTGAATTGATTTTTTCTCCCTTCATAAAACTTGTAGATTATCTTTTTATCTTTCCAATGGGGTATAATGCACCATTTTTGGACTTTTGTGTTAAAAGATATGGTTTTTCAAAGTTCTGATATATTATAGGACCCTTTTCAATTTGGTAGAAATTTTGGAGCACTTTTTGAACCTCTTAAAGGCAAAACTAGTTTTTCCATCCTTCATGGAAGTTGTAGCGCTTCCTTTGAGCTTTCTTTTGATACACAATTTTTCAATTTTGGAGTTTGGGAACAAAAGTTATGATTTTTGTAAATTCTGAAATTTTCCTACAAATCCAGATTTCATCCTTAGGCGTGGCCACGTCTAGTCTCTAAATTTCTTAGATGTGCCCACGCCTAATCTCTGAATGTCCTCCTCTCACTCTTTTGCTTGTAACTTTTTCGTTTGGCCTCCGATTCACTCAATTTTTGAAGCATTAGTTTTCTAAGAAAATTTTTCTACCCTCTCATACAAATTTTAGAATTTGTGGGATTAAGTTGAATTTTGTCAGATTTTATCAAAGAGAGAGACTATTAGTCAGACATATTGAACATGCTTCCGTATTTCGGTGATTTCTTGATCTCGGGATCTCCGATTGAAGTGATTTTCATTTCTAATTATTATAGAGACATGGAATTTCATTTTAGCTTAGGAATCAGATTTAATTATGGGCCCGAAGCAAATCAATTTTTAATGGAGGATTACTAGGATGAATTCCTCGAGATTGGTTCGGATGATATTAAATTAAGTCTATTTTGAGTTTAAGTTCATGGTGAGGAATCCCTCCCTCGTGGGATGTGCGTCCAGATGTCACGCAGGACGTTGGACTTGCGACTCACCGGGGAGGGATTCTAACATAAGAGTTTTCATATAGGATTGATTTTGTGATGAGAATAATGGAAAAATACCTGCGATTGTCATTAACATTCATTGTGCATATTTCATATACATACATGTGCATTAACAAACACTTATAATTGTGCAAAAGTGTGATATATGTATATTGCTTGATATAGAGGAGCAACTGGAACATCAGCATCTAGACATTGCCGAAATTTTGAGGCAATAGCTTCAGGAGCAATCTGTGAGTAACCTAGATGGTTTTGCTCAATTAACTGTTTACTTTAGAATATGTGTTGAATGATGATATGAATGTGATTTGATTATGTTGATGCCGGACAATGAAGGTTCAAGACTTGATGCATGATTGTGAAAATTGAAGTGTTACTTGTACGTGAATGTAACGGAATAAATGTTACTTAACAATGATGTTGAATGTTGAACCTTGGGTTTGATGATAAATGTGATTTAAATGTGAATGTGCAAGCATATGATTGATTAAGAATATGATATGTGAAGCATTTCAATACATGAATGTATGTAAGAAAAAGGAAGTTGTGACTGGAGTTACTAGTATAAAGAGTTTAAAGCTCATATTGTGATTAGAGTCGCAGGCTCAGTTGTGAATGTAGTCGGTATCCATTAAGGGATATGGGACATTAAATGGTTTAATGGTTGTCATTTAATGATGGCATGTTTTGTAACCTTTTTAACATTCATTTGATTAAAGACGAAAGAGGTGTATTTGATGGATGATTTTCCTTCTTTCATCACTAAAACCGAAATTGACATGTCATTTTAGATTATTGGTCTTTTCATATAGCCATCTTAAAATAAAAGAGAAGAGTCTCATTTAATGGATTCTTTATGTTTGATTAAAGAAAGATGTGATGCATTGGATGCTCTTCCTCGTCTTTGTTTTCATACATAACCAAAATTGACAAGGTGTGAGAGAGGTGTTCTTGTATTCTTTGACACTCTCTCCTTTTATGCATGTGTTAGCCGAAATTTGCATGTCTCATCTTTGGCTTCTTTCTTCTAAAAAAAATCTCCTCGAAAGTTTTCATCTCATTTCCCACCAAAGAATCTTGTTAACCTAGTTGTCCAAGAAGAACAAGTGGTAGATCAGATTGCTTGAGGATATAATATCAAAAAGAGGAAACACTAATAAGAAGAAGAGGATACATTGACGAGGACAGGATATAACAGCGAGGAGTTAAAGATATAGCGAAGGAGTCGATAATATTTCTACCATCTTATTCTTATGTTAAATATTATCCTTTTATAGTAACGTGTATGGATTGACATGTTGATTTGGTTATCTTGCTTAAAAAAGTTTTGAAATCGACCATTTAACCAAATATTGCATGTTTTCTTTTTCAATCCAACATCATCATTATTTGAACCCATACAATCTGACATGACATAACCTCCTAGATTTCTATTGATCTAATAATGCAAGGACTCAAATGGGACATCATAACTAATTAGGATTTCAACAAGATGAGTCTAGTTCATGAGATTCTAAATTGAACAAGATCATAGAAAAGCTCATAAACATGGAAGAGGACCAAAAAAGGATGGAAGGGTGATTCAATTAAGTAACAAAAAATTATGCTTCTAATAATCACAACTTAGAGGTTTAATTAGGCTAGCTACACAATGCATTGTCTACAAAAAGTGTGGAGAGCCTTTCGACCAATATGGAAGTTAATTCAAAACAACAATTTAAGGCTATCACAGTTAAGAGTGGGAAAGAGCAAGAAGAACCAGCAAAAAGACAAGCTGAGACCCTAAGTGAAGACAAATTCAAGGAAATCAGACGAAACCTAAATATGGTAATGTTAAATGACCATTCATCTGACACTTCATGACCCAAACTATTTGTCCAAAAGAAGCTGAAAAGTCGTAAGTTTTCAAGTAAAATAGTAACGGTAAGTTACACACGGTAACTTTTCAAGAGTATGTATAAAAAGGAAATCTTTTTAAGATTCTAAAACACCTTACACTCTATAATTTTCTTGAAAAACTTCGAAACCGACTTGTTTAGTGCTCTCAACAAAGACAATTCAACACTCTGCTCTAAACTTCAAATTCTTCTCATTTCATATCTTTAGCTTTTTATATACTAACCTTGCTTCGATAAGCAAAATACATTTCTTTGTTTATTGTTTAATTTTTACAGATAAAAAATTTTGAAATCTCTTATCTATGGGCGACACTTCAATTTCACTTCCTCGAAGAAAAATCATATTGAAGCAGTTGGCTGGAAATTTTTCTTTAACATCCGCGAGATGGTATATTTGAATGAAATATATGATTTCTGGAAGAATGCAAAGATGGTGGACAACACCTTGGTATCGATGGTAGATGGGTTGTCAATAATAGTCACACAAGATTCTATCGAGAAGGATATTGGGTTTCCAAGTATTGGACTAAAACTATTTAACAATACAAAATGGATTACTCAAGGTTGTATAGATAAAGCTAACATCAATCGACAACTATATGGATGCAGTAATCCAGGAGTCAAGAAGTCCTCAAGCCTCATTCCAAAGGCTAGGGTTCTTCATTCACTTCTTCTCCATTGTATCCTACCAAGAGTAGGATCAAAGGACATGGTGACAATGAATGATGTGTTAGACCCTAAAATTTTCTTGGAAGTTAGAACTATTATATGTGAAATGTTGGAAGTTATAAGTTGAAACTTGGTCATTGAGTATTCTCTGATGTTTTAGCCATAACGTTTTCTCTAGTTATCTGAATGAGGTGATTCTTGATTTCGATTAAAATATACAAACAGGGCTACAAATTATCTAATGGAATAGAGTTCTAATTCAGTCCCTAAGAATTTCAATTTTTGGATGGAAATTGAACACAAAATATTGTTTCAACTTAAGAATAGCTTGGAAATGATTGGGATATAACTTTCATATTTCTAAACCAAATTGAATGATTTTGGTGTCATTAGAAAATCAAGACAATAAGGAAAATTTTCTAGAAGAAAGTATTATCAAATTCCTTCAATTTTTCCATGATCATTAGTTAAGAAGTTAGAAGTATAAGTTGTTAGTTTTAAAGACCAAAGGAGGGTAAAATGGAAAGGATCAAGTAAATGAAGGATAAAATAGGAAAAGACCAAATAAATGGGCTTGAAGTAAGAAAGAAAGGGAGAAGTGTTGGACCCCAAACTTTTCTTCAAAGTTAGAAATATGAAATGAGAAATTATTGGCGATTATTTATGTGTAAAGAAAAGAAGAATTCTTGAATTTGAAATGAAGTAGAAAAGATAGTCATGTACAAGATGGTTTATGTGTGAAATGATGGAAGTTATAAGTGAAACATGTTCATTGACTATGATTCGATGTTTTAACCATAACTTTTTCTCTAGTTATCCAAATGAAATGATTTCTAATTTGGATTAAACTAGAGAAATAGGGATACATCTTATATGATGAAATCTAATTTTAATTTAGTCTCTAAGAATTTCAATTTATGTATGGAAGTTGAGCATAGAATATTGTTTCAGTATAAGAGTAGTTCGGAAATGTTTGGGTAAAACTTTCAGATTTTTGGACCAAATTGAATTATTTTGAAGTCATTATCTAGCACCCCACTCCCACAAAACCCGAACCCGACATCGATGGTGATATCCGATTCTGTGCCTCGTGAGGGCGGCGTGCTAAAACACTTACTCAACTAAAGTGGTATTTTTTTTTTGACACAGACACACATGCGAAAGTCAATAATCAAATAGGGCATAATCCCCTTTCCCATCATACAATGCCATTTAAAAAATTCCCATATGGCCATTTGACCCTTTCAAAAATACAAACACTTGAGTCATTTCAAAATACAATTTATACGAAAGCTGCGGAATACATAATTTAATACAAAAATAAAGACATGCATGCAGACGCGAACTGATCCCGACCTCTATCCTTCACTTGAATGTTGCAGGTATACTCTCGTTGGCCTAACGGGGTATTCTTCTGAATCCTGAAAAATATTTACAAATTTTGGGTGAGTTTTGCGAACTCAATAAGTGACCATCATCGATGACTCACTCATCATATAACACACAAATCATGTTCACATCATTTTCATTTCACATTCAATATAATTTAATCATTCATATCATGCATATGCAGTGCACATGGGACTCACTTTCCATTTGTTACTTTGTTGTGACCGAGTGCCTAAACTGTCCCGTATCCATTAGATACCGAGCTTATTAATAATTGTCCCATATAGGGCTCACTAAACATTGAGCCTGAGGCTCTGAATCACTTTTAAGCTCGAGGCTCTTTTTCACACGTTGAGCTTGAAGCTCTGATCGGTGGCTACTCTGGTCACAACTGCCATTATGTTGCATGCATTCATGCGATGGAATGCATCACTCTCACTTGCATATCCCATTCGATCACTTTCTCATATCATCAGACCTTATTCCGGCATTCTACATTGAAGTGCAGAATTCCACAATTTCATTCATATCCAAATACAAATGCACATTTAAACACTTCAATATCTCATTCATATAGCACCTTCATCGGACCTTCATTGTCCGAATTTCAACAATCAAGACACATTCATAATTAGTAATAATCACTCAGTTTATAACATAAACAAAACAAACAATAAAGTAAGACCATTTAGGTCTACTCATAGTATACTCCAAAATAGCATTTGCTTCCGAATTCTGGAACGTTAGAATGTGGACACTTGACCTGCACAGCCCATATATGCAACACACCCATTTCACACTCATCAATAAGTACACACAGATAATAATTGGACTATGTACAATGCATTCTTAATGACAATCCCGAGTATGTTTTAGAACACATATTATGCTCATTCCCATTTCAAAATTCATACATGTCTCATTGAACTTAAACTTACACTTCATTTGTACATGATCAATCTGAATGCTCCTTTCAATCTTTACCCTTTTTTATATGTCTAGCTTATTCATAAGCTACACTTCAAGAACACTTGGTTACTCTATATCATAACTCCATTTTT
The DNA here is from genome assembly GCA_029891385.1 of Erythroxylum novogranatense. Lineage (NCBI taxonomy): Eukaryota > Viridiplantae > Streptophyta > Magnoliopsida > Malpighiales > Erythroxylaceae > Erythroxylum > Erythroxylum novogranatense. The sequence continues at coordinate 32,893,572 of CM057226.1, read as the reverse complement.
ACATCATCTCTTTTCTAACCTCACATGATCTCATATTATCAAATCCACATTCATAGCTTAGCAATTTAAACATATGTACACATTTAGGCATATTGCCTATTTACACAAAAACTATAAATATATATTACCCACCTAGTTGGCTTGCAAAACTTCGAGTCAAATTTGTCTTTCCCCTTGTTCTTGGGTAGGATTCTCTTGGTTTCCTAAAACAAACCAAATCTCATTCAATAGAAATCCACTTAAAAATTCCACAATGCAAAATCTCCAAAATTAATTCTTGAACATTTAAACCCAACCAATTTCTAAACTCCATAAGTTAGGATCCTTCCGAAAATCCAAAAGAGTAAAAAAGATCTTACCTTGATTCTTCACCAAAAAGAGATCTTTAGCTCAAATGGAAGCTCTTTTCTTCCTCTTACATTTTCTCTTCTTGAACAACTTTAAAATCTCTCTTGAAGGCTAAGGAAATTAAAACCCTAGCTTGTTCTGTCTTCTTTCTCTCTCTTTCATTCTTCTTCTCTTCGTATTTCTCTTTCTTCTTTATGATATTTCTCTCTTTTCTTGTCCATTTTCGTTCTCCCCTTTATTTATAAGCCAGACAATACTTCCTTTTTTCCAATGTTGCCATTACTGAGTCCAAAATGTCCATTTTATCCTTCCTTATAAGCTTATGCTCTTTAAAACTTAAGTGTCTTGCCAAAAATAACCTTGAACATTCTAACATAACACTTTCTTTCAAAAAAATGTCCCTCACTGTCTTAAGTTTCTAATGCCTCCAAACTCATTTGATTCGGTTCAGTGATTCAAAAGATATACTTCAAATATGTTTGGACTGCTCTTGTCCATAACAGTATACTATATACAACTTCCATCTGAAATTTAAACATCTTAGTGACTGAATTAGATTACCTTTTCTTCATACCATTTGTATCTCCATGTCTCTATTTTATCAAAAATAAAAAATCATCTCATTTGTATAAGTATAGCTCCAGAAATCATCAAAATACCGAAGTATGTTCAATGGAATAACAACAGTTCATATCCTTTAAAAACACACTCACTGTATCCATCCCACTCTTTTCATTCAATATATCCCCCTTCATTTCAGATAGCCATGATTTTTGGAGGAGTTGTATAGAAAAGTCTTAAGAATCCAATGGTTCAATAAGTAAGTCATTTGGAGGTCTAGAGAAAAAGTTATGGTCAAAAGAAGCAATCATGTTTATGAACTCAATTATACTGAACCTGTTTCGGGGAAACAGCCATAACTTTCAGTAGAAATTTTGGATTGAGGTTTTCTTTGAATGGTTCGAAAGAGGACATGAAGAGCTAAAACTTTCATGAAGACCTCAAAGGCTAATTCTTTCATCTGAGGGGTCAAAAACAAAAACAGACGATGATGATGTCATTTTGAGAGGATGATGACGTCATCAGACAATACAGATTGGGAAAATCTTCATAACTTTCCCTACAGATATTGGATTAAGGTGTTCTTTATATGGTTGGAAAGAGAATTTCAAGATCTACAACTCTTATGGAGACCTCAAAGGCCAATTCTAACGTTTTAAGGGTAGAAAATGGATCAGAAGGTAACAATGTATAATGGCGAGACGGTTGGCGAGACGCAAAAAGTCAAATTGAGGCGATGAGCGATGGCGAGATGATAAAAGCGGGCGATGAACAGTACTTTGTCTCATTTCTATCGTCTCATTTTTTTGAACAGTAACTGAGACGGTCAAACTGAGACACAAAAAGTCAAACTGAGATGATGAATAATGGCGAGGCGATAAAAGTAGACGATGAAAAGCAGGGCGATAACAAAGATTGCCGTCTCATTTCTATCGTCTCTTCTCGTCCAGAATGTATCTACTTATAAGAATCATAAATTTTGACTCCGATGCCCAAATTTTTCCTATAATATATCGTTGGAAAAATAAAAGAAAGATCTACAACCGTTATGAGAACTTAAAAACAATCTCTTCCTCTATAAGGGTCAAATTTCCAAATTAAAGTGGCTATCCCGAAAGTTCCATCCTAAACAGCATCACAACTTCTAATGATCATATCTTCCAACTCCATTGTCTGAAAATTTAATACTTCATATCAATGGAAAGCTAGAAAGATAAGTTACAACTTTCTAGAAGGGGACTTTGCCAAAACCTATTTATATCAATCCCAAAGTTTCTCCCGAAATCAGAACACGAATTTTACGATTAACTTTCAATGCCCTGCACCCTATTCTCAACTTCATGAAAACTTTTGAAACTCTTAGAGACATAAATGAAATTTTATGTCTGTATATGAAATATAGCCATTTATCTCTAGATTAATCTAAATTAAGAATCATCTCGTTTGGACAACTATAGAAAAAGTTATGACTAAAAGACTGAAGCATATTCAGTTAATAGTTTCCAGATCACTACCAATTTTATTTCCAACCCTTTCCTTATCTCCACTCATACCTAGATCACTTTCTCCACTCCTTCTACTCCTTATTTTCAAAAAAAAAATCAGATTTAACATCAATCATACCTAGAAGTTGTCAATGAATGCATGTACCACTTTTTTTGCAAAAAACATTCCGTATTTATGTGCATTTATACTAACATGATGCATGAGCAAGAAAATGCATTGTCTAAATTTCTCTTTGAGCTCACATGTACTGAAATTTCGGTTCCTAATCGTTACTATGGGGACGGGATGTTACATTTCTCCCCTTCTTAATAAATTTCTTCCTCGAAATTTTCAGCTGATTGATTAATACGGTAGAGATGATAATTCCTCATATGTTCCTCCATTCCCCATATACTTCATCACTCAAATATGCTCTTTCCAATGACCACAGCTGATAACTCAATATGTCCTTCAGTCACTGATTCATCTATTACACTATCTTGACTATTTCATCAGTATATTTCATATTACTCACTAACTTTTACTTTGTATGCTGTCAATCTCTCTCTGTCTATCATGTCATTAATTCAGAACTTATTCACATATCACATAGTGTGAATTTAAAACATCTTTCACCAGTAACACTAACTCATAATAATTTTCATACATACCAATTCATATAGCTTAAATTATCCTTTCTCCAAATATGAGCACACCTTGCCAAGGTGATACTTACAAAAACACTCCATCTATCCTTTGACAATCCACTTCTTTTTCGTATGAATACATTAAATTCTTATGTCCGTTTCACTATATTCCATCTGTCCGGTGTTAATGCACCTAACCCGTTTATCTTTCATAAATCACTTTACTCTGATGTCATATTCATCTCACTCACTAACAGTATCTCACATTTACTATAGCCTTATACCATTTTAGGCCCTCTTCAACTTAATCTCATCTTCTTATGAACTCAAAAATATAAGCTTCAAGCATATTCCCAATAGTTAAAACTGTGGGTAACTCAAACATTGAAACACTTGTTTCTACATCCTTAGTAGCTAAAATACAATCTTAGTGTATTCCTATCAGGATTTCAAGCTTAGGTTATTACTTAAGCTTCTCTAACACTTTCTTTGCTCAAACATCTTGATCGGGTACACCTACTTCTTATTTTGATCACCAAAAATCATTCTTTAGATTCCCCTCGAAAGTTCAAATTCGTTTTCAATTCCACTATGGGACTCACAATTCTAAATCTTTGGTTTTTAGGCTTTCTTACTTCTTTCAAATAAATTGGTCTAAAATACACTTCATTTTTCCCCATATTCCACTCAACATTTTGTACTCTTCGTTACACTAGATTTGGTAACCTCAATATCTGAAATTACACTAGTTCATTATAGAATTGTCTGTTCAATATGTCAGATTACACACTACCTGTAACATCCCACCCCCTACTGGAAGGGTAAAATAGTAAATTTGGCATAGAATGAGATGGATCGGAATGACTTAGGACTGTTCATGCATAATAGGATTGATACACAGTATCATTTGTGCACATGAAATTATTGTACATGCATACATGACATTCCCGATTTTCGTGCCTAATGTAATTTTATTGTGATTAACGTGGTTATTGGGTTTGAAAAATTATTCTGAGTGCGACATTGAGTGTTTTATATTTTAAGGGATTTTCAGGAATTTTTCTGGAATTTTTCGGAGAAAATTCCCGGACCGGAAAAATCGCCAAGTGGCGAACCGGTTGATTTTCGGTAGCGAAAATTTCTATTCAATAGCACTGTAATATTGGGTACATTATTTTGGAATTGTCCGTGGGACCCTTTTGAAAATGTATTAAAGATGTAATTTTTAATATTAGGATTAAATGATTAAAGTTATTATTTAAAGTTTTGTCTTTATTCTTTTAAATTTAGACATGTGTCATGGTGACACATCTCCATTGTGATTCTCGATTCTTCCTAATTGAACACATGAAAGGTGAGTTTTCTTTCTTATTTCCTTAGCCAACCGAAATCCCTTCCTCCTCTTTGGTCTCTCCATCGATTTTTCTCCATCTTCAAGTGTCTCTTCCTCCAACCTTAAGAGCTTCTTCTTGCTACTTACTTGCTTCTTCTTTATGCTTTCCTCATACTTGCAAGCTTAAGCCTTAAGTGGATGATGATGTTGTGGTTGGAAAGTGAGAATTAGAAAGTAGAGAAAGTGGAGAAATTGGTGTAGTATTGAAGAGGGAAAACTTTGAGTTGGTAAGTTTTGTTTTAAGCTTTCATTTATGCATTTAATGAATAAATTGGTTGTTAGATGCATTGATTGGTATGTATTGGTCATTAATCATGATTTATGATGATCTATTGGCTCAATTCTTGTGTGATTAGGATGCTTATGCATGTGGATTTGGTATTAGAAGTGATAGGATTTAAGTTGAAGATGAAAGCTGGAAAATTGATTTTGACCTAGTACACTGATTTGAGCATAACTAATTGTGTGGTTATGGAAACGAGGTTAGGTTTGTGCCAAATGAAACTTTGGCTTGTTGGCTACAATTTTGTGTGGAAATAGGTGTTGTCTAATTTTAGCATTAAGAGGTTGAAATTTGGCATGGAAAATTATTATTAAGGTTCTCGTGAGCGATGAATAGAACCAATGATCTTCTAGTTTTGATGATTTTCTAAATTAATTGAGATGGAGTTAGGAAAATGGTCTAAATGAAAGTTGAAGCTTATTAAGTTATCTTTCCATTACCACTGATTTTTAAATTTTTAGATATGTATATTATGAGTTATGGACTAATGACTGTTGGCTGTTTTAATGCATTGAGTGAAACCTAGTTGAAATGGCAGATTTGATGCACATTCTGATTAGTAGCAATTTTAAGAATTTTTGTGAATTGAATTGGCCTGAGTGATCTACTGGAGAGTTGTAGAAGACAAATTTATCTTGAAAATGGTATATGGCATGTAATTTTTGGAGATCATATTTGGGAGTTATGAATTTTCAAAAACTGAACCTACATTAGGTTTCTCACCGCTACGATCATTACATTGTTTGGCAGATTTGAAATTGTTAGAGGTTGAAATGGAATTTGGGTTCTTCATGAAAATTGAAGTTTTAGATCTTATATTTTCAGGGATATAAATTAGTGATTTGTTTGACATTTGAGCTGGGAGATATCTTGGTTGGAAATTCTTGGTCGATTGGGACGGTTTAGTAGAGCAGATGCTTGGGAATTATTTGACCTACTTAGTAAATGAATTGGGATTTTGGTTATTCATGAAAGTTTTATATAACATTGTGATATTGATGAGTATATGTATTGTGTAATGTTTGACTGAAGATAATGAAAGTTACTGAATTTACAAGATATTGTACTGTGTTGAGTGACTTTGGTGAGCGATCGCTTTCATGGGATTTTTGACACCATTAGGGTGGAATTAATTTGAATGGTCTAAATGAACCTTGTAGAGGTTTCATTATCTTTCCAACAAGGTATGGTTTGCAATTTTCTGAATTGTGTACAAAAAGTTATAGAGGATTGAAATTCGGTTGGAAAACAGGAAAAAAAGGAGGAAATAAGGGCTTATAGATATAGATATATTAATTGTTTTATTTGAATTTTGGTTTCTTTCGTGAATAACTTTTCCGTCCGACGTCCGATTGACCTGATTCTTGAGGCATCGGATTCATTGATTATTTAATTTCATTTTGAGAAATTGGAGATTTGTGGACGGAAAATTGGCGTGGGCCCGTAATGTGAGCCTTTACTCACTATTTTATTTAATTGGGGACCTATAGAGGTCCAAATTGAGGGCCGTCAGCGCCATTAGATTTCTAATTTTTAAACGGATTTTTCTGATGAAAAAAAATGAGATTAGGGCGGAATTCATGAACATGCATTATACACCTACATGTGCATTATAAAGCAATTGGATTGGATAATTAGTGATCGTTTTCTTCTCTCGATTCTTATAGAGGCTCAATTGGGCGTCGTTAGGCCGACGTGGCAGAGACTTCCCGGCATTAACTCAGAAGTGATAGGTGAGTAACCTAGTTGGTTTCTCAATCTATGTGTGTGTATAATATTACGCATTGATGTCATGTGGAGTTAAGGAAGGATTTGTGTGTTTGATTTTGATTGATTTCGGACCAGGGGTGTCCGAAATGTTGGAAATGTGATATTGAAGTACTAATGTGTGTAAATGACTGTGAATGCATCAATGCAATAAATTGAAAATGTATATGATTGAAATACCGGACCGAAAGTCCGAAGAAGTGGCAAATAGCATTAACATGTAAATGAAAATTGGAACATGTACATTGCATGCATAAAAGTATGATCAGATAAAGGCAGTTGTGACTGGAGCAGCCACCGTATCAGGGCATATCACGCCCAAAGTATATGAGAGCTTTCAGCTCAACGCATGCGGACCTCGGGTCCAGCGTATTGAGCCTCGGGCTCGATGTATCGAGGCTTCAAGCCCATGTTTTCGAGCCACCGCTCAGCGAAATGTGTTAAATCCTTTGGGGCGATTCAGCGCGCAGTCACAACAACGAAATGAAAATGAAAAGTGTCACATATGCATTGCATCTATAAATGATTGAATATGAATTGTGTTAAAGGCGAAACGCCTTACATTTGAGAAATGTGATTGCATGTATTATTTAGTAAATTGATTGAATATGCATGAATTGAGTGAACCATCAACGATTGTTTCTCATTGAGTTCACAAACTCACCCAACATTGCAACTATTTTTCAGGAATTAAAGAGTACCCCGTTAGTGGAACGGAAATATGATTACTGCAAGTAAGGCAGAGTTTGGCGTCAGGATCAATCTCATGTCTGCATTTGAGTCATTCTGGTTTTATGTCAAAGAAATTGTATTTTTTTTCGCAGATAAATATTGTTGTTGTATTGGGCCCAAATTCGCTGTCAATCAATGTGTGTATGAATGGTTTTATGACTAAAATTGGACTTTGATTGAAAATGTTTTCGTATCGTGACCCAAATTGTTTACCGAAATCTGTTTTAAATTGATTTGACCGTTCTAGCATACTACCCTCGTGGGGCACGGGCTCAGATATCACCATCGATATCGGGTTCGAGTCTTGTGGGAGTGGGATGCTACACTACCTTTACCAGTATAGCACTCATTTATACATTCTTCAAACTCGATAATTTTCCCCAACCTTACATAATTTGTACATTCCATAAATGACTTGGCACATCTAATGTCTCCAAGACTTCAAAGCGATTTCTATCATAACACTTCTACCACGTATCAAAATCAACTCGTAAGACTTTAATTGTCTTTATGCATACAAAACCACTTTATACTATTGCAATAGATTGTATCTTCTTCTCTGATATGAAACTTCATCATATATTGCACAATCTCCAAATCCAAATGACATGCTTATCATCAACGTCATATTCCTTAAAGATTTAAAATATCCCTTTTTACCCTTCAAACACACTCAAAATATCATCTATGATCACAGTCACTAAGTGATACAAATTTACTTGGATCACTTAAATCTTCAATATCATAACGCTATTGGGGTATGATTAACTCCCGCAGATATCACTCAAATTTTTTTTTAGGTCTTTCACTTGACTTCATGTCTCTAATGATTTTCTCTTTTCATTCGATTTCCTTACATTCACATCGACTTATTCGGATGCCTATTCAATCGTACTAGTTCCTCCACACATTTTCAATTCATTGAATTCATCACTTTGCGTGTTGATCTCACTTCCTCATATTCAATTTGGATCTCTTGAACATATTTACATCAAATATAATGTAGACCTATATTCTCCTCACATTTGCAATAGTGTCACCTCGAATTTAAAATCCACTTATAAAGTTGGCTACTTTACATCAAACAAACTGTATACATTCTCAGTATTCCACCTCTTATGCCTAAATCTCAGTTTGGGAAAAGACTCCATTATCCACTTTTGATTTATTACATATTCATTTCCGATTTATTTCTTCAACGATCACTCTTAAACTGAATTGTTTAATCAACTAGACTCACTTTAGGGAAATTCTTCTTTGAAGAAGATTTCTTGCTACAATCATCGATATTGTTCATGAAATCCTTATCAACCATTTATTTTCCATAATTACTTATCAGTCATTCTTAGTATCTCAAGAAGATCAATTTCAACTATATATAATATCCCAAATAGGATCAAGTTGTGCCATAGCTTACAAGATCGAAACATCTTGTAAGCTCTTGTAATGTGGCTCTATGAGGCACTAAACAATTTCATTTACTCTAATACTTTGGCATAAATCATCAAGATCATTCCATCTCTTTTCCAGAGATGTCTTTTAAGGAAATTCATCTATTAATAACTTATATTCAAGATGCCTTAATCTCATTTGATTCAGGACAACAATTTTCCTTTTGTATCTGTTCTCAATCATGAAGACTGCGCCACGATTGGGCCCTTTTCTTTTCACAAAAATTCATCACCCGTAATAACATCATCAACAATGTCAATCTATCCTCTATGAATCACTATTAACACTTTCATGTATTTCTCCAATTCATATCAAGCTTTGGGCTATAAGAACTACGACTAATAATATTCAATAAGCCTTAGATTGCTTCCTATATTGTTCCACACACATATGTGCCCAATATTCTCACTTGATATAATAACCCCATTATCAATTTTGTACTCACGGTAACAAATTAACTTAACCTTGGGGGCTTTTGCTTATCTCTTTCTCATTCTCACCTAAAATCCTATCTTTTATACAGTGATAGCTTTCTCCTTACTACCTATCATTCACCTCATATTAAGTCGTTCATTTCTATTTCTTTCCCCTATTATTCCTTTCTTTCCTCTTCTTTGTCTTCTCTTCCTATTGTCACTCATTTTATTTCATCTTGCACATATTTATTTTCAATCAATTTGTATTTGTATGGGCATAATCCATATGAAGCTTAAATCTCCATTCCACAAATATATTCTCATACTGCATCATAAACTCTTATATCGATAATCACACAACCATTCTAAGTCCAAGTTCAACCTTTCGAGGTCATAACAGCTTGGATTGTACACATTAATCTCATTATTCATTTTTTTTCATATCCCTTTTTTTTCAAACAACCCATGACAGTGCATTCACATTTATATCTCACCTTTGAGGACATATGTATCTCCTGATACTGAATTATAAACTCTTATCACAATATTCAAATAACCATTTTGTTTTCAAAGTCATCCTTTTATGATCATAACAATTTTATGATTACATTTCATTCTACCTATACACTTTAGTCTCCTCGTTTTTACTCATATCCGGATTTTTCCTCAATCAATCTGTAACAATACACCTATTCCCACCTATATCACCTTTAAGGGTACATACCCCCATTGGGGTGAACCTTTATCTATCATACAAAACCAGATGCTATTTCTCATTTCCAAGATGTCCATAAACCTTCATTTTCGTACATTCTGTCAAATCATCAATTTTGCTCAATGCATTTAACCGCTCAAACTCTTAAGGAAATGCTCATGCATATGACTCATACTAGGGGATCAGTTGTCGTTGTTTTCTATGACATGACTACTATGCATATGCATATAACTTGACACAAATTTCAGAATGCCCATATAAGATAGTACTTCTTGTAGGAAAATCCCGGGAGGTGCATCACATGTATGCAGCAATGAAAACAAAATTTTGTTCGGGACTTTCCCAAAACCCAGGATCCAGTGTCGGTATGAAGACCTCAAACTGAATAGCCAATAGAGACTATCTCTAAAGGTATCCACGAGAGATCGAGAAAACCTAACCAGTCAAACCCTTTGACCGGGAATAGCTAAAACAGATTAAAGCCTGCTAGAGCCTACCTACATCTGGAGAGCTTGAGATCCACGTTGGCTCATGAGCTTGGAGAAGAGAACTAACGATGATGCTTGTGAGAGAAGAATGAAAACCAATTTTCAAAGATTTAACTCTTTAAACCTTTTCTTCTCCTTTCGGAGCTCCACCGTCGATGACCACCTTCACAAGCTTCTTTTCACTTGCTTTTAACAATTAAAGAAGACTTAAAGCTTGTGAAGGAAGGCCATACATGTGAATGGTTCTTAACCATTCATTATTTAATAATAAACTAAGCTTTTGAAAAGTCAAAAGCTATCATCTCTTCTCCCAAATTCCAACGTGCAAGGTGGTTTATATTATATATATATATTAATTATTTACTTAATTAATTAATATATATAATTATACTTGATCGATCAAAGCTGGGAATTGGTCCTACAAACTCTCAGGCCCCGATCTTTGAAGCGACTCGAAACCTTTCTTAGCAATATTGATGTCGCGATCTCATCGGGACATATCCCAATCCCATTGGGATCTATTTAATCCGAATGCTCTCCATAATGGAACTCTGTCCAATTACTATTTCTGATTCTACGAAACACTCTTATGCGTGTGACCTTTGGGTTCCGGTTATGTTGGCCACTTAGATTAACAATTAATCTGAGCAAGTCATGAGCGGTATCTAGCAACACATCATGACCCCAATTGACCGGAAAGTAATCGGTTTGATGTATTCATCACGAACCAGATCACGAACCCTTCCATGAGCAATTTTATGCAATTCGTCCTTTCACCATCCTATACCCCACTTGGTTATGAGTATGGTCAAAGTGTCAACTCTTACTAGACCAAGTCCAGCCCAGTGATAATAGTTCTCGATCTAGGACTCATTACTCTATATGTCCATGAAGACACTCTACATGACATATTCACTCGCCGTAGATTTCGAGTAATGATCTGACGACAAGAGGTGGGTATCTCTTCCGCTAATCGAAGTGGTGAATCCTTTATTGGCTACTCAATTATCTTGAATACCTCAAACTGTACCCAAGCACCACCCTATGAGTTACCTCCGAAGGCAACAAGGAATGGAGTCAAAGCACGGATGGTATTCAAGATAGCCTTGAGTACCTCAAGTCTAAGGATACTTGCACCATTCTTTATGATGAGATTATCAACGACACTTAGATAAGATATCCATGTGATGATCTCATGACGGGTCATCCAATGAACTTACTACTACTAGTAAGCATCCATATGTCAACTCTAAATATCTCATATTTACAGTTTACGAGATCCACCGCTTGATCCAATCAAGGAGTATGACATATGTTAGTCCGTCAGGATTAATGATGTCGATCTCATTAATCCTATGACTAGGAGAATTTAGATCTTGACATAATTGCACATGATAGGAATCTCGTAGTATGATCACATCATAATTTCCTTCATGCTATGTCATATATCATGGACTTCATTAATTTGATTAAAGATCCAATCAATTCATAAACAATGTTCATGAACATCAAATTAATGAATTATGCCTTTTCTTTATTTATTCATTCGATGCATATGACCGTGAATAAAACGCGTTAAAGGGATTGCCTTTAGGGCACAAATAAACAAGATCCTTGAATAAGTCGACTTATCCAATATACAAGTCGACTTATCGATACCGAAACAAGCATAAGTCGACTTACACATGGTACAAGTCGACTTACCACTTCTAAATATCCCACTCGACCTAAAGCCAATCGCCTTGGTATCTAATACCATAAGCACGTCCATGAGAATCACAATTCTCCGTGACAATGGCTTTGTCAACGGATCGACAACACTTTGCTCAGGATTTCTCTCTATCGGGACATCATCTCGACTAATGATCTCCGAATTGGCGGAGTAGATGTTGGATCGTCGATAAGACCTTGATTCCTTTGTCGCACACTCAGCCCCATTGTATCACAATACAATCCTATGGGCCTATCACTAGGGATTAGATCAAGTTCAAGAATGAACTTCTCGATCCAAACCGCCTTCCTTTAGCATCTCATGCGGCAATGTACTCTGCCTCGGTTGTTGAATCGTGATCCTTTCTTGTTTTGAAACTCTTTCAATTGACCGCCACGCTTATTCGGTGTGAATGTATATAACCTGATCGTGATTCGAATCATCCTTATCAGATTAAATCGGCATCCGAATGCCCGCTCATTAGAGATTTCCATCTCCAAACATCAAGAAAACATCCTTAGTGCTTCAAAGGTACTAGAGGATATTCTTGACCACCCAAATGACCCTCACTAGAACCGATTGGTATTTGCTCGTAACACTTAGAGCATACGATACATCGGGTTTCGTACATAGCATCTTTTCATGCTAAACCTCTTTAACATCTCATCTATGTACGATGCTTGTGAAAGACCAAGCAACTTTTGATCTATCTTTATAAATATATATCCTAAGGATATAAGTTGCTTTACTAAGGTCTTTCAAGGCAAATTGTTTGACAACCAAATTTTAACGATTGCAAAGATAGAGACATCGTTTCGAGTAATAAAGATGTCATCTACATACAACACAAGGAAAACGATTGCGATCCCATTAACCTTCTTATACACACAATGATCATCCGGATTTTATGAGAAACCAAACTCTTTGATTAACTCGTCAAAACGGACATTTCAACTCCTAGATGCTTGTGTCAATCCATACATGGATTTCAAGCTTGCATACCATTTCGCCATCATAAGATGTGAAGCCCTCCGTTGTGTCATATACACATCCTCGCCGATTTCGTTAAGGAAAGTCTTCACATCCATTTGCCATATCTCATAATCATAATGAGCGCAATGGCTAGGAGTATCCGAATGGTTTTAAGCATTGCTCTGGTCAAGGTCTCGTCATAGTCAACTCCTTGTCTTTGTGAAATCCTTTGGCCATTAGTCTCGCTTCATAGGTAATCGATTACCATCCATGTTGGTTTTCTTCTAAAACCTCTTTGCACCGTGGGTTTTATCCTTCGTGTAACAACCAAAGTCCATACTTGGTTTCATACATGGAATCCATTTAAACTTTCATGGCATAAAGCCATTTGTCGGACTCGAACTTTTCGTAACTGCTCATAGGTAGTAGGCGATCATCTCATATGAGCAATCGTCATTCGCTCACTTACAAGAAATTCATATCTCTCGAAGAGCGGTCGTATCCTACTTGACCCACGTAAATCGTGTGTAGTAGAAGGTTGAACTGTTACCTCATCTATATGAGTGGCAGTTTGAGTTCAGCAGTTGATCTATGTTTGTTCGAGCATCTTGAACTTCTCAAGTTCAACTTTGCTCCCCACCGTCCTCTTCTGAAGAAACTCTTTCTAAGAAAACAGCATGCTTTGAAACAAACACTTTGTTCCTAAGCAAGGTAGAATTAATATTCCACGAACAAACACTTGTCGGACTTTGCATCAAGCTTAATCTGACCGTGTCCGCTTCATATAAGAGACAACCCTAAACTTTCAGTGAGAAAGATAGGGCTTTCAGTTAGTCCATATCTCCATATGGAGTAACATCGGTATCTTTAATGGAACTCTGTTTAACAAGTAAACAAATTGTCTCGGCGCATACCCCTAAAATCGTAAACCTATCATCAATCGCACCATGTCTCAACAAGGTTCGATTTCTCCTTTCACCACACCATTGTCTTTGCGGCGTGCGTGGAGTGAATCGAGATAAAATCCCATTATCTCTGAGATAATCCAAAACTGTTGGTCTAAGTATTTTCCACCACGATCAGATCGTAATGCCTTAATACTTTTACCAAACTAGTTTTCTACTTCATTTCTGAATTATTTGAACTATTCAAATGCTTCAGATTTGTATCTTATCAGATACAGATACCTATATCGTGAATAATCACCGATAAAAGTATCTGAAGTAGAAACAACCACTTCTGGCATGGATGGACATCGGACCACATACATCCGAATGTATTAGGTCTAATATTCCATTCACTCGTTCACCCTTTCCTTTAAAGGATAACTTAGTCATCTTGCCTAATAAACAAGATTCGCATGTGTCATATGATTCATAATCAAATGACCCTAAACATCCACTCTTATGGAGCTTAGCGATGCGTGTCTCATTTATATGGCCGTCGACAATGCCATAAGTAAGTTGATTTTAAATTATCTCGATTATGTCTTTCCGTCATTGACATTCATAACTAGATATGACATATCTAATATGTCAATTCTATTGCATAATATACCGATACCATAGAGCATTCCATTGAACTAATAGAACAACCATTGCTACTAAAAGTCCAATGGAAACCAGCTCTAATTAAACATGAAACATACAATATGTTCTTTGTTTAAAACAGTACAAAATGTCAATCATCCAATTTGAATACAAGCCCATGAGGGAGTAACAAGACATAAGTGCCACGACAAATGTAGCAACTCTTGCTGCATTACCTACACAAAGGTCTAGTTCTCTTTTATGAGCTTTCTCATCCACGATGCCCTTCATATCATTTCATATGTATGACCGACATCCAGTATCAAATACCGATATGTTTGGATCAGAATAGTATTAACCTCAATGACAAACATACTTGAAGGGTAGAGGCATCGATGCCTTTTCGCTTCGGGGACTCGAATAGATTTTACGGTTTAGCCTCTGGTGGCAAGACTTGCCACAATGAAAGCAAAATCCTTTTGGGGCGTAATCCTTGGTTTTTCCTTGATGGCACTTCCTTTGGTTTCTTCAGAACCGTAAGAAGGAGCATCCACCACTAGCACTTGCTATCTCTCTTGATAGCACCTTTCACCGTCATGAAAGCAGATTGATTAGCTCAGAATTGTCAGGATATTTGGTTTATCCGATAGTTTATCACAAACCGTGAATAACCATCGACAATCCAACCGAATTAAGTATCTACTTAATTCATAATCCATTACAAATCCTAGGCGGCCAATCTCTCAATATAGCTATTCATCTTGAGGCATCTTGCATGACAGATATCCACCGAGCCATCTTTATGATGAAGAGAAGCCTCGAGGTCTCGAACCTTTCGCATCGAGCTTCCTCAACAAACAGCTCCCTAAGATGAGATACTATAGAGTGAGCATCCATGGACTCGTCTTCTTTGCTGCTGCTCTGGTGACATCAAGACAAGCATAATGCAAGTATCCATATCATCGTCCTTTAGATGCTTACGATATGCTTTCCGATCCTTATCGAAGCATCGACAATGAGTGCATCCGGAAGTGGAACATCTAGGACATATCCGTTCCTCGAGATCGAGAACAATTTCGAGTCCTTAGCCAATCAAGAAAATCGGTCCGTAAAGGAGAGCATTAATTCACACCGAAAGACTTCTTCAATCAACCTAAACGCGATAAAGAGAAGGAATGATAGAATAGATATGCCTGCATGATCATAAGGAATTGCATGATATGCATATGGCTCCCACTAGTTTCCTAGAATCCATAACCCTCTTTACGAATCCAGAGAAACAAAGTGACATAATGTCCTAGTGGGTCGATATCCGACATTGCTAAGAGTGACCTTGGGTTTACCCAACAAGCCACAACTTAGGTCAATCGGTAGGTATCGGTCATACCAATTGCATCATCGATAACCGACTTTGAGAATGACCTTGGGTTTACCCAACAAGCCATCTTAAGTCTCGGGAGGTATCAGATATACCAATTACATCTTAGACACAACTATCGATTAGTGCTATCAACTTGTTGATGTGTGCACTTACATTGGTTATCAACTCTTTGATGCGCATACATCCGATATATGCTACCCAATTTCACCTCTGTCCACGTTGACCTTGAGTTTACTCAACAAACTAACGCTTCGGTGAAAACCAACCCATTAATCAAAAATCATATTTTCATGGTTTGAACATATCCAGATAGAGTGAGCTTGGGTTTACCCAACAACCCATCCCTATAAGAACTCGTTCTTACCATATTAATGGAAGGCGTTAGTTTTCATATACCGAGGAGGATTTAGAAACTCTAGACTCCAATTTGAAGGATCATAGTCACTAGGACTATATGGAATGATTTAGGTGTCATCAATCACATTGAATCAATCCTTATAATCATCCATCATCCAACTAGAGCATGTCATAAGTCGCCTTACATCAAATGCAAGTCGCCTTAAGCCTTCGCCCACACACAAGTCGACTTATGCGATATAAGTGGACTTATCTCGCTGCTTCACACACAAGTCGACTTGTCTAATATAAATCGACTTATGCAAAAATTTTGAACAAGTCGACTTATGTACAATACAAGTCGACTTATCCAGAAACTTTGAACAAGTCGACTTATGTATAAAACAAGTCGACTTATCCAAAAACTTTGAACAAGTCGACTTATGTATCAAACAAGTCGACTTATCCAAAAAGAATTGCTATACTTTCTAATCGGCTAATACCTCAATCATTGCAATTCCAATTCACAACACCTAAAAACCTAAGGTAATATCTGATAAATTTGATGTATCAATGAACACTTCATTGATCCATGAATGCCTTATATGGTCAAACCATACATGAAAAGCTTAAAATGAGTCAAAACTCATAAATATCCAAACAATTTAAGAACACCCAAATTCTCACCCTAAGCATCTCAAGCTAGTGTGTATACACTCTCAAAACTACTCCGGCACTTGTCACAAAAATTGTGACGGCCAAAACAAGCAAAAAAATGAAATGTACTAACGAGACACAAATGTGACCAATTCGGCATTCAAAAATTCTTGGAAAATCAAATTCAAGCAATTCAATTTGGAAATCATACTACATCAAGATAACACATTTTTAATCACATTAAAAATGCTGCAAGGCATTGGAATTGAAAAAGCAAACTCAATCAAGCCAAGCAAAACAGTCCCAACAATTTTCACCAAAACTGTCCAGTTCTGTACATTGCTTGAAATGATCAATGAAAAAATTTCAATAAATTCTGAGAAACTTATATAGGTTACTACATGTTCTGAACATGCTACCTGAATGTTTTCAGGATTTTATGCCATCAAAAACTCAGTCAACCAAAATAACAAAACGGATTAAAATTCTGTGTTCATCAACACAGCAATTCCCAACAGCATAGAATAAAATCGAAAATAAATATCCAATCACCTTGAAATCCAATTTCCATGCTCACAGACATTAACCAACATCTTAGAGACATGTAGGTGAAGGAAAATCCAGAAAAAGATTTTTCTAGAATTTATTCTTGATTTTATACTACTTCCTCTTCACAGAATCGTTTCAAAAACAGCATCTGTAAGCTTAGGAAATTAATTAGCAAAACTATATCAAATCAAATCAATAAATTCTGAAAATTCATAGACATATTCTCTAACATGTTATGAACATTCCTGGGCAGAAAAATTTCGAAAAATATATCACAATATAAATTCGAAAATCAGGCAGTATGCATGCATCAACATCAACAGCACTTAGGGTTTCTGATCTAGCTTCGGTTTTAGCTTCATACACGACACCAGACGCTCTGATACCACTGTAGGAAAATCCCGGGAGGTACATCACATGTACCGGCAGCAGAAAACAAAAATTTTTGTTCCCGAGACTTTCCCGAAACCCAGGATCCAGGTGTCGGTATGAAGACCTCAAACCTGAATAGCCAATAGAGACTATCTCTAAAGGTATCCACGCAGAGATCAGAAAACCTAACCGAGTCAAACCCCTTTGACCCGGGAATAGCTAGAACAGATTAAAGCCTGCTAGAGCCTACCTCTGTCCTGGAGAGCTTGAGATCCACGTTGGCTCATGAGCTTGTAGAAGAGAACTAACGATGATGCTTGTGAGAGAAGAATGAAAAACCAATTTTTCAAAGATTTAACTCTTTAAACCTTTTTCTTCTCCTTTCTGGAGCTCCACCGTTGACAGCCACCTTCACAAGCTTCTTTTTTACTTTCTTTTTAACAATTAAAGAAGACTTAAAGCTTGTGAAGGAAGGCCATACACGTGAATGGTTCTTAACCATTCATTATTTAATAAATAAACTAAGCTTTTGAAAAGTCAAAAGCTATCATCTCTTCTCCCAAATTCCAACGTGCAAGGTGGCTTATATTTATATATATATTAATTATTTACTTAATTAATATATATATATAATTATAGCGATCGATCAAGCTGGAATTGGTCTGTCTCTACAAGACCATCAGTCTTTGTGCTTGACTCCGAAACCTTTCTTAGCAATATTGATGTCGCGATCTCATCGGGACATATCCCAATCCATTGGGATCCATTTAATCCGAATGCTCTCCATAATTGGAACTCGTCCAATTACTATTTCTGATTCTCTGAAACACTCTTATGCGTGTGACCCTTTAGGTTCCGGTTATGTTGGCCACTTAGATTAACAATTATCTGCAGGCAAGTCATGAGCGGTATCTAGCAACACATCATGACCCCCAATTGACCGGAAAGTAATCGGTTTGATGTATTCATCACGAACGGATCACGAACCCTTCCATGACAATTATTGTGCAATTAGTCCTTTCACCATCCTATACCCCACTTGGTTATGAGTATGGTCAAAGTGTCAACTCTTACTAGACCAAGTCCATTGAGTGATAACGGTTCTCGTCTGGGACTCATTACTCTATATGTCCATGAAGACACTCTACATGACATATTCACTCGCCGTAGATTTCGAGTAATGATCTGACGAAGAGGCCATGGGTATCTCTTACGCTAATCCAGTGGTGAATCCTTTATTGGCTACTCAATTATCTTGAATACCTCAAACGCCCAAGCACCACCCTATGAGTTACCTCGGAAGGCAACAAGGAATGGAGTCAAAGCAGGATCGGTATCAAGATAGCCTTGAGTACCTCAAGTCTAAGGATACTTGCACCATTGCTATGATGAGATTATCAACGACACTTAGATAAGATATCCATGTGATGATCTCATGACAGTCATCCAATGAACTTACTACTACTAGTAAGCATCCATATGTCAACTCTAAATATCTCATATTTACGGTTTCGAGATCCTTTGCTTGATCCAATCAAGAGGTATGACATATCTAGTGCATGGGATTAATGATGTCGGTCTCATTAATCCTATGACTAGGAGAATTTGAATCTTGGCATAATTGCACATGATAGGAATCTCGATGGTATGATCACATCATAATTTCCTTCATGCTATGTCATATATCATGGACTTCATTAATTTGATTAAAGATCCAATCAATTCATAAACAATGTTCATGAACATCAAATTAATGAATTATGCCTTTTCTTTATTTATTCATTCATGCATCACATTGTGAATAAAAGCAGCGCTAAAGGGATTGCCTTTAGGGCGCAAATAAACGATGCCGATCCTTGAATAAGTCGACTTATCCAATGTACAAGTCGACTTATCGGTACCGAGCAAGCATAAGTCGACTTACACATGGTACAAGTCGACTTACCACTTACACTTCTGGGCTCTGATACCACATAAATGTAGCACCCCACTCCTGCAAGACACGAACCCGACATCGATGGTGATATCCAAGTTCGTGCCTCGTGAGGGTTGGCGTGCCAAAACACTTACTCAACCAAAGCGGTATAATTGTTTTTTGACACAAACACACATGCGGAAGTCAATAATCAAATAGGGCATAAGCCCCTTTCCCATCATACAATGTCATTTACAAAATTCCCATATGGCCATTTGGCCCTTTCACAAATACAAACACTTGAGTCATTTCAAAATACAATTTATACGGAAGCTGCGAAATATATAATTTAATACAAAAATAAAGATATGCATACAGACGCGAACTGATCCCGACCTCTATCCTTCACTTGAATGTTGTAGGTATACTCTCGTTGGCCTAACGGGGTATTCTTCTGAATCCTGAAAAATATTTGCAAATTTTGGGTGAGTTTTGTGAACTCAGTGAGTGACCATCATCGATGACTCACTCATCATATAACACACAAATCATGTTCACATCATTTTCATTTCACATTCAATATAATTTAATCATTCATATCATGCATATGCAGTGCACATGAGACTCACTTTCCATTTGTTACTTTGTTATGACCGAATGCCTAAACTGTCCCATATCCATTAGATACCACGCTTATTAATAACTGTCCCATATATGGCTCACTAAACGTTGAGCCTGAGGCTCTGAATCACTTTTAAGCTCGAGGCTCTTTTTCACACGTTGAGCTTGAAGCTCTGATCGGTGGCTACTCTGGTCACAACTACCATTATGTTGCATGCATTCATGCGGTGGAATGCATCAGTCTCACTTGCATATCCCATTTAATCACTTTCTCATATCATCGGACCTTAGTCCGGCATTCTACATTGAAGTGCAGAATTCCACAATTTCATTCATATCCAAATACAAATGCACATTTAAACACTTCAATATCTCATTCATATAGCACCTTTATCGAACCTTCATTGTCCGAATTTCAACAATCAAGACACATTCATAATTAGTCATAATCACTCAGTTTATAACATAAACAAAACAAACAATAAAGTAAGACCATCTAGGTCTACTCACAGTACACTCCAAAATAGCATTTGCTTCCGAATTCTGGAACGTTAGAATGTGGACACTTGACCTGCACAACCCATATATGCAAAACACCCATTTCACACTCATCAATAAGTACATACAGATAATAATTGGACTATGTACAATGCATGCTTAATGACAATCCCGGGTATGTTTTAGAACACATATTATGCTCATTCCCATTTCTAAATTCATACATGCCTCGTTGAACTTAAACTTACACTTCATTTGTATATGATCAATCTGAATGCTCCTTTCAATCTTTACCCTTTTTTATATGTCTAGCTTATTCATAAGCTACACTTCAAGAACACTTGGTTACTCTATATCATAACTCCATTTTTACATCATCTCTTTTCTAACCTCACATGATCTCATAATATCAAATCCCCATTCATAGCTTAGCAATTTAAACATATGTACACATTTAGGCATATTGCCTATTTACACAAAAACCATAAATATATATTACCCACCTAGTTGGCTTGCAAAACTTCGAGTCAAATTTGTCTTTCCCCTTGTTCTTGGGTAGGATTCTCTTGATTTCCTAAAACAAAACAAATCTCATTCAATAGAAATCCACTTAAAAATCCCACAATGCAAAATCTCCAAAATTAATTCTAGAACATTTAAACCCAACCAATTTCTAAACTCCATAAGTTAGAATCCTTCCAAAAATCCAAAAGAGTCAAAAAGATCTTACCTTGATTCTTCACCAAAAATAGATCTTTAGCTCAAATGGAAGCTCTTTTCTTCCTCTTACATTTTCTCTTCTTGAACAACTTTAAAATCTCTCTTGAAGGCTAAGGAAATTAAAACCCTCGCTTATTCTCTCTTCTTTCTCTCTCTTTCATTCTTCTTCTCTTCGTATTTCTCTTTCTTATTCATGATATTTCTCTCTTTTCTTGTCCATTTTCGTTCTCCCCTCTATTTATAAGCCAGACAATACTTCCTTTTTTCCAATTTTGCCCTTAATGAGTCCAAAATGTCCATTTTATCCTTCCTTATAAGCTTATGCTCTTTAAAACTTAAGTGTCTTGCCAAAAATAACCTTGAACATTCTAACATAACACTTTCTTTCAGAAAAATGTCCCTCACTGTCTTAAGTTTCTAATGCCTCCAAACTCATTTGATTCGGTTCAGTGATTCAAAAGATATACTTCAAATATGTTTGGACTGCTCTTGTCTATAACAGTATACTATATACAACTTCCATCTGAAATTTAAACATCTTAGTGACTGAATTAGATTACCATTTCTTCATACCATTTTTAGCTCCATGTATCTAGTTTATCACAAATCAAAAATCATCTCATTTGTATCAGTATAGCTCCAGAAATCATCAAAATACCGAAGTATGTTCAATGGAATAACAACAGTTCATATCCTTTAAAAACACACTCACTGTATCCATCCCACTCTTTTCATTCAATATACCCCCTTCATTTCAGATAGCCATAATTCTTGTAGGAGTTGTATATAAAAGTCTTACGAATCCAATGGTTCAAGAATCAAGTCATTTGGAGGTCTGGAGAAGAAGTTATGGTCAAAAGAAGCAACCATGTTTATGAACTCAATTATACTTAACCTATTTCGGGGAAACAGCCATAACTTTCTGTTGAAATTTCGGATTGAGGTTTTCTTTGAATGGTTCGAAAGAGGACATGAAGAGCTACAACTTGCATGAAGACCTCAAAGGTCAATTCTTTCATCTTAGGGGTAAAAAACAAAAGCAGACGATGATGATGTCAACAGACAATACAGATTGGGAAAATTTTCATAACTTTCCCTACAGATATTGGATTAAGGTGTTCTTTATATGGTTGGAAAGAGAATTTCAAGAGCTACAACTCTTATGGAGACCTCAAAGGCCAATTCCAATGTTTTAAGGGTAGAAAATGATCAGAAGGTAACAATGTATAGTAACTGAGACGCAAAAAGTCAAACTTAGACGCAAAAAGTCAAACTGAGACGATGAACAGTAACTGAGATGATAAAAAGCAAACGATGAAAAATAGACGATGAATAGTAATTGAGACGATGAACAGTACTTCGTCTCATTTCTATCGTCTCATTTTTTGAACGAATGCGAGACGGTCAAGCGGGGCGTAAAAAGTCAAAGCGAGATGATGAGCGATGGCGAGACGATAAAAAGCGAATGAAAAAAGCAGGACGATGAGCGATTGCCGTCTCATTTCTATCGTCTCTTTTCGTCCAGAATGTATCTACTTATAAGAATCATAACGTTTGACTCCAATGCCCAAATTTTTCATATAATATATTGTTGGAAAGATAAAAGAAAGATATACAACCTTTGTGAAGAACATAAAACCAATTTCTTCCTCTATAAGGGTCAAAATTTCAAATTAAAGTGACTATCCCAAAAGTTCCATCCTAAATAGCATCACAACTTCTAATGATCATATCTTCCAACTCCATTGTCTGAAAATTTAATACTTCATATCAATGGAAAGCTAGAAAGATAAGTTACAACTTTCTAGAAGGGAACTTTGCCAAAATCTATTTATATCAATCCCAAAGTTTCTCCGGAAATCAGAACACGAATTTTACGATTAACTTTCAATGCCCTGCACCCTATTCTCAACTTCATGACAACTTTTGAAACTCTTAGAGACAGAAATGAAATTTTATGTCTTTATACGAAATATAGCCATTTATCTCTAGATTAATCTAAATTAAGAATCATCTCGTTTGGACAACTATAGAAAAAGTTATGACTAAAAGACTGAAGCATATTTAGTGAATAGTTTCAAGATCACTACCAATTTTATTTCCAACCCTTTCCTTATCTCCACTCATACCTAGATCACTTTCTCCACTCCTTCTACTCCTTATTTTCAAAAAAAAAGAAAATCAGATTTAACATCAATCATACCCAGAAGTTGCCAATGAATGCATGTACCACTTTTTATGCTAAAACATTCCGTATTTATGTGCATTTATACTAACATGATGCATGAGCAAGAAAATGCATTGTCTAAATTTCTCTTTGAGCTCACATGTACTGAAATTTTGGGTCCTAACCGTTACTATGGGGACGGGATGTTACATTTCTCCCCCTTTTAATAAATTTCTTCCTCGAAATTTTCAGCTGATTGATTAATACGGTAGAGGTGATAATTCCTCATATGTTCCTCCATTCCCCATATACTTCATCACTCAAATACGCTCTTTCTAATGATCACAGCTGATAACTCAATATGTCCTTCAATCACTGATTCATCTATTACACTATCTTGACTATTTCATCAATATATTTGATATTACTCACTAACTTTTACTTTGTATGCTGTCAATCTGTCTCTGTCGATCATGTCATTAATTTAGAACTTATTCACATATCACATAGTGTGAATTTAAAACATCTTTCACCAGTAACACTAACTCATAATAATTTTCATACATACCAATTCATATAGCTTAAATTACCCTTTCTCCAAATATGAGCACACCTTGCCAAGGTGGTACTTACAAAAACACTCCATATCTCCTTTGACAATCCACTTCTTTTCCGTATGAATACATTAAATTCTTATGTCCGTTTCACTATATTCCATATGTCCGATGTTGATGCACCTAACCCATTTATCTTTCATAAATCACTTTACTCTGATGTCAGATTCATCTCAGTCACTAACAGTATCTCACATTTACTATAGCCTTATACCATTTTAGGCCCTCTTCATGTAACATCCCATCACTGATGGGAGGGTTATTTTGGTAAATTGGGACGGGTTAGGTTTTGGCATTGCATATTAATGATATGAGCATTTTTCTGGCCTCTAACTTTGGAGGAATAAGTCTTTTTACACATGCATTTATATGTGCATGCATTCATGGCATTTTTCGACATTTAATTGTGAACATGATACGATTGGTGAATTTTTGAGATAAGTATAGTTGATTGCGATTTGTTTGTGAATTTTTAGAATAATTGGGTTTGAATAGTTGAATCAGAATGTCTTTAGAGGGTTTGAATAGTTAAATCAGAATGTCTTTAGAGTGTTTGTCAGTTGATAGCGACTCATAGGAAATTTTTCTGGAAAATTTCAGAGTAAATGTCTGGACCGAAATTTTTCGAGTGACAGACTGGTTGACTAAATGATACTGAAATAATTGTCCAATGGTAATGGAAAATTTAGATTTATGACTTAGGAATGAAAATGATGAGCCATTGGAATTTAGAGACGACTTAGACACCAGAAATGATTTTGAAAAGAAAGAGGAACTTGGTGAGTGTTTGAGGACAGAGAAAAACCCTTTTAAAAGCTTTAGGTTTTGAAATTGGTAGAAAAGTTTAGACTTCCTACACTTAGGGCTTTTCTTCCTCTTCTTCCTTGTTGGTGATTTCGATCTCCCCACCTTCGAGATTCTTGCTTGCTCCTTCTTTGTGGTTGAAGAACCTCTAGAAACCTTGAGAGAATGAGGTGATTTGAGAGGAGAAGAGTTTACCGTGGGTGTTAGAGAAAGGAAATAGGGTTGCGGAAGATTTGAAGATTTGAGGCTTGATTGGTAAGTGGTTGGCTTTAATGTTGTTTTATTGTTGTTGAGATGCATTTATTGTGTTAAATATGAAAGATTGGGTAGCTTAGAGTGAGTTATTACTGGTTTTAGAGAGAGAATCGGCGAATAATCTAGTCGGAGAAGACGGAGGAGCCCGCACGTCGCGACGTCTGAAAGAGGCCCCGTCGCGACGAGTAAATAGGTACTCACCACGACGAGACGAGCGGTTAAGTCCTCGTCGCGACGAGCATGGTGAGACGTTGCGGCGAGCCCGTCGATCCTCGCCGTGACGAGCATATGGGACGTCACGACGAGTGACCCCTTTGACGCTGCGGCGAGAGCCCTTTCGCCCCAGCGAGCTCCATTTTTTTGAAGCGAAGTATTTTAGTTTTTGGGGCATAACTAATGGTGTAGACCTCCAATTGAGGTGATTCTTGATTTGTTATGAACTAGAGAAAGAGGTCTACAATTGAGGTAAAGAAAGAAAATTTGAAATCAAATGAGTGAGATCTCAATTATGGAAAGAAAGTCGAATATGGTTTCCTATTGCAACCTAAGGATTGTATTGTTAGAGTAGTGCCCTAAAGGCAATCCCCTTTAGCGCTTTTTGTTCATAGTCATGTACAGACTTTATGAATAAATAAAAAAAGGCATGTTTCATTTATTTGATATTCTTTATGAATTGATATTGATCTTTAATCAAATTAATGAAGTCCATGATATATGACATAGCATGAAGGAAATTATGATGTGATCATAATCACGAGATTCCTATCATGTGCAATTATGTCAAGTATCTAAATTTCCCTAGTCATAGGATTAATGAGACTAGACATCATTAATCCGGACGGACTAACATATGTTATACTCCTTGATTGGATCAGCGGTGGATCTCGTAAAGCGTAAATATGGGATATTTAGAGTTGACATGTGGATGCTTACTAGCGGTAGTAAGTACATTGGATGACCTGCCATGAGATCATCACATGGATGTCCTATTCAAATGTCGTGATAATCTCATCATAGCAATGGTGCAAGTATCCTTAGACTTGAGGTACTCGAGGATATCTTAGATCTTGATTACGTGCTTTGACTCCATTCCTTGTTGCCTTTCGAGGTTACTCATAGGGTGGTGCTTGGGTACGACTTGAGGTATTGAAGGTAATTGAGTAGCCAATAAAGTTCATCACTTACGTGATAGCGAAGAGATACCGCCTCTTGTCGGGATCATTCAGAAGTCTCTCGGCGAGCATGACTATGTCATGAAGAGTGTCTTCATGGACATATAAAGTAATGAGTCCTCGGCAGAACCTGATTTCACTTGGGCTAGACTTAGTCTAGTAAGAGTTGACATATTGGCCATACTCATAACCAAGTGGGTATAGGATGTTGAAAGGACGAATTGCACAGTAATTGTCTATGGAAGGGTTCGTGATGAATTCATCAAACCAATTACTTTCCGGTCAATTGGGAGTCATGATGTGTTGCTAGACGCCTCTCATGACTTGCCCAGATTAAGTGTTAATCTAAGTGGCCAACATAACCGGGAACCTAAAGGGTCACACGCATAAGAGTGTTTCAGAGAATCCGTAAAATAGTATTGGACAGAGTTCCAATTATGGAGAGCATTAGGATTAAATGGATCCCAATGGGATTGGGATATGTCCCGATGAGATCGCGACATCAATATTGCTAAGAAAGGTTTAGGGCGGCCAAGACCGGGGCCGAGTAGAGGCGGTGGGACTGACCCCAGTTTGACTGGACCTCTTAGTAATTATATATATGTTAATTAATTATATATATATATATATTAGCCCACGTTGGAATTAGGAGAAGATAGGAAGGTTTGAAAAGTCAACATTCATTATTTAATTAAGTTAAAGAATGAATGAATATTAAGCTTCCACTTGGCAACTTCTCATGGTAAGTTATTAAGCTTAAGAGTTAAGTAAATACATACCTAAGGGGTGAGCCTAGTGGTTTGCCGTCGGTTTTCAAGAACAAGAGAGGAAGAACAAAAGACTTAAAAAAGGTTAGGTCATCTTGGAATTTCAAGTCTTCTTCTTTGGCAACCATCAAATTTTCTCTTCTCCAAGGCAAAGTTCCAACGTGAATCAAGCTCTCCACAGGACAGAGGTAGGCTCTAGCAGGCTTTATTCTGTTCTAGCTATTCCCGAGTCAAAAGTGTTTGATCCGGTTAGGTTTTCTGATCTCTGCGTGGATACCTTTAGAGATAGTCTCTATTGGCTATTCAGGTTTGAGTTTTCATACCGACACCGGGATCCTGGGTTTTTGGGAAGGTCCTGGGAAAAAAAATTTTGTTTTCTGCTGCTGGAACATGTGATGTTCCTCCCGGGATTTTCCTACAGTGGTATCAGAGCATCTGGTGTCGTTTTAACTAAAGCTAGATCACAAACCTTAATTGCTTGTGATGTTGTAACATGCATTCTGTCCAGATTTTGTATTGCTATAGAGATAGGGTTTTCGAAATTTTTCTGCCCAGGATTGTTCATAACATGTTAGAAAATATGTCTATGAATTTTCAGAATTTATCGATTTGATTTGATATAGTTTTGCTAATTAATTCCCTAAGGTTCCAGATGCTGTTTTGTGAAACACTCTGTGGACAGGTATGAGTATAAAATCGAGAATAAATTCTAGAAAAATTGTTTTCTGGATTTTCCTTCACCTAAATGTCTCTAAGATCTTGGTGAATGTCTATGAGCATGGAAATTGGATTTCAAGGTGATTGGATATTTATTCACGAATTTATTATATGCTGTTGGGAATTGCTGTGCTGATGAAAACAGTTTTTGAATCGGTTTTGTTATTTTGGTTGACTGAGTTTTTGATGGCTTAAAATCCTGAACAATTTCAGGTAGCATGTTCTGAACATGTAGTAACCTATGTAATTTTCTCAGAATTTATTGAAATTATGTAATTGATCATTTCGAGCAAAATGCAGAACTGGACAGTTTTGTGAAAATTGTTGGGACTGTTTTTCTTGGCTTGATTGAGTGTGTTTTTTTTAGTTCCAATGCCTTGCACCATTTTTAATGTGATTAAAAATGTGTTATCTTGATTTAGTATGATTGCCAAATTGAATTGCTTGAATTTGCTTTTCCAAGAATTTTCGGATGCCTAAAATGTCACACTAGTGTCTCGTTAGTATATATCATTATCTTGTTTGTTTTGGCCGTCATAAATTTTGTGGCTTGTGCCGAAGTAATTTTGAGAAAGTATAGACTAGCTAGAGATGCTTAGGGTGAGAATTTGGGTGTTCTTAAATTTTTTGGATATTTATGATTTTTGACTCATTTTAAGCTTTTCATGTATGGTTTGACCATATAAGGCATTCATGGATCAATGAAGTGTTCATTGATACATCAATTCTGAATATTACCCTAGGTATGATGGTATTGTGAATTGGAATTGCATGGATTAAGGAATTAGCCGATTAGAGATTATAGCATTTTCCTGGATAAGGCGACTTGTACGGCATAAATCGACTTGTTCAAGGTCTCTGTATAAGTCGACTTGTACCCACATTACAAGGCGACTTGTACATGGGCAGGTGTCATAAGTCGACTTGTATCATACAAGGCAACTTGTGTGTGGGCAGTGGCTTAAGGCGACTTGCATTCGATGAAAGTCGACTTGTGTCATGCTCAGGTTGGATGATGGATGATTCTAAGGATTGATTCAATATGATTGATGACACCTAAATCATTCCATATAGTCTTCATGACTATAATCCTTCAGCTTGGAGTTTAGAGTTTCTAAATCCCTCCTCGGTATATGAAAACTAACGCCTTCCATTAATATGGTAAGAACCAGAGTTTTTATAGGGATGGGTTGTTGGGTAAACCCAAGGTCACTCTATACGGATATGTTCGAACCATAAAAATATGATTTTCTGATTAATGGGTTGGTTTTCACTGGAAGCGTTGGTTTGTTGAATAAACTCAAGGTCAACGTGGACAGAGGCGAAATTAGGTAGCATACATCGGATGTATGCGCATCAAAGAGTTGATACCCAATGTAAGTGCATACATCAACAAGTTGATAAAGCGATCGATAGTTGTGTCTAAGATGTAATTGGTATATCGATACCTCCGAGACATAAGGTGGCTTGTTGGGTAAACCCAAGGTCATTCTCGATGTCGGTTATCGATGATGCAATTGGTATGTTCGATACCCACCGATTGACCTAAGTTGTGGCTTGTTGGTAAACCCAAGGTCATTCTTAGCAATATCGGATATCAACCCACTAGGACATTATGTCACTTTGTTTCTTTGGATTCGTAATGAGGGTTATGGATTCTATGAAACTAGTGGGAGCTTTTGCATATCATTCAAGTCCTTATGATTATGCAGCTATTCCTATTCTAACATTCTTCCTCTCTATCAGTGTAGGTTGTTTGAAAATGTCGTCAAGTGTGAATCTTGGCGCCGCTTATGGATTCCAACAAGTTAAGCTGGACCGAATTTTCTTGGTAGCTAAGAATCGAGAATTGTTCTCGGATCTCGAGAACTAGGATACATCCTAGATGTTCCACTTCCAGATGCTTTTCTGTCGATGCTTTTGATGAGGATCGAAGGCATATCGTAAGCATCTAAAGGACGATGACATGGCTACTTGCATTATGCTTGCCTCGATGTCACCAGAGCTGCGAGCAAGACGAGTCCATGGATGCTCACACTATAGTATTTCATCTTAGGGAGCTGTTTGATGAGCAAGCTCGGTCGAAAGGTTCGAGACCTTAAGGCTTCTCTTCACCATTAAAGATGGCTCCAGGACATCTGCATGCGTATGCCACGAAGATG
The DNA here is from genome assembly GCA_029891385.1 of Erythroxylum novogranatense. Lineage (NCBI taxonomy): Eukaryota > Viridiplantae > Streptophyta > Magnoliopsida > Malpighiales > Erythroxylaceae > Erythroxylum > Erythroxylum novogranatense. Next base: position 32,863,366 of record CM057226.1, on the reverse strand, counting down.
AATGGCTATATTGAGAGATTGGCCGTCTTAGGTTTTGTAATGGATTATGAGTTAAGTATAGACTTAATTACGGTTGGATTGTCAGAGAGTTATTCACAGTTCGTGTTAAACTATCGGATGAACCAAATATCCACTACAATACCTGAGCTGATCAATCTGCTCAAGACAGCTGAGCAGACTATCAAGAATGATAGTAAGCAAGTGCTGGTGGTGGCTGCTTCTTCTTCAGGTTCAAAGAAGAAAAGGAACCCAAAGAAGAAGAAGGCCAAGAAACCAAAAGGAAGCGCCATCAAGAAGAAGACCAAAGAAGCTGCCCCGAAAGGAACTTGCTTCCATTGCGGTAAAGATGGCCATTGGAGGCGCAATTGCAAAGTCTATCTGGAGTCGCTGAAGCAGAAGAAGGCATCAGATGCCTCGACTACTTCAGGTTTGTATGTCATTGAAGTTAATACTGTTACTGATCACAACATTTGGGTATTTGATACTGGTTGTGGCTCACACATATGTAATGATATGCAGGGCCTCAGGGACAGTAGGCAACTCATGAAGGGAGAAGTAGACCTACGTGTTGGAAATGGAGCAAGAGTTGCTGCATTAGCCGTAGGAACCTATGTTTTGTCTCTCCCTCTTTGGGCTTGTCTTTGGAATTGGATGGTGTTATTTTGTACCCATTTTGACAAAGAATATATTGTCTGTTTCTTGTCTAAATAGAGCTGGATTCCATATGAATTTTAGTAGCAATGGTTGTTCTATTAATTCTAATGGAATGCTTTATGGAACTGGTACATTGTGCAATGGTATTTACATATTAGATATGTCTAATCCAATTTTAAATGTCAATGACACCAAACGGTATAAAAGAGATAATCTAAAGTCAACTTACTTATGGCATTGTCGGCTTGGCCATATAAATGAGACACGCATCGCTAAACTCCATAAGAGTGGCAGTTTAGGGTCATTTGATTATGAATCATATGACACATGCGAATCTTGTTTATTAGGCAAGATGACTAAGTTACCCTTCAAGGGAAAGGGTGAACGAGCGACTGGAGTATTAGACTTAATACATTCAGATGTATGCGGTCCGATGTCCATCCATGCTAGAAGTGGTTGTCGTTACTTCATTACCTTTATCGATGATTATTCTCGATATGGGTACTTATGTCGATGAGATACAAATCAAGCGTTGAAAAGTTCAAACAATTGAAATGAAGTAGAAAACCAACTTGGTAAAAGTATCAGGCATTACGATCCGATCGTGGTGGAGAATACTTAGACCAACGGTTTCGGATTATCTCGTAGATAATGGCATTTTATCTCAATGGACTCCTCCTTACACACCACAAGACAATGGTGTGGCTGAAAGAGAAATCGAACCTTGTTGGACATAGTACGATCAATGATGGGTTTCATGAAGTTACCAAAATCATTTTGGGGGTATCGCTAGAGGCAATTGTTTACTTGCTAAGCAGAGTTCCCTCTAAGGCGATTGATGTTACTCCATATGAGATGTGGACTAACAGAAAACCTTATCTTTCTCATTTGAAAGTTTGGGGTTGTCCTGCTTACGTGAAGCGGATTCAGTCAGATAAGCTTGAAGCAAAGTCTGACAAGTGTTTGTTTGTAGGATATCCTAAAGAGACCATGGGATATCAATTCTACCTTGCTGAGGAACAAAAGGTGTTTGTTTCAAAGCATGTTGTCTTCTTAGAGAAAGAGTTTCTTCTGCAAGAGGACAGTGGGAGCAAAGTCGAACTTGAAGAAGTTCAAGATGCTCAAACAGAACCTGAGATCAAGCTGCTGAACACGGGTATCACTCATTCGGATGAAGTAAGATTCGACCTTTTACTACACACGAAGTTCGAGGTCAAGTAGGATCGCCGTTCGAGAGATATGGATTTCGTAAGTGAACAGAATGACGTGTGCTCATAGAAGATGATGAGCACGCTACCTATGAAGAGGTTACGAAAAGTTGAGTCCGAAAAATGGCTTTGTGCTATGAAAGCGAAATGGATTCCATGTACGAAAACCAAGTATGGACTTTGGTGAATGCACGAAGGAATCAAGCCTATAGGGTGCAAATGGGTTTTCAAGAAGAAAACCGACATGGATGGTAATGTGATTACTTACAAAGCAAGGCTTGTGGCTAAAGGATTTCGTCCAAAGACAAGGAGTTGACTATGGCGAGACCTTGACCCAGTAGCAATGCTTAAATCCATTCGGATACTCATAGCCATTGCCGCTTATTATGATTATGAGATATGGCAAATGGATGTGAAGATGATTTCCTTAATGGAAATCGCCGAGGATGTACATGACACAACCGAGGGCTTCACTTCCATCGATGGCGAAAAGGTATGCAAGCGAAATTCATTTATGGATTGAAGCAAGCATCCAGAGTTGGAACATTTGTTTTGATGAGTCAATCAAAGAGTTTGGTTTCTCACAAAATCCGGATGAATCTGTGTGTATAAGAAGGTTAATGGAATTTGCAATCGTATTCCTTGTGCTATATATGGATGACATATTATTACTAGGAAAGCGATGTCTCGATCTTCAATCATCAAGATTTGGTTGTCCAAACAATTTGCCATGAAGGACCTTGGTGAAGCAACTTATATCCTTGGGATAAGAATCTATAGAGATAGATCAAAGAGATTGCTTGGTCTTTCACAATCATCGTTACATAGACAAGATGCTAAGAGGTTTAGCATGGAGCAATCCAAGATAGGGTTTTTCCATGTCTCGTGGGATAACACTCTCGAAATCTATGTGTCCTAAGACACAAGATGAGAGGATGCTTATGGATCGATCCGTGTGATGCTGCGCAGAGGATCGATCATGTATGCTATGTTATGTACGAGGCCGATGTATCGTATGCTCTGAGTGTCACGGCGAATACCAATCGGATCTGGTGAGGGTCCTTGGGTGGTATCAAGAATATCCACAAGTACTTGCGAAGGACTAAGGATGTTTCTCGATATATGGAGATGGAAATCTCCAGTGGCGGGCATCAGATGCGATTTTCAATCGGACAAGGATGTTTCCGGATCGGTCAGTTATGTTTTCACGCTGAGCGGCGGGCGGTCGATTGGAAGAATTCCAAACAAGAGACGCTGGCGATTCAACGATAGAGGAGTACATTGCTTTGCATCGAGGCGGCAAAGGAAGCTGTTTGGATCAAGAAGTTCATCACTGAACTTGGTGTGGTTCTTAGCTGTGATTGACCCATACAGTTGTATTGTGACTATTGGACCAATGGTGGTTGACAAATTAATTCCACTTATGTTTTGATAATAATAAAATGTATAGAATTGTTTAAAAATTGTTTGGTATTTTGATTGATATTCAACAAAAGAATTGTGCAAATCAAGATGAGTTAGTGACAAATCATTGAAGAATCGGATGGAGTTGTCCTCTAAGTGAAAATGACATAAAACATGAGGTTTGTAGAGAATTTGGTGGGATGTTATCATAGCTGGCTAAACAAATCGACTTATAGGAAACAAGTCGACTTATCGAGGTAAACAAGTGGAGCTTATAGGAAACAAGTCGACTTATCGAGATAAACAAGTCGACTTATATATAACAAGTCGACTTATTGGAGAGCGGAGATGAATTTTTCAGTAAATGGTTGAAACAAGTCGACTTATGAATTGATAAGTCGACTTATGTATGTAGCAGATCAACTCCAACGGTCCAATTAGCCAAAAATGGAAGGAGAGAATTAAACAACGGCTATAACAATCAAAACGACTATATGAGTTCCCAACAGCTATATTTCTTCTTATATAAAGGGTGGATGATTGATGAAGAATATGAGAAGTCTTTATAAGCTCAAATACTCTCATATTGCTTAAAATTGCTCATTATTGCTCTTATATTGTTACAAATTGTTTTGAGCATTTGTTCTTCATTCTTTGTATTGTTTTATTACAATTTGAGTGACGAGTGAAAAGGTCACGTGAGGTAGGATTTGTCCGCAAGACAAATCGAGTGTAAAGGTTGCTTGAGCCGAAAATCAAGCGGTGTCGGTAGGATTTGTGCTTGGGAAGACAAATCGAGTGTAAAGGTAGTTTGAGCGTAAATTAAGCGGGATTGTAAAAGTTCACACTCAACTACAAAGTGTGCAATAAAGTGATTGGCAAAATCCTAAGTGGGAGCTTAGGTAGAGGGGCGAGGTCTTAGCAGAACCTCTATAAAAACAAAGGCTTGATCTTCTTCCTTACACTTTTCAATTAAGTTTATCAAAATTGTTTTGTGTGTTTTAACTTCTGATTTTCTTGTAGAAATTATCAAAGAGTTTTAAGATCTATTCAACCCCCCCTTCTAGATCGCTAACAGTGACAACAATGGGGCTATTGCTCAGGTAAAAGAACCGAGGTCTCACCAACGATCTAAACACGTACTTCGCAGATATCATCTGATTCGAGAGATCATTGCTAGAGGTGATGTCGCGATCGAGAGGATTCCCACAGAGCAGAACATTGCTGATCCGTTGACGAAGCCATTGTCACAGAAGAATTTTGATTCTCATGTACTCGCTTATGGTATTAGATACCAAGGCGATTGGCTTTAGGTCAAGTGGGAGATTGTTAGAGTAGTGCCCTAAAGGCAATCCCCTTTAGCGCTTTTTGTTCATAGTCATGTACGGACTTTATGAATAAATAAAAAAGGCATGTTTCATTTATTTGATGTTCTTTATGAATTGATATTGATCTTTAATCAAATTAATAAAGTCCATGATATATGACATAGCATGAAGGAAATTATGATGTGATCATAATCCTGAGATTCCTATCATGTGCAATTATGTCGGTATCTAAATTTTCCTAGTCATAGGATTAATGAGATGGACATCATTAATCCGGACGGAACTAGCATATGTTATACTCCTTGATTGGATCAGCGGTGGATCTCGAAGCTGTAAATATGGGATATTTAGAGTTGACATGTGGATGCTTACTAGCGGTGGTAAGTACATTGGATGACCTGCCATGAGATCATCACATGGATGTCCTATTCAAATGTCGGTGATAATCTCATCATAGAATGGTGCAAGTATCCTTAGACTTGAGGTACCAAGGATATCTTGAATCTTGATTCGTGCTTTGACTCCATTCCTTGTTGCCTTTGGAGGTTACTCATAGGGTGGTGCTTGGGTACGGCTTGAGGTATTCGAAGGTAATTGAGTAGCCAATAAAGGATTCATCACTTCTGTGATAGCAGAAGAGATACCCTGGCCTCTTGTCAGGATCATTACTGTAAGTCTCTGGCCAGAGCATGACTATGTCATGAAGAGTGTCTTCATGGACATATAAAGTAATGAGTCCTCGGCAGAACCGATTTCACTGGGCTAGACTTAGTCTAGTAAGAGTTGACATATTGGCCATACTCATAACCAAGTGGGTATAGGATGTTGAAAGGACGAATTGCACAATAATTGTCTATGGAAGGGTTCGTGATCTGGTTCGTGATGAATTCATCAAACCAATTACTTTCCGGTCAATTGGGGGTCATGATGTGTTGCTAGACGCCACTCATGACTTGCTCAGATTAAGTGTTAATCTAAGTGGCCAACATAACCGGGAACCTAAAGGGTCACACGCATAAGAGTGTTTCAGAGAATCCGTAAAATAGTATTGGACAGAGTTCCAATTATGGAGAGCATTAGGATTAAATGGATCCCAATGGGATTGAGATATGTCCCGATGAGATCGCGACATCAATATTGCTAAGAAAGGTTTAGGAGCGGCCAAAGACCGGGGCCCGGTAGGCCGGTAGGATCGACCCCAGTTTGACTGGACCTCTTAGTAATTATATATATGTTAATTAATTAAGTAATTAATTATATATATATATATATATTAGCCCACGTTGGAATTAGGAGAAGATAGGAAGGTTTGAAAAGTCAACATTCATTATTTAATTAAGTTAAAGAATGAATGAATATTAAGCTTCCACTTGGCAACTTCTCATGGTAAGTTATTAAGCTTAAGAGTTAAGTAAATACATACCTAAGGGGTGAGCCTAGTGGTTTGCCTTCCGTTTTCAAGAATAAGAGAGGAAGAAGAAAAGACTTAAAAAAGGTTAGGTCATCTTGGAAAGGGTTTTCAAGTCTTCTTCTTTGGCAACCATCAATTTTCTCTTCTCAAGGCGAGGTTCCAACGTGAATCAAGCTCTCCACAGATGTAGGTAGGCTCTAGCAGGCTTTATTCGTTCTAGCTATTCCCGGGTCAAAGTGTTTGATCCGTTAGGTTTTCGATCTCTGCGTGGATACCTTTAGAGATAGTCTCTATTGGCTATTCGGGTTTGAGTTTTCATATCACTGGGATCCCGGTTTTCGTGAAGGTCCCAGAACAAAATTTTTGTTTTCCGCTCTTTGGAACATGTGATGTTCCTCCCGGGATTTTCCTACATGTATCATGTTAATTGGAGTATAACTTGGGGTCTTCAATGGGTGAATTTGACCAAATGAATAGGTTTTCTTGGGATTAATCTAGGGTGCATGATATGGTGGATTGAACTGAATTTTAGAAAGGCAATAAGTCATTATTGATCAATTGAGTGAAAAGTTAGATTTGGACAAAAGATAGCGAATTTGGGATATAGAGCCGGAAAGTCATGAACGTGCATCGTACATCTTTTAATAAAGACATGTGCATCATTGAATTGTTCTGATTATGTATTTAGTAATGGGTAATTATTTAACTTTTATAGAGGCACTGTTGGATCGTCATTCCACGGATATTCTTTGGGACTTCAAAAGAGCTCGGAATTCTGGTGAGTAACCTAGTTGGTTACTCAATTTTTAATTGTTAAATGCTCTATAAACTGTCTGTGAATGTGAATTGTATGATCATGTGAATGATAGGATCGTTACGTTTGTTCTTGATAAATCGGATTTGACTGCTACCTGATTCTGTGACTGCTATGTGATTCTGAAGAATAGTGATAAATAGGTTTTAACGGCAATGTGACTGTGAATTATTGGGCATTTTGCATTTCTTACACAAATGCATGAACAGATAACGATAGTTGTGACCTGAGTTGCCACTGATACTGAAACGAGCCTCGAGCTTGAAGGGAGTTAGTGCATACCCAGAGGGCCTCCTACTCCCTAGACGCGTCTACTAAATACTGTCCACTGTTTAAACGCTCGGTCACAATACTGTAATAAAATGGGAAGGAGTCACATATGCATTGTATACACATTGTGATGGATTGAATTCAGTGAATGGAAAATAGGAAAAAGTGCACGTTGTAATTGTGATAACTGATTTGCAAAGTTTTTGAGTTATGTGATTGTATGAGAAATTGTAAATTGCTATATGTTATTCTGAATGTGTTATTATGATATGTTGTACGCTATTTGCGTAATGCATGAATTGAGTGAACCATTGATGATGGTTTCTCATTGAGTTCACAAACTCACCCAAAATTGCATCTATTTTTCAGGATCGATAGATTAGACTCCAAGCTCCAGAGATAGACTTTTCCTGCAGTGTGAGCGCATTGGCAAGAGAAGTTATGGCACACAGGTCGGTCAGCTGTGATTGATTTTGAGGATGACCTAGTATAGACTTTTGTATCAGATTTCCTTTTTGGAGTAATGTATTTAGACCGTGGAAAACTGATAGACTCGTCTATATTTTTGTTTGATGTTTTGAAATGAGAAAGTATCTTGGTTTTAAAATATAATGATTTTTATATATATGGTTTGATGAACGCGATGCCATGCGAAGTATAGTAGTGATCGTTCGTAGTGCACCCTTATCATCTGATATGCGTCGGAATGACCTACAGGCGCCCCGGTGTGTACCCTACGGTAAGGGGGCGCTACACTTCAACTCAATCTCATCTTCTTATGAACTCAAAAATATAAGCTTCAAGCATATTCCCAACAGTTAAAACTGTGGGTAACTCAAACATTGAACCACTTGTTTCTACGTCCTTAGTAGCTAAAATACAATCTCAGTGTATTCTTATCAGGATTTTAAGCTTAGGTTATTACTTAAGCTTCTCTAACACTTTCTTTGCTCAAACATCTTGATCGGGTACACCTACTTCTTATTTTGATCACCAAAAATCATTCTTTCGATTCCCCTAGCAAGTTCATATTTGTTTTCAATTCCATTATGGGACTCACAATTCTAAATCTTTAGTTTTTAGGCTTTCTTACTTCTTTCAAATAAATTGGTCTAAAATACACTTCATTTTGCGCCATATTCCACTCAACATTTTGTACTCTTCATTACACTAGATTTGGTAACCTCAATATCTGAAATTGCACTAGTTCATTATAGAATTGTATGTTTAATATGTCAGATTACACACTACCTTTACCAGTATAGCACTCATTTATACATTCTTCAAACTCGATAATTTTCCCCAACCTCACATAATTTGTACATTCCATAAATGACTTGGCACATCTAATGTCTCCAAGACTTCAAAACGATTTCTATCATAACACTTCTACCACGTATCAAAATCAACTCGTAAGACTTTAATTGTCTTTATGCATACAAAACCACTTTATACTATTTCAATAGATTGTATCTTCTTCTCTGATATGAAACTTCATTATATATTGCACAATCTCCAAATCCAAATGATATGCTTATCATCAACGTCATATTCCTCAAAGATTTAAAATATCCCTTTTTACCCTTCAAACACACTCAAAATATCATCTATGATCACAGTCACTAAGTGATACAATTTTACTTGGATCACTTAAATCTTCAATATCATAACGCTATTGGGGTATGATTAACTCCCACAGATATCACTCAAAAAAAAATTTTTGGTCTTTCACTTGACTTCATGTCTCTAATGATTTTCTCTTTTCATTCAATTTCCTTACATTCACATCGACTTATTCAGATGCCTATTCAATCATACTAGTTCCTCCACACATTTTCAATTCATTGAATTCATCACTTTGCGTGTTGGTCTCACTTCCTCATATTCAATTTGGATCTCTCGAAGATTTTTGTTCATATAGCTTAAGAAATGTATGGGTTTAAGAATTCTATGATCAATTTTATGAAAATGTCTTATGGGTTTCTCAATTGGAATGTCTATTGATTTGGAGATTTTTGTCAATGTTGAAGAAAATCAATAAGGGCAAGAGGAGGAAGAGTAAAGGCTTTTTGAGCAAGGTTTTCAAGCAAGAAAAATTAAGGTGGGTTCCATGTTTATAATAGAGTAAATAAGCCACTTTTGTTTTCTTTAAATCAAGGAAATTTAATGATTTAAATTGTATCATAAGTGTTGCATTAATTGTGCCTTGAATGAATTGTGGTATTGCTACATGTTTGATATGTGAATTGTGTGATGATTTATGAAAATGATTTCTTTGAAAGGATTACATGTTTATGAAATCAAGTTTTTGGAAATTGTTTTCGAAATACCTCATGTTTACAAAAAATCAAGTTTCGAAAAGTGTCATTTTGGGCAACAAATCTGAAATACATGTTATGTGGGTTTTGGTAGTCCATTCAAGAAATGTCACGTGCACGTTGACCCAAGAATAGGCTTCTCCCGCCTGCCTGTTAGTGGCACGGAGCTCCTTCAAAGACTTCTTAAAGTTTACAGCTACACAGGACCATTATATGGGAATGTGTAGTGCATCATGAATATGGATCTACCCAAACCATTCTGATGTGTTATCTGCTTATGACATGTGAACAAGTTTAATGCATTTATGTTTTGTGGTTTGTAAATTTGACTACATGATGAGAATTTGAGAAACAAGTGTTTTATGGATTTCAACAAGAATTTTATATGACAATGAACTTTCTAAATGGTTTTGCTTATTTTTCCATTATAATCTATTACCCACGAGCTTTCAAACTCACCCCCACTTTCCGTCCCATCCTTTGGTGAAGAGAATGAGATCAAGTGAAAGTGAGTCAAGACATTACTCCGGATTTGCATGTTTTGTTTTGTTTTGGATTATTTATGTAAAACAAGGTTGTAGTTGCATTTTGGGGAACTACCATTTAAGTATCTTATGTATTTGGGATTTTGCGAAATGATGTATTTTGTCATAAGATGACAATAAAGCTTTGTAAACTCTAAATTTATGATGTTAACGAATTATGAATGATATATGGATGACGATGATGAATGTTGAGCATGAAAGGTTGTTATACATATATATATACACATGATGGGCCCCGTTCCTGAAGCCCAATCATGGTGTTGGACCCCGTTCCCTGAGCCCAACTATCCTATTTGAAAACAAAAAGCGTAAGTGGGTTTCCTTATAGGGTTATTTCAACGAACCCTCACTTGCTTTTAATCAATCCTTTCTAATTCAAAGCCAAAAGCCACCAATTTTTTTGGAGGGGTAGAAAAACGTATTAGAAATCCAACGCTTCAAGAATCACTCAATTTGGAGGTCGGACGAAGAAGTTATGGTCAAAAGAATCCAATAGGTTCATGTCCTTATTCCAACAGAATATGTGTTGGCGCGATTTCCATAACTTCTTCTAGAAATGTCGGATTGATTTTGTTCTTGGACCATTGGAAAGAAGACATCGAGATATACAACTCTTATGAAGACCTCAAAGCGATATTCAGCATAAAAACTGATCAAAATCGCAATTTACTGTAGCTGACCCGTGAATGTCCGTTTACGGACATAGACTGGCAAAACAGCCCTTTTTGTCCAAGAAAGTCCGTTTAACGGACATACACTGGGCTGAGGGTCCTTTTTCACCCGAGAAGGTCTGTTAAACGGACATCCATGTCCTTTTAATGGATATGCATGATCCAAACCCTCTTCCAAGCCTCTCAATGCATCCAACATCCATCCCAACACCATATACACTCAAAATCTCCCCAAATTAAACCCTTCAAGTGTAATAACACTCCTTAAACATGCAATTACCAATTAAGATGCATTAAACTCCCAATTCTCAACTCAAAAGCTCATACAACACACAACTCTCATCATTCACCAAAGCTGCCACATTCATGCCTTCCATACAACATCATCACTTGCAAAACCCATAACTCTTAACATTGATATCCAAATTTTGCAAACTTTATACCGTTGAAAAGTTAAAAGGATAAACTACAAAGTTCAAGAAAACCCTTTTTGCCCAAAATGGCTAAAATCAACCTAGTTTCCCCCATGAATTCAACACACAATTTACACCCCTATGAAATCCTGAAATAGACATTGCACACAACAAGATAAATAAGCACATGCACAAAGGAACTTTTTCCAATCTTCAATTCATTTCCAAATCAAAATGGAGTCCATACAAAGCTTTCATACATAGCTTTAATTACATATCGACATTACACAAGTTGCAAAATACATTCAATGCTCAATGTTCAATATGCTTTGAAAGCTATTCAAAAAATCTAGCTCCTAACTTAATACAAAAGCTAACTCTCTCGAGATTGTCCAAATGCCTGCAAAGATTTACTGATCTTCTCGATCTACACCTGAGGAGTGGGGAAAAAATATTGGGTTGAGCTACACAGCTCAGTGGCTAAAATATTTATAGCCATTGGCGATGAGCCACACAATCAAACATATATATATACATAAACACTCATTAAGCATATACTTCACAATGACAATTCAACATCCACAATTCAATATCCAATTCATAATTCATAACATCATCACATATTAGATGTAATTCAGTTCAAAACATGGATTATCACATCAAAATGCAAATGCAAGACCAAATGGCTCGAGGGTTCCGTGAAACAAAACGGCGAAACCAAAGTTTGCACCATGAACGAAACGAGTCCATTTTCAGATCTCGTAGGCCACAAGCGGGTAGTCGGGAGAAGGCTTTTATCGACATACACGTGACTACAAAACAGTTCCTCTCTCACCCAAACACAATCAATTTAATGCCCAAACCAATCATATCGAAATCTCAATTTCTCATGCTTTTCTTATACCAAAATGCCACAATTCAACTCAAGGGCATAACAATCATATCAAAATGTCAAGCATTATGCATAACATGACATAATCACAATTCAATTGGTTTATCATAATGGCATACATCATAACAATTCAACAAGCCATTTAGCACACACAACACATACAAGCATTTTGCCCATATTACCAACAACTATAAATAATTTACCCACCTTATACTCTTGAAATACCCAACTTCAATAGTGTCCTTCCTCTTGCTCTTGGGTAGGCTCTTGATTCCCTAACACAATCAAAATTTCTCATTAATTTCCAATTCCATTGGAAATTCCCCAATTTCCATAATGTTAACAAATCACAATTAACCCTAATCAAGTTCCAATTTAACCTACCTAAGGCTCATACATGTTAGAAAACTTAACACCTAGCTTAGAAACCCAAAAACCCCATAGGTCTTACCATCTTCTTCTTCCTCCAAGCATTCCCAACACAACCCTTCTTTCTCTCTCCAGAACTTCTCATTCACAAAATCCCAACCTATTTCTTTGCCAAAGCATGAAGAAGATGAAGAACTTACCTTGAAAGCCTTGATTTCTCCTCCTTCCCACAAAAATTTCCTTCCTTTCCCTTGCCTTTGTCGATTTTTCTTCTTCTTTTCTCCTCTCTTCCCCTTTCTCTCTCTTTCCTTTGGGCTTATACGAAATTCCCTCTTCTCCTCTTCTAATTTTTGCCTTTTTATTCTTCCTTAACTACCCATTCTACCCCTCATTAACATAGCCCTTCCAAAAATACCCTTCTTTGTCTTATATGGCACTACTAACCCCTTAAGCCAACTTAATACTAACTTAACCCTAACCCTTTCATTCTAACTTCAATTTCTAATTCTTCCATCAAATTCTAATTAATGGCCCAATTCTAAAATAATAAAAAAATTAAACCAACATATAAACATAAATAACCAATCAAACAATTTATAAGAAATTCAAAAAAATTCAAGACCCAATAACCCTCCTCCCCTAAAAGAATTTCGTCCCCGAAATTCTTACCTGAGTCATTGAAGAGGTGCGGGTAGTTCTCCTTCATTACTTCCAAAGGCTCTCATGTTGCCTCTTCTGTCGAATGGTTCCGCCATAAGACTTTAAATAATTGCACAACCTATTTTCTTAAAACTTTTTCCTTCGAATCTAAAATCTCCACTGGTTGCTCCTCATATGTCAAATCCTCTCTTAGCTAAATCTCTTAAGGTTGAACTATGTGTGAAGGATCTGATTGGTACTTCCTCAACATCAACACATGAAAAACATCATGAATCTTAGACAATTCTGCTGGCAAAGCTAACTTGTAAGCTAAAGGCCCAATCCTCTCAATAATCTCATAAGGGCCTCTATGCCTCAGACTTAGCTTGCCTTTCTTACCAAATCTCAAAACCCCTTTCCATGGAGAAGCTCTAAGAAACACTTTGTCTCCAACTTCAAATTCCATCTCTTTTCTATGTGCATCCGCGTAGCTCTTCATTCTATCTTGAAATTTGCTTTAAGTCTCTGTTTCACCAACTTAATCTTGTCAAGCGGTGACTTGTACCAACTCAGAGTCACAAGTCTCCTCACACCTTCCTCATCCCAACAAATAGGAGTTCTACCTCCTACCATAAATAGCTTCATATGGTGCCATTTGAATTCCCAGTGATAGGAATTATTATAAGCAAATTCTGTTAAAGGCAAATGATTGTCCCATGAGCCCTTAAAGTCCATAACATAAGCTCTTAGCATTGCCTCCAAGGTCCAGATCGTTCTCTCCGATTGTCCATCAGTTTGCGGATGGAAAGCTGTACTAAAATTTAACTTAGTTCCCAAAGCTTCTTGTAAGCTTTCCCAAAACCTGGAGGTAAACCTGGGATCTCTATCCGAAACTATCGAACTTGGAATTTCATGAAGTCTTATGATCTCATCCATGTATTTCTTGGCCAACACATTTAACGAATCCATCTGTCTAATTGGCAAGAAATGAGCATACTTAGATATCCTATCAATAATCACCCATATTGCATCATGCTTCCTACTGGTTCTTGGCAATCCCATCAAGAAATCCATCGTAATCTTCTCCCATTTCCATTCCGGAATTGACAAAGGTTTAAGCTTGCCTGAAGGTGCTTGATGCTCAGCCTTGACTTGCTGGCACATTAAGCATCTTTTATCATATTCTACAACTTCTTTCTTCATCCCTTTCCACCAGAAATGCTCCTTCAAATCTCTATACATTCTCGTACTTCCTGAGTGCATTGCATAAGGCGCATTATGTGCCTCATCTAGAATTTCATCCCTTCACTCTTGCACGTCAGGAATACATAGTCTGTTACCTACCACCATCAATCCATCTTCCTTTACCTCTATTTCAGAAGGTTTACCATTCTTTATCTCTTCTCTGAGCTTGCTCAAGTACTCATCCTGTTTTTGCAATTCCTTAATCTTTTCATTCAATACTGGCCTTACTCTAAAGTTAGCCAATATACAATCTGATTCAGCTTGTGTCAATATTACTCCAAGTTCGGTTAATTCCTTCAGCAAAGGAACATACACTATCTGTACATATGCCATAGTCGATTTTCTACTCAGCGCATCCGCTACTACATTAGCTTTTCCTGGGTGATAATCAATCATCAAATCATAGTCTTTAAGTAGCTCTAACCATCTTCTCTGTCTCAAATTCAACTCTTTCTGGCTCATCAGATACTTAAGACTCTTGTGGTCAGTAAACACCCTAGTGGTGACTCCATTCAGGTAATGTCTTCAAATCTTCAATGCAAAAATTATGGCAGCTAACTCCAAGTCATGCGTCGGATAATTCATCTCATAAGGTTTCAATTGTCTCGAGGCATAGGCAATCACCTTATCTCCTTGCATCAACACACAGCCTAACCCCTTCCTCGAAGCATCACTGTACACTATGTATCCATCATCACCTAAAGGTAAAGTCAAAACTGGTGCACTCGTCAATCGATACTTAAGCTCCTTAAAGCTCTTCTGGCATTCATCTGTCCATACAAACTTCTGGTTCTTCCTGGTCAACTTAGTAAGTGGAGCTGCTATTATAGAAAAGCCCTCCACGAACCTCCTATAATATCCAGCTAAACCCAAGAAACTCCTCACTTCTTATATATTCTTAGATGCTTCCCATTTCACAACCGCTTCTATCTTTCTCGGATCCACATGTACTCCGCGCTCCGAAATCACATGTCTAAGAAACACTACTTCCCTTAGCCAGAACTCGTATTTATCGAATTTGGCATACAACTCGTTCTTCCTCAAAGTCTCTAAAACAATCCTCAAATGTTCCTCATGCTCCTTGTCACTCTTAGAATAAACCAATATATCATCAATAAAAACAATGATAAATTGGTCTAAGAAGGACTTGAAGACCCTGTTCATTAAGTCCATGAAAGGCTGCGAGCGATTAAATCAATCAAAAGACATAACCAAAAACTCAAAGTGGCCATACCGTGTTCTGAAAGCATTCTTGGACACATCCGACTCCTTTATCCTCAATTGGTGGTAACCTGATCTCAAATCCATCTTAGAAAAGACTCTCACCCCTTGCAACTGATCAAACAAATCATCGATACAGGGGAGCGGATATCTATTCTTGATAGTGACATGGTTGAACTTTCGGTAGTCCACACACATCCTCAATGATCCATCCTTCTTCTTTACAAAAAGGACCGGAGCTCCCCATGGCGAAGAAATCGGCCTAATGTAACCCTTCTCTAATAAATCTTCCAATTGCTCCTTAAGCTCCTTCAATTCCGCTGGAGCCATTCTATAAGGCGAAATCGAGATTGGCATTATGCCCAGAAGAAGGTCAACGGGAAATTCAATTTCCCTAGGCGGTGGGAGTCCTGGTAATTCTTCGGGAAAGATATCCGAGAATTCCATGACCACAGGTATTTCCTCTAACTTCCCTCCATCTGCCCTTGTGTCTACCACATAGGCCAAAAATGTGTCACATCCTTTCCTCATCAAATTTTTGTTGTCAAAGCTGAAACCATTCTAATCGGACTCGCCTTTCTATCCCCCACGAAGACTACCTTTCTTCCATTGCCGATTTCAAATTCCACAGTCTTGTGTCTGCAATCCAAGTTGGCATTGTACTTCTCCAAAGTGTCCATCCCCAAAATTACATCTAATCCTCCCATCCTCAATAGCATTAAATCCACCACTAATCGCTCCTCTCTAATAAGTATCTCATAGTCTCTGTATACTTGATTAATAATAATACATTAGTCGATTGGAGTACTCACCATTAAAGGAGTATCCAATGTGCTCAATTCCCTACCAACTATAGTTCTACTCAATGACACAAACGAATGGGTAGAACCTGGATCAATCAAAACAATAACATCTTCAGCAAAAAGTTTAATCATACCAGTCATGACTTCTGGAGCTGTCTTGGCATCTTCCTTTGTCATAGCAAACACTCTAGCTGGTGCTTATCCCCTCGATCTCCCTGGAGGGTTCACTTTCTTGACGGCATCAAAACTTCTACTGCCCACTTCCATCACTGTCCTGTGTCCCACTGTCTCAACCTTCTTATAAGCTTGCATCTGACTTCTCTCATTCCTTGGACTCTTAGGGCACTCTCTTGCCATATGTCCTTTCTCTCCACAATTGAAGCATGTTCCAGTCAGTCAATAACATTCCCCTTTGTGGAACCTTCCGCAATGCTCACATTTAGGAATGGGTGGTTTATCCCCATCTCCCCTCCTGCTGCCTCCAGCCGTTGAGGCTTGATGTGAAACAGTTCTCATCTGTTGAGACCGGCTCGTTCCACTGCTTTTGTTCTTAGACTATGCAGGGAAAGTCCTAGCACTCCTTTCTGACATAGGAGCACCGCCTCCCCTCTTAGACTGTTCTCTGCCTTTCCTCTTTTTGCTAATAGCACTCTTTATGTTTTCAATGTTTTCCACCCTCAGTGTTGCTTCCACCAATTGCTGGAAATCACAGAAGTTCTGCACCACCACTTTTTCCCTGATGGCTAGGTGTAGTCCTGATTCGAACTGACGACACTTAGCCACCTCACTAAGCCTCATCTCTACTGCATACTAGGATAACTGTGTAAACCGGCGCTCATACTCACTGACAGTCATCTCCCTCTGGGTGAGACTCAAGAATTCCCTCTGCTTCTGCTGAATGTACACCTCAGACATAAACTTTTTCTTATAAACAGTAAGGAAGTCCTCCCAAGTCAACACTGGCGGTTTCAACTGACTCCCCGGGACATTCTCCCACCAATGCAGAGCATCCCCTTGCAGAAGACTTACAGCATATACAACCTTCTCATCATCTTCACATTCCATCTGCTCCAAAATCCGTTCTGTCTTTCTCAGCCATGTCTCAGCTTCCTCGGGATCAGTGGTCCCATAGAAATCCACTGCCCCATACTTTCTCAACTTATCAAACTTACTCCCCTTCTTAACTGGGACCGGAGCAGACAATTGTGGCATCTGTCCCATAGCCTGGACAAACGTCTGGGTGAAAACTTGGAACAGTCTTGGATCCAAGGTAGGCACCTGTTCCTGCGGAACAGGTGACTCCTGCGACTGTGACAGAGCGGGCTCACTACTTTTGGGATTACCTAAGAATGCGGCTGAGGTGAGGAGTTTCTTGGGATTAGCTGGATACTACAGGAGGTTTGTGGAGGGCTTTTCTTTAATAGCTGCTCCAGTTTCCAAATTGACGAGAAAGAATCAAAAGTTCGAGTGGACTGAGGAGTGCCAGAGTAGTTTTGAGGAATTGAAGAATAGGCTTACTACTACGCCGATTTTGACATTACCCTATGCTGATGATGGATACATTTTGTCTGAGGGCTTCCGGAAGGGTTTAGGATGTGTATTGATGCAAGGAGAGAAAGTGATTGCCTATGCTTCTAGGTAATTAAAGCCTTATGAGATGAACTACCATATTCATGATTTGGAGTTGGCTGCTATTATTTTCGCATTGAAGATTTCGAGACACTACTTGTATGGAGTTACTACTAGATTATTTACAGACCATAAGAGCCTTAAGTATTTGTTGACTCAGAAAGAGTTGAATTTGAGGCAGAGGCGATGGTTGGAGTTATTAAAAGATTATGATTTGGTGATAGACTACCATCCGGGGAAAACTAATGTGCTAGCTGATGCATTGAGTAGGAAGTCCACTATGGCACATGTGGAGACCGTGTACCTTCCTTTACTGAAGGAATTAGCCAGACTTGATGTGACATTGAGGCAAGTTGAGCCTGACTGTATTTTGGCAAATTTCAGAGTGAGACCAGTATTGAGGGGGAAGATCAAAGAATTGCAGGAACAGGATGAGTACTTGAATAAGCTTAGAGCAGAGATAAAAGATGGTAAGTCCTCTGATGTAGAGGTAAAGGAAGATGGATTGATGGTTGTGGGTGACAGATTGTGTGTTCCAGATGTGTTAGAACTGAAGGATGAGATCCTTGATGAAGCGCATAACGCTCCTTATGCAATGCACCCAGGGAGTTCTAAGATGTATCGGGATTTGAAAGACCATTTCTGGTGGAAGGGAATGAGGAAAGATGTGGCAGAGTATGCTAGAAGATGTTTAGTGTGTCAACAAGTTAAAGCTGAACACCAAGCACCTTCAGGCAAGCTTAATCCTTTGCCAATTCCGAAATGGAAATGGGAGAAGATTACCATGGATTTTCTGATGGGATTACCAAGGACTAGCAAGAAGCATGACGCTATTTGGGTGATTGTGTATAGGCTGACTAAGTCAGCCCACTTCTTGCCAATTAGACAGACAGATTCTTTTAATGTTTTGGCTAAGAAGTATGTGGATGAGGTAATTAGACTTCATGGGATTCCGAGTTCGATAGTGTCTGATAGGGATCCTAGGTTTACCTCCAGATTTTGGGAAAGTTTGCAGGAGGCTCGGGGCTAGATTGCATTTTAGTACTGCTTTCCATCCATGACCGATGGACAATCGAGAGAACGATACGGACTTTGGAGGCAATGTTAAGAGCTTGTGCTTTGGATTTCAAAGGTTCATGGGATGATCACCTACCTTTGATTGAGTTTGTTTACAATAATTCCTATCACTCGGGAATTCAGATGGCACCTTATGAGGCTTTGTATGGCAGGAAATGCAAAACTCCTATATGTTGGGATGAGGAAGGTGAAAGGAAGCTAGTAGGGCCTGAGTTGGTACAGGCTACAGTGGATAAAGTTAAATTGGTAAAGCAGAGGCTTAAAGTAGCTCAAGATAGGATGAAGAGCTACGCAGATGCCTATAGGAAAGAGATGGAGTTTGAAGTGGGTGAGAAGGTGTTTCTTAGAGCTTCTCCATGGAAAGGTGTTTTGAGGTTTGACAAGAAAGGCAAGCTTAGCCCGAGGTATATAGGCCCATATGAAATCATTGAGAGGATCAAGCCTTTGGCTTATAAGTTAGATTTGCCATTGGAGTTGTCTAAGATTCACAATGTGTTCCATGTGTCGATGTTGAGGAAGTACAGATCAGATTCTTCGCATATAGTTCAACCTTCAGAGGTTCAGTTGAGAGAGGATTTGACTTATGAGGAGCAACCAGTGGAGATCTTAGATTCAAAGGAAAAAGTGTTAAGGAATAAGAGTGTGAAGCTGGTTAAGGTCTTATGGAGGAATCATTCGACCGAGGAGGCTACTTGGAAACCTTTAAAAGCCATGAAGGAGAAGTATCCGTACCTCTTCATGGATTCTGGTAAGGATTTCGAGGACGAAATTCTTTTAGGAGGGGAGAATTGTTGGGCCCGAAATTTTTTTTATTTTATGTTTTTATTTTATTAATTAATTATTTATTTATTGATTTATGAATTTATTCGTTAATTATTTTTATCTTGCCTTAATTGAGTTAAATATGTATTTATATAGATATTTTTATGTTGGGCTTTAGGGTGAAAGATAAGAAGAAGGAGGATTAGAAATTAATGGGTGATGTGTAGTGGGCTTGTAAGTTAGAGGTGAGCACATTATAGTTGCTTGTAAGAGGATAAGGAGGCCCAATATCAAAACTATGTAGTTTTGAGGTGGGATTTAAAGATGAGAATAGAAGAGTTAATTAAGTTAAAGGAAAGAAGAAGAAGCAAGTGTCGTAGAACCCAAAAGGAAGAGCAAAGAAGAGAAGAAAATAGTGAGGGAAGAAAGGAAGAGAACTTTCGCCAAGAAGTGGAAGAGAATCGTAGGGGGAAGAAAGAAGGAGAAAAGAGGAGAAATCTACTTAGAGAGGTAAGTTTCATCTTTGCTTAAGTTAGGTTTAAGAAGGGTGTAGGATGGAAGTTAGGGTTTGTGTAGAGATTGAAGAAAGATAGAGGGAAAGATGAGATCTATGGATTTTAGGGATTTTTAAGCTAAGGTTATGGTTATTCTAGCTTAAATGGATTATGGGTAGGTTAGGTTTAAAGTAGACTTTTATTTTGCTTGATTTTATGAATGATATGCTTTCTTTTAAAATGTATTTATTGAATAGAGTATGATTTAATTGAAGGAAATCAAGAGACCCCCACTCAAGACAAGGAGGAAGGGCAATCTTGAATTCGGATACCGACGATAGGTGGGTAACATTTTTATAATTGTTGTGTAATGGGCAAATGCCCTATGTATGCTATCTTTGATAATTATGTGCATATTGAAAATGTATTTCCTGTGATTTGAAAGTAAAGTGTGAAACTATGATGATTTGAAAGAATGAAAGAAGCATAAAATGCTTGTCTTGCGCTTGAATATGTGATCATTGGGTGAGAGAGAACCTACTTCGATAAGTCACGTGCATGTTGACCCCTTTTGTCTTCTCCCGGCAGGCCGCTTGTGGCCCACGAGATCCAAAAATGGACTCGTCGTGTTTACGGTAAACTTCGATTTCCGCCGTGTTTATGGAACTCTCGAGCCAAATGTGTGCATTCCATCATTTATTTGTGTTTATGATGCATAATATGTGTTTGATTGATATGAACTCTCATGTTATGCTTATGTGATGGTTTTGGATTATTTGAGCTTTATATGACAAATTGCTATTGTTTCGGATTGGTAATGTTTTGTTGTGTGGTTCATTACCTGATGGCTATAAACGTGTTAGCCACTGAGCCGTGTTAGCTCACCCCCCATTCTCCCTCCTCAGGTGCAAATTCAAGTTGAGAGTTGAATCTTGCAAGGCAACGGGCATCACTCCAAGAAATTTAGCCACTTTTGTATTAAGTTAGTAACTAGCTTATAAGCATATCAAACATGGAGCATCTCACACATTTTGTATTCTGTACTTGACTGTTAATGGATATGCGGATATGTAAGTAAAGTCGTGTATGGATTCTTGTATGATTGTTAGATGTGAATGAGAGCTCTGGTACTCTCCCCATCATGTGAAATTGTTGATTTCCGATCTAAGTATGGCCTTGAGAGGGCATGTGTATGAGTATTTTAACTTTTGAGTTGCTGTTGAGTTTCTGACTTTAAGAGAATTCGCTGGAAACTTGCTATGGTCTATGTGCTGTTATAGTGAGCTGTAGAGCTCTCCCAGGTTGTTTTAAGAGCTATTTATGATGTGTTAAATTGGTAGGTGTGAGTCGTTGGTATTTATCACAGGTGCTGTCTATAGGGTAGATTGTCAGGCAGAGCTTTGAGTCCACTTTTGACCCTCATAAAGTTGGAATATAGGTCGGTGGTCTTCATAAAAGGTGTAGGGATTTTTCTTAGCTTTCCATAGACACTAAGTTGGTTAAATTTGGAGTTCTGGGTCAAAAGTTATGGAGGTCGCAAGTTCTGGTGCTGTTTGTGGAGAGCTAGTCGACCTGTCTTAGTGGGAACTTTTTGATTCCTATAGAGTCCGAGCTTGCTTGTGAGCCCTTCTTGAAAAATATAGATTTTTCTCTTATCTTTCCAACGCTTCTGACCGTGTCTGATTTGGAGCTCAGAGTCAAAAGTTATGAGGGTTAGAAGTCGGATAGGTCGGGCTGTAGGGCAGGTCGCCCAGGCACTCGCAGGTGGACGAGGGCCAAAAGCCCGGCATTGCGAGAACTTGGGGTCGGTTTCTGGCCGACCGACCCCTCTTCCTTCCTTTGGCCATAACTTTTTACATAGACCTCTGATTGAGCTAATTCTTGAAGCGATGGATTTCTAAGAAATTTTTCTATTTTTCTACACTTGATTTAACAGTATTGCTTTTAAATTGAAAAGGGTGGTTTGAAACAAATTGTGGAGGACGGCTGATTAAGACTGAACATACTTTACAAATTTTAAATTATCTGGAGCTAGAGAGCTCGGATCGAAGCGATTCTTGTTTTAAATTAAACTAGTGACATAAACCTACAAGTTTTATGAAGGAGCCGACTAACAATTAAGCCTTTAAGATTTTCAAATTCTGACCTGAAGTCGGTAGTGCTCAATTTTGACTGTTTCTTTGAAATAACATTTTTTCCATAACTTCTTCATTTCAAATCCAAATTGAGCGTTTTCAGTGGCGTTGGAACCGTGAGAGCATAAGGAACATATTTTCTTAACAAGCCAATCCCAAATTTTCTATTAAAATTTTCTCTACTTGTGGTCAGTTGTGTTCGGTTTTAGGTCTTCCATGCTTGTATGGGTCCGAATGTTGGGCCTCGGACACGGG
Source organism: Erythroxylum novogranatense (assembly GCA_029891385.1). NCBI lineage: Eukaryota > Viridiplantae > Streptophyta > Magnoliopsida > Malpighiales > Erythroxylaceae > Erythroxylum > Erythroxylum novogranatense. Next base: position 32,840,809 of record CM057226.1, on the reverse strand, counting down.
GTCCAACAGCCGCACAATCAAACATATATATATACATAAACACTCATTAAGCATATACTTCAAAATGACAATTCAACATCCACAATTCAATATCCAATTCATAATTCATAACATCATCACATATTAGATGTAATTCAATTCAAAACATGGATTATCACATCAAAATGCAAATGCACAATCAAATGGTTTGAGGGTTTCGTGAAACAAAATGGCAAAACCAAAGTTTGCACCGTGAACGAAACGAGTCCATTTTCGGATCTCGTGGGCCACAAGCGAGCAACTGGGAGAAGGCTTTTGTCGACATGCACGTGACTACGAAACGGTTCCCCTCTCGCCCAAACACAATCAATTTCATGCCCAAACCAATCATATCGAAATCTCAATTTCTCATGCTTTTCTTATACCAAAATGCCACAATTCAACTCAAGGGCATAACAATCATATCAAAATGTCAAGCATTATGCATAATATGACATAATTACAATTCAATTGGTTTATCATAATGGCATACATCACAACAATTGAACAAGCCATTTAGCACACACAACACATACAAGCATTTTGCCCATATTACCAACAACTATAAATAATTTACCCACCTTATACTCTTGAAATACCCAACTTTAATAGTTTCCTTCCTCTTGCTCTTGGGTAGGCTCTTGATTCCCTAACACAATCAAAATTTCTCATTAATTTCCAATTCCATTGGAAATTCCCCAATTTCCATAATCTTAACAAATCACAATTAACCCTAATCAAGTTCCAATTTAACCTACCCATGGCTCATACATGTTAGAAAACTTAACACCTAGGTTAGAAACCCAAAAACCCCATAGGTCTTACCATCTTCTTCTTCCTCCAAGCATTCCCAACACAACCCTTCTTTCTCTTGTAAATCACACGTTAATATATTGAGTGATAATATGACCAAGATACCAAGAAGGGGGTTGAATGTGATAAACTTTTCTTTAATCCCTTGATAACAATTGCTTGTTCTTTCGTAAAACTTATCGTAAATCAATTCTTAACTAGTTTGAAAACTTTGTTAATAATGAAAACTACGATTTAAGAAAAGTAAGAGTTAGAGAGAAAACAACAATTTTATCATGGTTCACCCCAAACCGTAATACGTCTAGTCCTCGATATTCTTCCGAGATTTTCACTATCTACAAACCGATTACAAGTATTCTTTAGGTTGAGCCTCTTGGTCTCTTAAAAGAAGTATTCTTTTACTCTTAGCCTCTTCGGGATATCTGTAGCACTTTTTCAAAATGAAAACGATAAAGAGCTTTTACAAAAGAGTTGCTCTTCACAATATACACTCGAAAATAGTTCGCAATTTTTCTCGGATGACAGATATTGAATACATAGAGTTTCATTCACTTTTTCCAAAGTTATTTCTTCTTCAATCTCGACTCTTATTTATAGTCGGAACTTCAACTGTTTCTTGACTATTCGCTTCTTGAATCTTTAAAAAAGCAGTTATTCAGGTTTAGCTCATGTAAGTCTTAAATCGATGTTTCTTTCTTCCATCTTATTTTCAGATCGCCTTTTTGTCTTCGTAAAGCTTAAAATGCCTTTTTGTATCGTCCCGCTTTTCTTTAAATCGCATTTTCTTTCATACGCTTTTGTATCGCCTTTTCCTTATACATTTTTCTTTAAATGCCTTTTGTATCGTCTGCTTTTCCTTCCGTACTTTTTCTTTAAATGCCTTTTGTATAAATCGCTTTTCCTTCCGATGCATTTTTCTTTAAATGCCTTTTGTATCGTCTGCTTTTCTTCCGTCTGCTTTTTCTTCCGTATATTTCTCTTTGTTTATTATCAAAATTATTTAATACGTGAAGTCTGGTTTGACTTAACATTCTCCCCCTTTTTGATAATAACAAATACTTGTGAATTTAGAGAAATATGAAAAGTATCATATACTTGTGAATTATACAGAAGTATTGAGATAAAAAATTATCTTCATCCTTCCAGCTGATTTCTTCCTTCTCCCTTCTCTCTTCCTTCTCCCTTCTCCCCCTATTTGTTATTGATCAAAAAATTATTTTCCAATCTGCTTCACCAACTTTTTCAGCATCTTCTTAATCTTCTTCATATCTTTATCAAGCTTCTGAACATGCTTCTTTAGAGTTGATGATTCATCTGCGATGAGGGTCTTGTCTTAACAACTTGCTTTTCAACGATAGCCACTGTTGTTGTATAAGCTTCCTTGTTAAAGACATTTGGTTCAATGATTTGCAGAAGAGGAGGAGGAACAAATACAGCTTGTTCATTGATATCAAGATCATAGGAATCTCTTATTCGTTGAAAAGTGCGTCCAAACCATGACATAACTTCTGAATTGAAGTGATCTCCCAGAGGTCGATTTCGCGAGAATGTTACGTATTATAGTAAAACAACATTCGAGTTGCCAATCGAGCGAACAATCTTGACCCATTCTGATATTGCCTCCCTGTGGATCATCTGCTGTGGCCTTAGTTAGACTTGGTCCTGGATCTTGATACACGCAGATGGACTTACCACTCCTTTTCTCCTTACATGCTTCATCAATCAATTTATCGCCTCTTCAATCTGATCAGAAGACATGTCATCCAATACTGGCTCAGGTTGAACTTTCAGCTTTAGCTTCTCATAATTGAGTTCAACAAAATTTGGTGGTTGAAGATCAGGTACCACCTTGATTATTGTACTGCTCAGTATAGGATAAGAAGTGATACGCTCTCCAAATGGCTCTGGTGGATATGGTTCTCTCCCAACTCTCTTCAGTTGATCATAGAAATTTTTGTAACCCCTATCCAACAGATGAGAAATGCCATTATCATATTCTACAGATTTGAAGAATGCTTTGACAAATCTCTTGGGTTTGTCTCTGATGATGACTGACTTGGTCTTCTTCTCTTTTCTTACAACCAATCTATGTTCCCATCTTTCTCTTTGAGAAGCTAAATACTTGGATGGAACATTAGTCATCACACTTACAACTTTTGAAGTAGCCTTCTGTTCCAAAACTAACAACTTTTGAAGTCCTTAATATTACCCTTAACAGCTTCCACAATCGCTTCAGTAGTAGCTTCCATATTAACTTCAGCAGCATCAACAGCACTAACAGCACATGCAGCAGATTTTTTAGAAATGTCAACAACAGTTTCTTCTAGCCTTTGCCTCTGTTGTTGGATTTTCTTCTTTTCTTGCACTCATTTTCTTTAACCTTGGTGACCTCTTGGATTGAACTTTCTTCTTCTCGTGTTTTCTACTTTCCTTTTCCTTCATTTCCATGAGATTGAGTTTCAAACTTTCTCGAGGATTGATGATGATGATTTGTAGCTTTTGGTCTCGTCGTTCATAATGCTTTGGTTTGCTTGAATCTGGAAGGATGGCTTCTTTCGTCGCAGAGTTTCCTTTGTGGGTGACGTTCTTGCTTGCTTATGAATGTCACTCACCAAAGGTTCCTTTCCGCTTTAAGTCACTGATTCAAAAAATCGAGCAGATCTTGACTTGACTCGAGAGTGTGATCTTCTCTCCTTCATAGAGGATTTCTTGGTTTAGGCTCCCCTCGGTTGTTGCTTTCCTTGATTCTTTCGCTCCTTGTTTGTCCGAAAATCTTAGACCCATTTTGGCAATCGATGTAGAATCTATATAACTTCTTACGTATACCTTACGTCTCGACTCCAACTCCAATCGATTCACGATTCTTTAAACATCCTTGTCAACAACATCCCATACGGAGAGTGTTTGTATCCTTTATTGATTTAACCATATATTGATAAATCAAAATGATAAATCTATTGGTTGGTGATTCAAGAGATGAAGGATACATTGTTCATCCAAAGTAGTGACTTGATGTCTTGAACCTATCCTAGGTAACACGGTCACACAAAGCAATGAAACAAAACCCTTGCCTTTGGTACAAGCTAAGAGGCTCTTCTTTCGGTTGGGTTGTTTCGACCATAAAGTTGACGAGTAACTTCATCTTCGTTCAACTTCAGCTTAGTCATCCATTTCACCATGTTAGTAGGTTGAACTCCACTACTCGGACATTGGTGACTCTTCCGGTATCTCCTTGGTTACTATAATGTGGAGTGTTTCTACATATGATACGATTGTATAATCTACGGTTTTAGTATGTTTCGTAACTCATAAACTTCTTTGAGATAAACTTGCTCTCGTATTTGAAAGAAGTTTCTCCATCCGCCGCTTATTATCTCCTGCTCTATATCCATTTGTTCCTTCTTAGATCTTCAAAGTTTACCAATCTTCCCGGTTTGCTCTGGATCAACTCGCAAAATGGGCTTGACATTCATCTTGTTGATTACGAGTGAATAGGAACTCGCTTGAAGAATTTTCGAGAGATTTGAGAGAACTAACAATTTCTGAATTTGTTAGAGATCCCAAACGTCAGTTTTAGGGATTTTATAGCAAATTCTAGAACGATTGTACTTCTCGAAAAACCAGATGATTGGTCCGTTAACTCCTCCGTCTATCTGTTTCTTCTTTGCGAAAAACCAGATGATTGGTCCGTTAACTCCTCCGTCTCATCTGTTTCTTCTTTGCGAAAAACCGGATGATTGGTCCGTTAACTCCTCCGCTCATCTGTTTCTTCTTTACGAAAAACCGGATGATTGGTCCGTTAACATCACCATATTAAGGTTAAATCGATTTCTTTAAAGCGATCTTCACTTAGTGGTTTTGTGAAGATATCCTCCCTTCTGAAATTTCGTTTCCACGAATTATAGATTGACAACTTTCTTACGAGCGTAATCTCTCAAGAAATGATGTCTAACTTCAATGTGCTTCACCTTGAATGTTGAATTGGATTCTTTGACAAGTCGATGGTATTTGGTGTTGTCGCGATATATTGGAATCTCTTCCTCTTGTATTGAGTAGTCCTCCAATTGATACTTGATCCACGATAATTGTGAACAACAACTCATGGGCGTATATATATTCAACCTGCGGTTGATAATGCAATCGAGCTTTGTCTCTTGCTTGACCATGACACCGTGTTTGGTCGAGGTAGTGACAACCACCACTCGTGCTCTTCCTTTCAATCCTATCACGGTATAGTCCGTGATCGCATAATATCCATTCAACCTGAAATCTTTACCTTTCTCATACATTAAGCAAAGATCAGTAGTACCTGCGAGATATCTCAAAATTCGTTTTACAGCTATGTAATGAGATTCTCTAGGATCGGCCTGAAACCTTGCACACAAGCATACACAGAATAGAATGTCAGGTCTACTTGCTGTAAGATAAAGCAAAGAACCAATCATCCCTCTAAATAGGGTTTGATCCACCTTCTTACCACTTTCGTCTTTCGACAACAAGTTTGAAGGATGCATCGGTGTAGACATACTTTTAACTTTGCACATATCAAATTTAGACAACAATTCTTTGACATATTTTGTTGATGGATAAAAATCTTATCCTTAGTTTGCTTTACTTGCAATCCAAGAAAGAATTTTAACTCACCCATCATGCTCATCTCAAATTCATTTTCATCATATTTTCAAAGCTTATGCATAACTTTTTTAGGTGGCACCAAAATAATATCATCAACATAGATTTGCACAATAATAAAATCATTATACAAGTTCTTCCTAAAAGAGTTTTGTCAACTTTACCTCTAGTAAATCCATTTTCAATAAGAAATGAGCTCAGAAGATCATACCATGCTCTAGAGCCTGTTTGATCCATATAAGGCTTTATGAAGTGCATAGACATGATCCGGATACTTTATATCCTCAAATCCGGAAGGTTGCTTGACATAGACTTCTTCATCTATAAAGCCATTCAGAAATGCACTTTTACATCCATCTGAAAAGCTTTATGTCATGGCAAACAAAGATATGCAAGCAGTATCCTTATTGCTTCAAGTCTTGCTCTTGGAGCATATGTCTCATTATAGTCTATTCCTTCCTGCGATTATAGCCTTATGCTACTAATCTTGCCTTATTGCGACTTACTTTTCCTGATTCGTCTAGCTTATTCTTGAATATCCATCTAGTACCAATAATGGATTTCTTTTCGTGTTTAGGAACTAAGGACCGGACTTTATTCTCTTGAATTGATTCAACTCCTCTTGCATAGCTAATATCCATGCTTCATCTTTTAGAGCTTCATCAATCTTTTAGGTTCTACTTGAGATATAAATGCCACGTTGGCTTCTCTTACGAACTTGGACCTTGTTCTTACACCTTCCGAGGTTTCTCCGATAATTGACTCTTTAGGATGAGAGCTTTGTATCTCCAATCTTTCTTTAACTCAAAATTCTTAGAAATATCATCTTCTCATCATGAAGTGTTCTGATGAAGATACTTCCTTACACTGCGCCAAAGCACCTTTGTAACAACATCATCTTCTAATTCCTCTTCCTTATTGGGTTGAGAGCTATCATCGAACTTAACGTGAATAGTTTTTTCAACAGTCTTTGAGGTGAGGTTGAAGACTCTAAATGCCTTTGAAGTGAGAGAATAGCCTAGAAAAATTCCTGAAAGTGTCTTCGCATCAAATTTGTCCAGAGCTTCCTTTGTGTTCAGAAAAATGCACTTGCAGCCAAAAGGATGGAAATAAGAAATGTTTGGTCTCCTTCCATTCCACAACTCATAGGGAGTTTTCTTCAGCATTGGTCGCAGCAAAGACTCTATCTCGAATGTAGCATCTTGTATTGATGACTTACGCTTGAAGTATTTAGGAAGATTCATCTCGCATGACATTGTTCTTGCCATCTCTTGAATCGTCCTATTCTTCCTCTCAACAACTCCATTCTCTTTGTGGAGTCCTTGGGGCGAGAGAAGTTATGAAAATTCCTTTTCTTCGCAGAATACTCGAACTTCTCATTTTCAAATTCTCCTCCATGATCACTCCTTATGCTTGCTATAGACATTCCTCTTTCATTTTGTAATCTCATGGAAAGGTTTCTAAAACACTTGAAAGACTCATCTTTATGTGATAGAAAAAGTATCCAACAAAACCTTGTAAAATCATCAACAATCACAAGCCCATACTTCTTTCCACCAAGACTTATTGTTCTTGTTGGACCAAATAAGTCCATATGTAACAACTCAAGTGGTCTAGAAGAAGTTATGAAATGTTTTGAAGAAAGAGGTTTTAACTTGTTTCCCTTCGACAACTTTCACAAAAGAAATCTTTGTCAAAACGAATTTGTGGCAAACCTTTACCAAATCATGTTTCAAAAGTTTTGAAATATGTTTAAAATCGACATGACCTAGTTTTTTATGCGGATCGGTCTTTCATCTTGATAGAGATAAAAACATGAAATATTTTGAGACCGAAAACGTCTAAATCAATTTTATAAAGATTGTTTCGTCTTTTGGCTGAAAAGAAGATGGAACCATCTTTGTTTTCGACTTCACAAAAATTTTAATTAAAAGAAACTTCAAAACCGTAATCACATAATTGACTAATACTTATCAAGTTATGCTTTAGACCATCAACTAGTAAGACGTTATTAATGCATGCATGAGAATTCTTACCAATCTTACCAAACTCGATTATCTTTCCTTGTTGGTTGTCTCCAAAAGTTCTTGATCCTCCTTTCTTGTACTGAAGATCTAGGAACATAGACTTGTTTCCCGTCATGTGACGCGAGCATCCACTGTCCATATACCAATGGTGCTTGTTGGTTCTTCCAACGAAGGATTTCTGTGGGAGATATTATTTTATTTTTAGGTACCAGATTCTCTTGGGTCCTTTAGGGTTAATCTGATGTAATGAATGATAATGATGTGTAGAATGATAATGTTGATGACCTTTACGAAAATCGATTGATATCTTTTCTTATTTTTTTGAGCAACTGATTTTACTACGTAATGCTGGGGCTTATTTTTAGTAAACCCTAATCCAGTTTTATCCCTCGGATGTCTGTATTCTCCTATCATTTCATTCATCTTTTTTGTACTATCTATAAATTTAGCTAGATCAATTGAGAGATTATTAATTCTCAGTTTCAATTGATTAATCTCTTCAGATCTATCTACAACTTTGTTGTTATTCAATTCCTCAACTTGCTTTCTCAAACTTATATTCTCACTCTCTATCTCATGAGTATGTTTGAGGTTTTCTACATATTTCTTCTTCACTGACTTGTCTTGTTCGAATAGCATGAGAATCCTCTAACAATTACGAATATGCATCTTGTATATCATTATAGTGGAAGTTACCTCCTCATCACTTTTTCTTGTTACCAGACATATGTTAGCATGTTCGACGCTTGTGAACTTGTATCGATTCTCGATGAATCCAGATCTTCCACGTTGCCATCATGCTTTTCTTGTTATCTCTACTCCTTACGGGTTGTCTTTTCAACATTGGACACTTTCGGACTTGTAATGTCCCGCTTCTTGCATTCATAACGGTAATGGATGCTTTATCGACTTTTTTATCTTCTTTGCGGCTGTTCCTTCTAAATGTTGAATTTCCTTTGGACTTCTTTTCCACATTCTTCTTATCTTTCTTGAAATGAAAGATAGCTCATCGTCTTCATCACTTGATTGATTTCGACTTCTTGGAATCATCATCCTTGCTTCTTCAATCTTTAACGCCTTTGATGTATTCCTTTTGTTTTCTTCTTACGGATTTTGTGATTCTTTTGACTTGCTTTGAGCGCTATGGACTTCTCCTTTTGGGCTTATCTTCCGCATCAAGCTCTACTTCATGTATCTTCAACGATCCAAGCAATTCATCAAACTTGATGACGCTTAGGTCTTTGGCTTCAGACAAGAAGATTACTTTGGCTCTCCATCTTTTAGGAGACTCCTCAAAATCTTTCGAACATGGTCTTGGTGTTATGCGTTCTTCCAAGAGCTTTTAGCCCATTAACAATTGTTTGGAATCTTCCAAACATTTGATCAATAGTCTCTTCTTCTTTCATCTTGAATAACTCGTCTTGATGCACCAAAATACTTATCTTGGACTCCTTCACTTGATTTGTTCCTTCATGTGCAATTGATAATGTATCCCACATTTCTTTGGCGATATCGCATCCATGCACTTTGTCATACTAAACGCGCTCAATGCACAACTCAAGAAAAATTTCGCTTTGGAGTTTAGTTGAAATCTTGCTTTCTACTCGGTTGTCCATCTTTCTCGTGGAATTGGATTTTATCATCATCTTCGGTGTGTAAGGTCCATTCTCGATGATGTCCCAAAGGTCAATGTGAGTAGACTCGATAAACAATCTCATCGATCCTTCCAATAGTGGTAGTCTTCACCATTGAATCTTGGAGGTCCGTGACCGAGGCTCCTTCGCAATATCGTGTGTGATTCCACCATTTTCTTTAGTTCACACTTTATTAGAGTGATTCTTGAACACCTTGCTCGATACCAATTGAAGTAAATCACACGTTAATATATTGGTGATAATATTACCAAGATACACAAGAAGGGGGTTGAATTGTGATAAACTTTTCTTTAATCCTTGATAACAATTGCTTGTTCTTCGGAAAACTTATCGTAAATCAATTCTTAACTAGTTTGAAAACTTTGTTAATAATGAAAACTACGATTTAAGAAAAGTAAGAGTTAGAAAGAGAAACACGACAATTTTATCTGGTTCACCCCAAACCGTGGGCTACGTCCGATCCTCGATATTCTTACGAGATTTTCACTATCTCAAAGCTGATTACAAGTATTCTTTAGATGAGCCTCTTGAGTCTCTTAACAAACAAGTATTCTTTACTCTTAGCCTCTTGAGCTATCTCAGTAGCACTTTTTCAAAAATGAAAAAGCGATAAAGAGCTTTTACAAAGAGTTGCTCTTCACAATATACACTCGAAAATAGTTCGTAATTTTTCTCGATAGACAGATATTGAATACGAGTTTCATTCACTTTTTCCAAAAGTTATTTCTTCTTCAATCTAGACTCTTATTTATAGTCGGAACTTCATTTGTTTCTTGACTATCGCTTCTTGAATCTTTAAAGAGCGGTTATTCGGTTTAGCTCCGTAACCGTCTTAAAGCGATGTTTCTTTCTTCCGTCTTATTTTCGTATAAATCGCCCGCTTTTTGTCTTCGTAAAGCTTAAATACTCGCTTTTGTATCGTCTCGCTTTTTCTTTCGTCTGCTTTTTCTTTAAATGCCTTTTGTATCGTACCTTTTCCTTCCGTCTGCTTTTTCTTTCGTCTACTTTTTGTATCGCCTTTTCCTTCCGCCTCTCATTTTTCTTTAAATGCTTTTGTATCGTCTGCTTTTCCTTCCGTCTGTTTTTCTTTCGTCTGCTTTTGTATCGTCTGCTTTTCCTTCCGTCTGTTTTTCTTTCGTCTGCTTTTGTATCGTCTGCTTTTCTTCCGTCTGTTTTTCTTCCGTATATTTCTCTTTGTTTATTATCAAAATTATTTAATACGTGAAGTCTGGTTTGACTTAACATCTCTCTCCAGAACTTCTCATTCACAAAACCCCAACCTATTTCTTTACCAAGGCATGAAGAAGATGAAGAACTTACCTTGAAAGCCTTGATTTCTCCTCCTTCCCACGGAAATTTCCTTCCTTTCCCTTGCCTTTAACAATTTTTCTTCTTCTTTTCTCCTCTCTTCCCCTTTCTCTCTCTTTCCTTTGGGCTTGCACAAAATTCCCTCTTCTCCTCTTCTAATTTTTGCCTTTTTATTCTTCCTTAACTACCCATTCTACCCGTCATTAGCATGGCCCTTCCAAAAATACCCTTCTTTGTCTTATATGGCACTACTAACCCCTTAAGCCAACTTAATACTAACTTAACCCTAACCCTTTCATTCTAACTTCAATTTCTAATTCTTTCATCAAATTCTAATTAATGGGCCAATTCTAAAATAATAAAAAATTAAACCAGCATATAAACATAAATAACCAATTAAACAATTTATAAGAAATTCAGAAAAATTTAAGACCCAACACACATCAGTGAGATGTTATGGAAAAGACACATAAGAATTATGAATGATGAGATGTAGTTAAATGTGATAAGTCAAATGAGCTAAGATTTAAGAGTGAATGAAGAAAAGTTGGAATTTAAAGGGTAATAAAATGATGTCGCATAGAGGAAGTTAAAATGGGAAAATTTCCAAGTTCTTCATAGGGTAAGAATTTGTAATCTGAATTCAAGAAGAAAACTGGATTGATCTTGGTAGAATTAGACAAAATTGTCTTCTAGAAATTTGTAGCTTATTCTCTTAACTTTCCGACACTATCAAGTATGTAAATTTTGGATATCATATTGAAAAGTTATGAGCATTATAGGTGATGATGCTTTATGGGAAATATGAACATGATAGCTATGGTGAATGATGCGAATTATTGTGTGAGATGAATTATTTGAGTTGAGACTTGGTGGATTTATGAAATCAAATTGGTAATTGAATGTCTTAGAAGTGATATGACATTAGAAGAAGTGAAATTAAGAAGATTAAGAGTGAATATGAGCTTATATTGGATGTAGGAAGCATTAGAGAGGCTTTGGAGGGGTTTTGGGAACCCTATGTCTGTTAGACGGACTTTAGGTCTGTAAAATGGATCTTCTCAGGTGAGAAAGGACTCCTAAGCCAGTCTATGTCTGTTAAACAGACTTTCTCGGCCAAATTTTTCTCCCAGCCCTGATAATGTCCATTAAACGGAAACGGACATTCAGGTGACAGCTTCAGTAAATTACAATTTTTGACCCTTTCAGAGGCAGAATCTCACATTTTGTTCTTCATTAAAGTTGTAGATATAAAAGTATTCTTTCAAATTGTCTAAGAATGCAATAAATCGGACATATTCAGCAAACGTTATGGCATTTGCGCCAGGACAGGTACTATATGAATAAGGATTTAAACATGTTGAATTCTTTTGTTCATAACTTCCTTATCCGACCTCCGAATGAAGTGATTATTGAAGTGATAGATTCCTAAGACATGTATATACCTCTCTATAAAATTTGGTAGCTTTTTGTTTTGGGATGAAAAAGATTGATGAAAATATATTGAGGGGTCAGTTGAGAGAGAATGATTGGGGTAGGAACACACTTTGGAGTTTTAAGCATATCTTGAGCTATAGAGCTCCGATTGAGATGATTCTTTCTTCCAATAAAACTAGAGACTTGGAGCTAAAATTGTTATGAAGAATTCAATTATGATTTTGGTGATTGAATAGTGCCCAATAGGAGAAATGAGTTCGAGTATGGTGATTAATTTACGTGGGCACGCCATTGAACAAATTGTGAGGAAAATTATTGGGATGTTATCAGAATGAAGATTAATTGATGATGGTTAAAGACATTTTATGGGAATACTCTCACGTTTCATGTTTTCGTAAGAGTTGAGTTCTGGATTCTGTGACCCAACAGATGTGGTATCAGAGCAAGAGTTGGGTTCCGAAAACGACACCCAACAAGAAGTTTCATGAGAGGCCAAAAGAGAGAAGAAAAATTTTGAAATAAAAGAAGAGAAAAGGAGAGAGTCGTAGAGAAAAGAAGAAGAGAAAGGAAGAAGAGATCAAGCTTCAAAGGTAAGTTCATCATCTTTTCAGCTTGCTTTATTAAAGAAATGGGTTGTGTTGAGAATGAACAATTTTTAGTGAGAGAAAGAGGTTTTTGTATTTGGAATGACTGGAGGAAGAAGATGATTGAGAGACTCATTTGATTTCTAGGGTTTCTAAGCTAGGTTTTGAATTTTCTAACTTATAGACCATGGGTAAGTTAATGCTAACCCAATTTAGCAATTATTTCATTTGTTGTGATGTTGAAGTTTTAATGGAAATTTTGGTTTATTTAGGAAATCAAGGGAACTCTATCCAAGAGTAAGAGGAAGGAAAAGCTAAAATTGGATTTTGCAAGCTATTTAGGTGGGTAATTTATTTATAGTTATTACATAACGAACAAAATGGCTTTTGTGTGTATTGTGTGTTAAATGGCTTGCTTTGAAATATTGTGAAGTAGAAATTGCATCATGATGTATAACATTTGATAAGAATTGAATTGTGAGCATGATTATGCTATGCCTCGTATCATGGCATTTTGATTAAATGGAAAGAAGAAAAAGCATGAGAATATGAAATTATGATTGATTGAATTGAGCATAAGAATTGATTGTGTTTGAGCGAGAGAGGAATCGTTTCATAGTCATGTGCATGTCGACATAAAGCCTTCTCCCGACTGCCCGCTTATGGCATACGAGATCCAAAAGTAGACATGTTTTATTCACAGAGTAAACTTCCGTTTCTCTATTTTGTTATACGGAACCCTCGGACCATTTGTTTGTGCATGTGCATTTTGATGTGTTAAGTTATGATGAAGTTGATTATTATGCTTTGATATTAAATTACATCAAATATGCTTTATGTGATGATGTATTGAATTACGATTTGTGAATTAGAATTGCGATTTTGGAACTTACATTGTTGGATCAAGATAAGATGAGTATGCTTATATGAATAGATGCATATAAGTTTAATTGTGTGGCTCATTGTCAATGGCTATAAATATATTAGCCACTGAGTTGTATAGTTCAACCCATCATTTTCCCTCCTCAAGTGCAGAACAAGAAGATTAACGATCCTTGCAAGGCAATTGGACATCTCCGAGATAGTTAGCTTTTGCACTAAGCTAGTTCGAACACTTTTGTATAGCTTATTAAGCATGCCAAACATTGAGCATCCATTTGTGTTTGTTTAAAGTTTTTGATGTGTATATTGATATATAAATAAAGTTTGTTCAATTATTTTCTTTGTTTAGTAAGGAGAATGTGAATTTGAGGATTTCCTTTTGTGTATGATTATGTCATTTTATAAGTTGAGTATGATGGTTGTGGAAGTGGAATGTGTATATGCATATGCTTCTTTGTTGAGATTGCAAATTGTTGCTTGTTTTAGAATAGCATGTTAGAGATTGGAAAGGTTGTATGGGATGAACCATTTGAAGTGAGATTCAAGATTGTAACGAAAAATATTTAGTAGTTGTATTGATATGAAGAGATATTGCATTTTGCAACCTTTCATAGGTGTAAAAATTGTGTACAAACTTTAGGGGAAAACTAGATTAATATAGGCAAAATTAGACAAAGTAATCTTCATGAAAGTTGTAGCTTGTCCTCTTAGCTTTCCAATGGTATAAAGTATGAAATTTTTAGATATCGGAGTTAAGAGATATGATCACTTTAAGTGGTGATGCTGCATAGGATGCATATAGGACAGCTAGAGTAAGTTTTGAGAATTGGTTGGATGTGATGAGTCATTTGAGTTGAGATTTGGGAGTTTAATGCATCCAAATTGATAACTGAATGTATAAGGAGTGATATTGCATTAGAAGAAATAAATTTGGGAAGATTATGAGTGAAAGTGATGATATAATGGATGCAGGAACCATTAGAGAGGATTTGGAGGGAGTTTTGTGCCACATATGTCCGTTAGACAGATTTTAAGTCCATTAAACAGACCTTCTCAGGTGTAAAAACACCCCCAGACCAGTGTATGTTTGTTAAACGGACCTTCTTGGGTCTGGAAAGTACTCCCAAGCTCGAAAATATCCGTTAGGTGTACATGTATGTCCGTTTAACGGACATGCACGGAATAGCTATAGTAAATCAGTGCTTTTGACCTTCTAGATGGCAAAATATTTGTTGAGACCCGATCCGGAAACCGGATCCCAACCGGAAAAACGAAAAACGAAAAGGAAAACGGATACGAAAGCGAATAGGAAGTATCGAAACAAGGAAATACAAAGGTGAACGAAACGAATAAACGAAGCGGAATCGAATCTTAACATATGGAAACAGAATAAAACGAAAGCGGAAGCAATTCAAATAATCGAAACAGAAAGGTATCGCATCAAAAAAAATAGAATATACGAAAGCGAAACAAACACTGAACCAAGCGGATCTGACATCCGAAAACAAAGCACAGAGAAACACAATCGCGTTGGAAACCTAGACTATCCAAATCGAAAATTCGGTATATTTTTTTCTTTTTTTTATATCCGTTTTTACTCAGACTCATGCAAGTCATATAATTTCCCTTTTCTTGGAAATTATCCTTATTCAAGTTCTTGAATCACAGCAAACTTCTTAACACTCGTATAAATTCCAAAATCTATCTTTTAAGCATCTAAATCTTATTTTTCTTTCATTCCAATTTTTTTTCTAACGAAATTTCGGCAGCACAACGGGTGCATTTAACCTAGCCCAAAACCTGTAAGGGTAAATAAACACTTCTAAAATACCTAAGCCATCACACAAAATCATCCAAATCTACCGGACCCTCTGTCCGGGATCTCAGCAGATAAATACACTCCTAAATCTAAAACATTTCAATAATCCTCAATCTTTAATCAAAAACATCCGTACACAACTCAATCATGATTATAACCAAATTCATAATTCACATTAATATACAATCTTATAATTCAAATACATCGTACTCAAAATTATACACAAGTTCATAACCTTTGCCATACATACTTCCAATCTATGTACAATTTTCATAACTTAATACTATCATGAGTCGAACATTTTCAGAACTTTAACGGCTTTCCAAGCCATAATCCAAATTATTCAAAATACAGAAACATAAACAATTCGAACTGGTGTCTTGACAGTCTTTCATCCGATCTCCTGCTCGAATACCTGGAGATGGGGATGAAAGGGGGGGTGAGCTCGGAAGCTCGTAGGTAACATATTTATAAATTGAACAATAAGTGGAAAATCATTTTCAAGACGTTTTTCATTTTTAAGCATTTCACATTACAAACTCTTTAAAGCTTATTTCTCGAATCTTTCACTTTTCAAACCATTCAATTCTTTCATATTTCATGATCAAATACAAAACATGAATGCGCCACACTTAGAAACAAAACAAAAGCACATAACACATCAAATGGTCTGGTTCGGTCCAAAACAGAACGTACTGCACATTCCCGCATAGCGATCCTGTGCAGTCGTGAACAGAACGTACTACACTTTCCCGCATAACGGTCCAGTGTAGCCGTGAAGGGAGTCCGAAATCGGAGCTCCATGCCACTAGCGGGCAGCCGGGAGAAGGCTATAAAACTAGACAAGTGCGCACTCGTCCCACATATGGGACCTGACCAAACCCACATAGACACACAATTGAAAACGAAATTTCAAATTGCCCGAAGGCACGTTTCGAAATCTTGATTTTCACAATCTTCATATCATAACATCAAATCGTGTCAAAAAGCTTGACACATGCACATTCCACGTATTCACATCAATCTATACAACAATCATATTCAATTAATCAATTAATCACATATAAATCAAATGCATAAAATGGATGCAATTATTTCTTTCAAACATAAATCAACATATACAAATGCATAAAGCAGCATTGTTCACTTTTTTTTTCAAATCCTTTAAAAACATAATTTCAGAAGAAAAAAAATTTCCTTTCTTGATTTTTCAAATTCACATAATTTACTCATAATTCAAAATATAAATACATTACCCACCTCGAATTGATGCTAGAAACTTGTTCCAAGCTTCAATTTAGCCATTTCTCCTTTCTTCCTTCCAATTTAACATTCCCTAAAGCAATTCCATCAAAATTCAACCTCATAAATAACTTAATCCTCAAAATTGATATCATAAATCATCAATTCAAACTAATTCCAAGATATTTAAATCACCAATTTCTAAAACCCCAATTCCAAATTTGACCTTGAATCGATTCACTCAAATTCGATATCATATTTAACTTAATTTCTCAAATTCAGCTTAGAAAACATTAATTCCTCACATATTCAAGCTATCTAAATCTCCAATTTTTAAAACCCCAATTTCCAAAATTGGCCTAAACCAATTACACAAATTCAATATCATAAATCACAATTTCTTGAAATTGATTTCATATTTCACAAACTCATACTATTATCTATGATTCTACACCAATAATTCACAAAATTCCCAAAATCACAAATTTGGCATAATCCCTAACTCACATAAATCCAAAATTAGATCCAATTTATCATGACATCTTCAAAATTGAGCTCATAATCCATGAACCCATATCATTTCCCATATTTCTAAACTAAAATTTCATCAAAAACACAAAGTTGAAAATTTTCTCTTACCTCTTTTCTTCTCCAAATTCGAATTTTCATGGCTTGAAAGGAAGCTCTCTTCATTTCCCATCTTTCTTTCTCTTGAATCAACATAAAAATCCTTCTTGAAATCCCAAAATTTTCGAAATCTCCAAGCTTTTTCTTCTTCTTTCTTCTCCACGGCAATACTCTTTCATTTTCTCTCTTATTTCTTCTTCTTTCCTCTCATCATCGTGTTCTCCCTTTAAAAAACGACAACCCCTTTGTGTTTTTAAAGCCATGTCGTTAAATGATAGATAAAAGACCAAAATGCCCCTAACATTTTACTTTTAGACATGCTTACTTGCGGACATGTTTCGTACTATCAAATTGAAGGAATTTGTCAAAACTTCCTTCTAGAGAAATGTTCCTCTATGTCTTAATTTCATAATGCCACAAGAATCATCCAATTCGGAGCACTACATCAAAAGTTATGTTCAAAACATTTCGGGTATATTCATATTCTAACACATTTTTCCATGTACGATTATTTCCATCCAGGCATTAACATTCTTAAACACAAAATTGAAACTCAATGTCTTCATAAAAATTGTAGCCTTATGTCTCTAGTTCAATTCAAAACAATAATCACCTCATTTTGATTCCCAGATCAAAAGTTATGCTCAAAATACTCTCAAATATTCCTAATCCAAAAACTGCACTCTAATCCGAACTTCCCTTCAAACTTTGAAGGTCTTAGGGGCAAAATTGACATTTAATTTCTTCATATGACTTGTAGCCCCATGTCTTAATTTTATTTCTCCTCAATAATTACTTCAATCAGATCATCACAGATCCCGAATTTCGTAAAATACTGAACCATGTTCGAAAAATTTCTCGACTCACTTTGATTAATTTAATCACCCTTAATTTAATCTCAAAAATTCACAAATTTTCTATAAAAATGAAATTCATTGTCTTAGGAATCCAACGCTTCAAGAATCAACTCAATCGGATATCAAACGAAAAAGTTATAAGCAAAAGAGCGAGAGAAGGACATTTAGCGATTAGGCGTGGGCACGTGTAAGAAACTTAGAGACTAGGCGTGCCCACGTCTAAGGATGAAATCTGGATCTGCAGGAAACTTTCAAACCTTTCAAATCATATCTTTTGCTCCCAAATTCCAAAATTAACAAATTTGTTATCAATAGAAAGCTTAAAGGACTTTCTACAACTTCCATGTAAAGCTCCACAACTAATTCAGTCTCTAATGTGGTCAAATTTCTAATCAAAGATCCTGTCCAAAAGAATATGCCCTAAGCCATAACTCAACTTTGAAAATTTCTATCTTTCAACTCCAAATTCCAAACATATCATATTTTATATCAATGCGAAGAAGTCACCTACAACTTTCATGATCAATTTGACCTCTAAGGAAGTCAATTTTCTATTCAAACGTTCTATTCTCTATTAATCATGCTAAAAACCATAACAGAAACTTGTAAAAAACATAACTTATTATTCCTTAATCGAAAAATTCCATACTTTATATCAAAATAAAGATCAAATCAAATCCTTCAACTTTCATGAAGAACTTCAAGGCTCAATTAACCTTTAACTAGGTAAATTTTCCAGTCAAAGCTTTAGTCATAACATAAGTCAACCGATAACACACCTAAACTTTGACTGATCATAACTTTCACTTCCGATATCGAAAAATTGCAAACTTTATGGCAACAGAAAGCTCATAACATAAATTACAAGTTTCCAGAAAACTATTTTCTCAAATTTTGCCTAAATCAAAAGTCAACTCTCAAAGGCCAAAAAGTCAAACTTTTCATATTTTCATATTTTCACACTTTTTCTCTTTATTTCTTGATTTTCAACTTAATTTTCAATTTCTCATCCACTTAAACTTGTATAATCCATACAAATCTATTAAAATTTCAAAATCATCAAACTCCATCAATTCTTTTCTCATCAATTTTTCTTAAAACATAATCACATCTATTACAAACTTCATATACAAACTTACTTATTTCATATTTTTTATATTTCTAAAATTCACTTAAAGATTGGGGTCCAACAATATTGCTTTGTGGTCTTCTTCAGAGTTGTATATCTAGAAGTCCTATTTCAAACCGTCTAATAATGATCTCAATCCAAGGTTTGTAGAGAAAGTTAGGACAATTGTCCCAAGACAGGTACAATAGGATTGAGCATATAAACGTGGTTGATTATTTTGTCCATAACTTCATCATCCAACGTCCGAATGAAGTGATTATTGATCCAATATATTTTTAACATATTTTATATCTCTCCATAAAAATTTATATCCATTGGTATTTATTTGCAAAAGATTGATGGAGAGAAGGTGAGGGAATTGATTGGAAGAGCATGAATTAGTTGATTACTGAACATACTTCAGTATTTTAATCATATCTTGATCTATAGAGCTCCGAATGAGATGATTATTATTTCAAAGTAAACTAGATATATGGAACTAACATTTTTATGAAAAATTCAATTGGTGATTTGGGCGTTTGATTGGTGTGGTCTCGTCCTTGTGTTTTGATATGTTATGAGACTAGTGAATAAGGAGATTTTATAGAAATAACCCTATAAGATAATACGGTCACATCTTATGATTCCAAGGAAGTGAGGGTTCATTGAAATAACCCTACAAGGAAACCCGCTCATGCTTTATGACCTCGGATCAGATAGTTGGTCTCCGAAAATGGGGCCCAACATCTTGTGGTATCAGAGCTTAGGTTTTTCCTAGGCTTAGAATGCATAATAGGATGAATTGTTATGCTATGTGATTAATTGTTTGCATTTTTAAATTGATTGATTGCATTAAATGACATGCATATCATACATACATGTAAGAAATAGGATTAAGATAAAAAGTAAGCTAAAAGATAGCCTTATTGAATGAGTAAAATGCCACCTCTTAAAAGAACACAAGGAGTTTTGCAAGGATGTGTTGCACCTGATTTCTCACCATTAGGAAGGGTATCGATGACTATAGAATCCTAGTAAGTGCAACTTATGAGTTATATGTATGAACTTTCGTTAAGAGTTTGGACTATTAGAAACAATGGGAAGAATGGTGTTTTGTCAGAGAGTAAGATAAGGAAAGTTGTGTAAATTTAGAAATAAGAAATATTAGGTGGTTCGATATGTTAAACATAGATTTAGTGTTTGTGGTTTTGTTAAGAATTTGATAACGGTATTTTGTTGAAGATATGTACTTGAATTGATATAGATGTGAAAATAATTTCATGAATTGACTGAAAAAAGAAATAGAGACAGGGTAGAAAAGATAAGATTTAAGGCATACAAGCAAAGTGGAATTGAAAAGTTATACTTGGAATTTATGATCTGGTATAAGATTGTGCTAGTGAATTTGACATCTGAATTTCAAGATGGTTATGCATCTATAATTCCAAATTGATTAAGAATGTACGTATGGAAATGAAACATATGATAGTGATATATGTACAAGTTCTAAAGATTATGTTGACCAGTTATTATGAGTACAGATTGAGTACATATGAGATCTATTTCGGATATGGTATAGGAGATAATCTATGATCCCTGCAGTTAAAATTATGAGATGAATCAGAGTAACGTGATGGAAGTATGGTATAGGTGATTATGTTGAAAAGGTAACTACTATGGAGGAGTATTTTTGAATAGTTGTAGACTATTCAAAGGTTGTTCAGAATGAATTACGATTGACGTATCGTTAGCATGAGATATAAATTGGTGACTTGCTAAAACTACTTTTGTATATAAGATGTAATGATCTTGATAGTACATGCCAAAATATAAGAGTAAACGAATATGCCTCTTATTTCATTGAGTTTTATTATGAAGGATATTTTGATCATGTAAAGGCTGATAGAAATTGAAATTATTGAAATATTATGAACAATTGGAATTGATCGTATTGAGGTGTTAAGAATGGCTGAAATAGCATTGATGACGATAGCAGCTGATTGATAAAGATTGCATGAACAGTATAGATGATCGTGGCAAGAAATCTTCTTTCAAGGAAGAATTTCATTGAATTAGGTTAAGCAAATCAGATAGTTTATATTAAGAATAATCAATCAAAGAACAAATCAGAAATGAATATGTAATGAATCAAAAGTGAATATTGGAGTCATATCCCTAGTAGAGATTCAAACATAAGATGTAGAGTATGCTACTGAGAATGTATGTATTTTGTTAGATGTAAAGTATCCAACTACATGAGTGGATTTTTGGAAATTGAGATGACACTATAGCTAATTTGAGGAGAACTTAGATCCACATTATATTCTATGCGAATATGCAAAGGCGATATAAATTAGATTTTGATGAATGTGTTACCAACACAGGAAGTTAAGTTGCAAATAAATTGAAATGTGCGGAGAAACTAGTATGAATGAGCAAACATTAGAATAAGTCAATGTGAAATATAAGGAAATCAAAAAACTGAAGAAAATCATTTAAGAAAGATAAGTCAATTGGAAATTTGAAAATAACGTGAGATAATGTTAACTCATCGAGGAATTACTTATTTAAGGAATTACAAGAACTAATCATGGGCATATAGAGTTTTGGAAATATTTGTTCAAGTAACAAATGCCCCCAGTACTATGGTATTGAAGATTAAAGCGATCCAAGCAAAATTTCATGATATATTAAATGTATTCGAAAAGTTGAGAAGAACAGTTTGAATACTTAAGGAAAAATGTGTAAATCATACGAGTAATGAAAGTAAAGAGAGTTTTGAGGGATTATAACAACGATATTAATCATATCATCTGGATTTGGATATTTTATAGTATACAATGATGTTGTATAAGAGATTATGATAAAATCCAATGCAGCATGACAAAGTGATTTCTTATGCATGGAGACAATTAAGCCTCATGAGATGATTATT
The DNA here is from genome assembly GCA_029891385.1 of Erythroxylum novogranatense. NCBI lineage: Eukaryota > Viridiplantae > Streptophyta > Magnoliopsida > Malpighiales > Erythroxylaceae > Erythroxylum > Erythroxylum novogranatense. The sequence continues at coordinate 32,818,865 of CM057226.1, read as the reverse complement.
TGATGTATGAATTGGAACTTGCTACAATAGTGATCATTTTGAAAGTTTGGAGACATTATAGGTATAGAAATATTTTAAAATATGCAGATCATCTAATTTAAGGTAAATATTGAGTTGAGAGAATTAAATACGAGGCTAAGACCATGGATAGAAGTACTGAAAGATTATAATTGTACAAAAGAGTAGTATACTGGTAAAGTTAGTGTTATATCTGATACATTAAGCAAAAATCCTGATAGCAGTGAAGCATGAATCCAAATATTAAGGTTATCAAATCTAGTGCAAAAAGGAGCGTAGAATGTGGAGTTGAATTTAGGGCAGATCAAAGTATTATTTGCTATGGAATTAAAGATCAGTTTCACATCGAAGGATTAACAAAGCCCAAATTGAGAATTTAGAAATTGTGAATCTTATTGAGGAACTAAAAATGGATCTGAATTTTGAGTTTGAACTGGAAAATGATGCTTTGTGATCGAAATGAGAAGTGTGTATACCCGATAAAGATGATTGAGCAAGGAAATTACTAGAGGAAGCACAAATAACAACCTATGATATACATCCTAGTAGGAATGCGCCGAAATGACGTTTAGCGGCTAAGAATGTAGAATCAAGGAAAATGAACAAATTAGGTGGATTAACACCAAAGGTATAGAATACAATGAGATAGATATAAGAGTTAAGTGTACTGACACTGTAGAGATGTGAACTATGAAGAAAAGGATGAAATGTTTCTAAGATAATCACGTTTCCAAGGTGTGCTTAAATTGAGTGCAAGACGTGCTTAGTTTAGGATAAAGAAGCAACTAAGATTGAATTGTATTGGTCTATATAAAGTCATTAAAAACTGGACCACTAACTTTTGAACTAGTATTATTAACAAGGATATCTCATATTCATAATGTGTTATATGAGAGTACGCTAAGAAATATCGATATGATATGATATTGGTATTATTGATGCAAGAAGTGGAAAATTGTGAATAATCTAAAGCATATTGAGGAATTAGTTAAGAAAGTGAATGACTAAATGAGTGATTGAAAGATCGAGTAAGTCTATTGACTATGGTCATTCGGAAGAAATTATTCGAGTGAATAAGTTACTTGGGAGGCTAAGGAAAACATAAGATAATATTATCTCCATTTGATTGATCACTCAGGTAAGAATTTCGAGGATGAAATTCTTTAAGGGGGAGAATTGATGGACCCCAAACTTTTCTTGGAAGTTAGAACTATTATATGTGAAATGCTGGAAGTTATAAGTTGACACTTGGTCATTGAGTATGCTTTGATGTTTTAGCCATAACGTTTTCTCTAGTTTTTCGAATGAGATGATTCTTAATTTGGATTAAACTAGAGAAACAGGACTACAAATTATCTGATGGGATAGAGTTCTAATTCAATCCCTAAGAATTTCAATTTTTGGATGGAAGTTGAGCACAAAATATTGTTTCAGCTTAAGAATAGTTCAGAAATGTTTGGGATATAACTTTCAGATTTCGAACCAAAATGAATGATTTTGGTTTTATTAAAAATTAAGAAAATGAGGAACTTTTTTCTAAAAGAAAGTATTATCAAATTTCTTCAATTTTTCCATGATCGTTAGTTAAGAAATTAGAAGTATAAGTTCTTAGTTTTAAAGACCGAAGGAGGGTAAAATGGAAAGGACCAAGTAAATGAAGGGTAAAACGGGAAAAGACCAAATAAATGGGCTTGAAGTAAGAAAGAAAGAGAGAAGTTTCATGAGAGGCCAAAAGAGAGAAGAAAAATCGTGAAATAGAAGAAGAGAAAAGCAGAGAGTCGTAGAGAAAATAAGAAAAGAAAGGAAGAAGAAATCAAGCTTCTATGGTAAGTTCATAATCTTTTCATCTTGCTTTATCAAAGAAATGGTTTGTGTTGAGAATCAAGGAGTTTTAGTGAAAGCAAGAGGCTTTTGTGTTGGGAATGATTAGAGGAAGAAGATGATTGAGAGACCCATTTGATTTCTAGGGTTTCTAAGCTAGGTTTTGGATTTTCTAACTTAGATAGACCATGGGCAAGTTAATGTTAAACCCAATTTAGCAATTATTTCATTTATTGTGATGTTGACGTTTTAGGAGTTGTATTGAATTGGAAATTAATGGGAAATTTGGTTTATTTAGGAAATCAAGGGAACCCAATCCAAGAGTAAGAGGAAGGACAAGCTTGACTTGGATTTTGCAAGCTATTTAGGTGGTTAATTTATTTATAGTTATTATGTAATGAGTAAAATGCCTTGTGTGTGTCTTGTGTGCTAAATGGCTTACTTTGAAATGTTGTGATGTGAAAATTGCATCATGATGTATGACATTTGATAAGAATTGAATTGTGAGCATGATTATGTTATGCCTTGTATCATGGCATTTTGATTAAATGGAAATAAGAAAAAGCATGAGAATATGAAATTATGATTGATTGAATTAAGCATGAGAATTTATTGTGTTTGGGCGAGAGAGGAACCGTTTCATAGTCACGTACACGTTGACATAAAGTCTTATCCCGACTTCCTGCTTATGACATACAAGATCCGAAAAGTGGACTCGTTTGGTTCACGGAGTAAACTTCGGTTTCTCTGTTTTGTTCCACGAAACCCTCGAGCCATTTGTTTATGCATTTGTATTTTGATGTGTTATGTTATGATGAAGTTGAGTATTATGCTTTGATATTAAATTATATCCAATATGTTTTATATGATGATGTATTGAATTATGATTTGTGAATTAGAATTGTGATTTTGGAACTTACATTGTTGGATCAAGATAAGATGAGTATGCTTATATGAATAGATGCATATAAGTTTGATTGTGTGGCTCATTTCCAATGGCTATAAATATATTAGCCACTGAGCTGTATAGCTCAACCCATCATTTTCCCTCCTCAAGTGCAGAACAAGAAGATTAGCGATCCTCGTAAGGCAATTGAACATCTCTGAGATAGTTAGTTTTTGCACTAAGCTAGTTCGAACACTTTTGTATAGCTTATTAAGCATGGCAAACATTGAGCATCCATTTGTATTTGTTTAAAGTTTGTGATGTGTATATTGATATATAAATAAAGTTTGTTCAATTTTTTTCTTTACTTAGTAAGGAGAATGTGAATTTGAGAATTTCCTTTTGTGTATGATTATGTCATTTTATAAGTTGAGTATGACGGTTATGGAAGTGGAATGTGTATATGCATATGCTTCTTTGTTGAGATCACAAATTGTTGCTTGTTTTAGAATAGCATGTTAGAGATTGGAAAGGTTGTATGGGATGAACCATTTGAAGTGAGATTCAAGAGTGTAACGAAAAATATTTAGTAGTTGTATTGATATGAAGAGATATTGCATTTTGCAAGCTTTCATAGGTGTAAAAATTATGTACAAAGTTTAGGGAAAAAAACTTGATTAATATAGGCTGAATTAGACAAAGTAATCTTATGAAAGTTGTAGCTTGTCCTCTTAGCTTTCCAATGGTATAAAGTATGAAATTTTTAGATAACGGAGTTAAGAGATATGATCACTATAAGTGGTGATGCTGTATAGGATGCATATAGCACAGCTAGAGTAAGTTTTGAGAATTGGTTGGATGTGATGAGTCATTTGAGTTGAGATTTGGGAGTTTAATGCAACCAAATTGGTAACTGAATGTATAAGGAGTGATATTGCATTAGAAGAAATAAGTTTGGGAAGATTATGAGTGAAAGTGATGTTAGAATGGATGTAGGAACCATTAGAGAGGCTTTGGAGGGAGTTTTGTGTCACATATATCCATTAGACGAACTTTAGGTCCATTAAACAAACCTTCTCGAGTGTAAAAACACCCCCAGACCAGTGTATGTCCGTTAAACAGACCTTCTCGAGTCTAGAAAGCAATCCCAAGCCCGACAATGTCCGTTAGGTGGACATATATGTCCATATAACGAGCATTCACGGGACAGCTACGGTAAATCAGCGATTTTGACCTTCTAGATGGCAAAATTGTGGTCTTCATTAGAGTTATAGATCTAGAAGCCCTCTTTCAAACCGTCTAAGAATGATCTCAATACAAGGTCTGTAGAGAAGTTATGATAATTGTCCCAAGATAGGTACAATAGGATTGAGCATATAAACATGGTTGATTCTTTTGGCCATAACTTCATCATACAACCTCTGAATGAAGTGATTATTCATCCAATAGATTTCTAACATATTTTTATATATCTCCATAAAAATTGGTATCCATTGGTATTTATTTGCAAAAAATTGATGGAGAGAAGGTGAGGGAATTGATTGGAAGAGCATGAATTAGTTGATTACTGAACATACTTCGGTATTTTAATCATATCTTGATCTCTAGAGCTCTGAATGAGATGATTATTATTTCAAAGTAAACTAGATACATGGAGCTAACATTTTTAAGGAAAATTCAGTTGGTGATTTTGGTGTTTGATTGGTGTGGGTTCACCCTTGTGGTTTGAGATGTTATGAGACTGGTGACTAAGGAGATTTTATGGAAATAACCCTATAGGATAATATGGTCACGTCTTATGATTCCAAAGAAGTGAGGGTTCATTGAAATAACCCTACAAGGAAACCCACTCATGATTTATAACCTCAGATCCGATAGTTGGGCTATAGAAATGGGGCCCAACATGATGAACATTGTTTGATTCATCTACTTACTCATCAACCCATTAATCTTTCGTTCTTGATTATGAAGAACATGATAAAGGCTAGGGAGGATTATAATGGTTCTTTACGTTGTGGTATGCTATTTACAAGATTCTTCAAAGAATCTTGAATTCTACTTGATAGAGGAAACAGAGTAAAGATGAATCTTAAGAGTGTTATTAATGCCTCTACTATTCACAAAATGGGAATCAAGATTGAAGCTGAAGCGGATGTAGATTTTACAACGAAAGAAAAGTATGAGGAGGAGCTTTTAGTAAAACGAAGCAAGAGTGAACATGTTTTGTCTGAAATACAATCAAAACCTCGATCAATAGGAAGAATATCCGCAGAAGAAAAGGTTGAAAAATCGTCTGATATGTCAATACAAGTCAAGATGGTTCTAAAAATGGAGGAAAGCAAAGTGCAATAATCAACACACCAAGTGTCTTTAAAGAGGAAGGCTGAGATGCTCCAATCAGAAAAGTCCAAACAGTCAAGAAGGTCACTAAGATTATTAACCTTACGACAACAAGAACAAAAGATGCAGGAAGCACTAATTCTTGGTGGAGATTCTGAGAAGCAATAGCAACAACAGCAGCCTACCAAATCAATTGTCCCTATCCCTCAAATACAATCAGCACAGTCATCTGGAGAGACAAAGATAGAAAGGAAGTTAGTATTTGAGGAACCATATCTAATGAAAATTACAAAAGATCATTATACAATCTATCCAATAACAAGCAGGAAAACAATCAAGATTATACCAGATGTATAACCAAGATGTCCAACACCTGTAATAAATGAAGGCAAATGGAAGAAGAAGATGTTTCTTGAAGGGCATGAAGATGATCCTACAAAAGAACATATTCAAGTGGCAGTGAAGAACATAGACAATGCATGTCATGCAGCTCAACCTGTAGGTGTCTATGTATCACATCACATATCAAGGGCGTCAGGAAGTCAATTTGGAGTATCTACCAAAGACAAAAGTTTCAAGGTAGTTGGCACAGTTTCAGAAGGAAGGTACAAAAGTATAACAATAAAAGGTATCAATTTTAACTAAGAAACCTTTGTGCATTTAATCATTCATTTCAGACCCTTAGGTTTCATACCTTCAGTTAAAACTATTTTACACCTTCTTAGGCAACCAATTTACAAACTACCCAAACCTGATGATCATGATATCCCTGAAGGAAAACAAATCTTCAAATTACCCTCAATCAAAATCATAGAATTAGACGATTCACTTAGAAAACCATTTGTTTTTGAACACCCTTATCCACTTAGTGAAATACTACAAGATGCCACTGTTAATTCAGAGTTCTTGAAGCATTTCATCAATTGGATTGAAGCTAGTCACAAGTAGATAGAAGTTTAGGAAGCCTTAGCTAAAAATCTTGAGGAAATTCATACTAAGGTTGATGAACTAGATGATGCAGTGGGTGATCTTCATGAGGAAATAGCACTTCTATGTGTTTCTATTCAACAAGACCTCAAGACGATCCGCATTGATATTCAACACATGTGTTCTGAAATTATGAAGCATCTAAGATGAACTATCTTTTTGATTAATAACAAATAGGAGGAGAAAAGTGGAGTACATTAGAAAGCATTGTATATCTTATGCATATCTTGTGTATTGCTTTAATTGTTATTCGTCTGAACATTATTTGTTTATTTGTTTGTCGTTTGAATATTATTTTATCTTCTAATATTATGATTATTTGTTATCATTAAAAAAGGGGAGATTGTTAAGTCAAGAAGACTTCACTTCTATTAATTTTGATGAAAATCAAATAATAATAATCCTAGAAGTGTGAATTGTTTTGATGAGTTTATTAAGTGTGCAGATAAATGTAAGTAACACAAACTGTCAACTTAAGATGATACTTAAGACTCAAAGTCAATCAAGACGGTCAACTCAAGACGATACTTAATAGCTGAATACAACAAAGCATCTTAGACAGACCAGACGAAGTGCAACACTAGATGAAACGCAACACCAGACGAAACATAACACCAGAAGAAGTATAACACCAAACAAAACATAACACCAGAAGCAGCATAATACCAGACGATGCAAATGAAAAACATTCTAGAATGTTAGTCAATTAGTTAGTTGGAGTTAGTTACAGGACTCAACTAATAACAGTTTCTAGAAGATTCAAGAAGCGGATTTCTCAAGAAGACAGTTGAAGATTTAGGTTATAAATACGAGTTATAGTCGTAAACTAACAACAACAATACATGAGAGAAAATCCGATTGTACAAAACCTACTTAGAGAAACTCTATACTCAAGTGCAAAAGAAAGAGAGCAAATACATCTGTAACGTGAAGCCCAAACAATATCTTTCCTAGCGAAAGAAAGGCTAGAGCCTGGAGAAACTAAGAAAGCAGATAAAGAATACTTTGTGAGAGAGACCTGAAGAGGCTCTACAAGTGTAGAAATAATACTTGTAATGTTGAAGAGTATAGTGAAATATCAGAAAAACTTTGAGGACTGAACATAACCCAAGGTTAAGGGTGAACCAGTATAAATCGTAGTGTCATATTCTCTAACCCTTATCTCTTTAATTTTCTTGTTAGAAGAATAGATAATAATTTTTTCTATTGTATTATTTATCAAGTTAAGTGACTTGTTTTATAATCGTCTAAAATTGTAAAAAAAATCAAGAAGATTCTAAAGATTAATATCTTAGACAATTTTACACAATTCCACCCCTTGTGTATTTTACATATTATACGTGATTTCTATATTAACAAGTGATCTACTTTAGTTGGTATCAGAGCAAGGTTTCCAAGAAATACTGTTACAAAGTGAAGACAAAGATCCATGGTTGAATCACATGTTTTTATAACAGAAGGTACCTCGATCACAAGACCACCTGCATTCAATGGTGAAGATTATCATTATTGGAAGGACAGGATGCGATTGTTTATAGAATCCACACATATTGATCTTTAGGATATCATTAAAAATGGTCTATATACACCAACAGACAATGATGGGAATAACATCTCTCGTGGTCGATTGATCAAAAAGCTCGCTTTGTGTTAACCTCAAAGGCCAAGTTCTTTTCAAGTTGTGCATTAAGCAGAAGTGAATATGATAAGGTTCATGGATCGAATCTGCAAAGGAAATGTGGGATACATTAGCCATTTCACATGAAAGCACAAATCAGGTGAAAGAATCTAATATTAGTTTTCTTGTTCATCAGTATGAACTGTTTAAGATGAAAGATAATAAGACTATTGATCAGATGTTTGGACGATTCCAAATAATTGTTAACGGAATTAAAGCTCTGGGAAGAATCTACAATAGTCAAGATCATGTCAGAAAGATTCTCATAAGTCTTCCAAAAAGATGGAGACCCAAAGTAAGGACAATATAAGAGGCCAAGGATTTAAGTAAGCTGAAGCCAGATGAATTACTTAGTTCACTGAAAATTCATGAAGTAGAGCTTGATGTAGAAGATAAACCCAGAAGAGATAAATCAATTGCATTAAAGGTTGGTTAGAAGAATCAGAAGATATAGAAAAATGAAGTACATCTTCAAAAGCATTAAAGATTAAAGAAATCAAGAATGATGATGTTAGTAAATCTGATCAAGATTCGAGTGAAAATGATGACGAACTATCCTTCATTTCAAGAAAGATTAGGAGGATTTGGAAAAAGAAATCAAGGGAAAATAAAGACTTCTCTTTTAAAAAGAATAGCAAAGATGATTCAAAGAATGAGAAAAGTTCTATCATCTGCTATGAATGACACTTAAATTAACTCTTAATTTAAGCAAATCATGAAGGGTTTCATGATGCCAATTTATCGAAATATAAGTGGATTAACACATGAACTCTTTGATAGTTAATTATTTGACTTACAAACCATTCCATAGACAATTATCATGCAATTCGTCCTTTCACCATACTATACCCCACTTGGTTGTATGGGCTATGTGTCAAATTCCACTAGAATAAGTACGTCATATCTAGTCCAAGTGATGTTAGTTCTTGTCCTGGGATCTCATTATATGTCATTGAAGACTCTCTTCATGACACATAACTGCTCTGGCCAGAGACTCCTGAGTAATGACCCCGATAAGAGACTGTAGGTATCATCTCCTTCTATTAGGAGTCATGAATCCTTTATTGGCTACCCAATTACCTTCGAATACCAATAGTTGTATCCAATCACCACCCTATGAGTGACCTCCTCTTGAGGCAACAACAAATGATGTCAAAGCATAGGATCAGTATCCAAAATATCCTTGAGGACCTCAAGTTTAAGGATATTTGAACCATTGCTATAATGAGATTAATCATTGACATTTATGTTGGATCGCGTATGGTCCGAGTATTTATAATACGCTGCGGAAAAGACCATACAAAAACATCACGTATAATCGAAAACACGAGGATTAACGAAAATACCTTATTTTCGTGGGTGGATTGCTTCTTCTTTTTTTGGGATTCCAAGACACTGCAAATCGCTAATGTCCTCTACCGGTATCCACACGAGCATGCACGATCCGGGCTGCGGCTGTAGTGTGCTAGCACGTCCCGAAAACCTTCAACGCCGCATACGATCTTTCTTTTGGATGGCGGCTAGGGTTTCGACGACAATTTGTCGTTAACCTAATGAGACCTAAGCTTTCTATTTATAGAAAACCTAATCTCATTCAGGCCCTATTAAGTTTCGCCCATTATATCATATATAATAAAAGCCCAATAACTTAATTAAATCTAGCCCAATAAATATATCTAAATATATTTATTCAACACCTAATAAATTAGGCCCAAGAGAATAAGCCCGATCACATCACTCTTTGTGTGCGACCCTATAGGCTCATTTGATGTTGGCAATGGGCTTGATTACACTTCAAGGACATAAGTCATAAGCGGCCTCTAGCAAGACATTATGACTACCCAAATCAAATGAGGATCGATAATCCGATTTAACCTGTAATCATTGTTATAAGCTCAGTCCTTTTGTAACACGATATCAAGATTAATCACAAGGCATGGTACATGTCAACCTTTGATTAATCATAGTTTCTTGATCCCAAGTTGGTGATTATAACAAATGACATTGATGACTCTTCATCAATTCATTTGAGCACGCCATGCATTTCTTCACCACACTTGTCAAGAGGCCCAATGATATCTCTCTCATTTAAGAGAGGTACAAATCCCATCTACGTCATTCACATCCCTCCGCATGATTCATTTAGTATCCAACATAAGACTATATGTTATTCGGTTAAAATAACTTAATCTAATATCAAAACACTAAATTCCTCATGTAGGGAACCATGATGACTTGAGTCAAAGGACTAAAGTCAAACCATATAAAGAATCACTAATGACATGAAACCATGTAGTATTCTTTATTTGGGTCGGTCCAATATATGTTCTCTAACATATATCTATGTTTCGATTTGATATCTCATATCCATGATCGATAAAACGTGATCATCAATCGAACACATACTAGTCTTAATTCATTATTGTTCCACCAATAATGATCGACTGTGACGATCTAGAATAGTGTTATAACGCTTATGGTTTTACTATCAAGTCACATACTTGATGACATAAGTCTAATACTATTCATGGAATGTAAATCACATTACATGAAATACATGCATATATGAAGGAATACCTCATAATATATTATTAACAAGTCATAATGTTAATACATGAATCACAAATATCCATTAGCCTAGGGCACACTACTAACAATCTCCCACTTGCACTAGGCCTAATCAGTCAGATATCTAATACCCATAGACCTCGTATGACTCTCATGTTTAGGCTGTGGAAGAGGCTTAGTAAGTGGATCGGCAATGTTGTCATCTGTGCCCACTCTGCATATCTTCACGTCTCCTCTTCTAATGATCTCTAATCAAATAGAAAGCGTCGAGTATGTGTTTGGATCTATGATGCGAGCTTGGTTCCTTAGCCTGTGCTATAGCCCCATTATTATCACAATAAAGGTCTATAGGACTTGCAATGCTAGGATCAACTCCAAGTTCAGTAATGAACTTCCTGATCCATATAGCTTCCTTAGCCGCATCTGAGGCAAAGAATGTACTCACCTTGGTTGTAGAATCAACAACGATGTCTTGCTTTGAACTTTTCCACTCATCGCACTCCATTCAAATGAACACAAAACCGATTGCGATCGAAATCATCTATGTCGATGAAAACCAACATCAGTGTAACCATTTACAACTAGCTCTCCTTCAAGTCCTCCATAGATTAGGAACATATCCTTAGTTCTTCTCAAGTACTTAAGGATGTTCTTAACTGCTATCCAGTGACTCTCACCATAATTAGAATGGTATCTACTTGTTATGCTCATAGCGTATGAGACATTTGGTCGAGTACATAACATGGCATACATGATATATCCAATTGCAGATGCGTATGGAATCTTACTCATGCGCTCAAGCTCTTTGTATGAAGTAGGACAATCCTTCTTAGAAAGCTTGATTCCATGTGACATAGGTAAGAATCCTCTCTTAGAATCTTACATACTGAACCTTTTCAGTACCTTATCTATGTATGTACTCTGGCTTAGACCTATAAGCTTTCTTGATCTATCTCTATAGATCTTAATGCCTAAAATATAGGCAGCCTCACCTAAGTCTTTCATTGAGAAACGTTTCCTTAACCAAATCTTGCCACTCTGTAAGGTCGGAATATCGTTTCCAATGAGCAATATGTCATCAACATATAAAGCTAAAATACAACAAAGACTCCCACTAACCTTTTGTAAACACAAGGTTCATCTTCATTCTTGATGAATCCAAACTCTTTGACAACTTCATCAAAGCGAAGATTCCGACTTCTTGATGCTTGCTTCAATCCATAAATGGATCTCTGAAGCTTGCACACCTTTCCCGAATTCTTAGGATGGACAAAACCCTCAGGTTGTATCATATATACATCCTCAAGTAAGTTTCCATTAAGGAAAGTCGTTTTGACATCCATTTGCCATATCTCATAATCGTAGTATGCAGCTATGGCAATAAGAATTCTAATGGATTTGATCATGACCACTAGAGAAAATGTCTCATCATAATCAATTCCATGAACTTGTCGATAACCTTTAGCAACAAGTCTTGCTTTATAAGTGTGCACATTTCCATCCATGTCGAGTTTCTTTTTGAAAAACCATTTGCATCCAATGATCTTCAAGCCATCAGACGGATCAATCAAAGTCCAAACTTGATTGTCATACATGGATTGCATCTCTGCTTTCATGGCCTCTAACCATTTAGCAGATTCTGGACTTTCCATAGCTTCTTGATAGGTTGTGGGCTCATTATGATCGATGAGCATCACATTATCATCATCAGTAACGAGAAATCCATATCTCTTGAGTTCATGATGAATCCTATCAGATCTACGTAGGCCTTGTGTTGTTGAAGACTGCTCATCAACAGCTTGTGAGCTCGCTTCAATCTCCTTTGCAGGCTCAATGTCATTTTGTGAAACTTGAATTTCTTCGAGTTTTACTTTACTCCCACTGTTTCCTTTGGAAACAAATTCCTTCTCTAAGAAGAAACCATTTCGAGCAACAAACACTTTGTTCTCTGATGGGATGTAAAAGTAATATCCTTTAGTTTCCTTAGGATATCCCACAAAATAACATTTTTCAGATTTGGGTGCCAACTTGTCAGCAATTGGACGCTTCACATAAGCCTCACAAACCCAATTCTTTAGAAAAGATAAATTGGGACGCTTCTAGTCCATATCTCATAAGGTGTCTTTCTCTGACCTTTGAAGGAATACGGTTCAATATGAATGTGCGGTTTCTAAAGCATAGCCCCAAAAGTATTTTGGAAGATCAGTTTGACTCATCATTGATCGAACCATATCTAATAGAGTTCAATTTTTCCTTTCAGAAACACCATTCCATTGAGGAGTTCCTGGAGGAGTCAATTGTGAAACGATTCCACAATCCTTAAGATAATCATCAAACTCTTGGCTTAAATATTCACCTCCTCGATCAGATCGAAGGATTTTAATATTCTTGCCAAGCTGATTTTGTACTTCATTCTTATACTCTTTGAACTTTTCAAAAGATTCAGATTTGTATTTCATTAAATATATATACCCATATCTACTGACGTCATCTGTAAAAGTAATGAAATACAAACAACCTCCTCTAGCTGATATGCTAAAAGGACCGTGATACATCGGTATGTATAAGGCCCAATAGCTCATGGCCCTTTCCCTTTACTGTGAAGGGGCCTTTGTCATCTTACCCAAGAAACAAGAATCACACGTGTCAAAAGATTCAAAAGAATCAATGTATCCATCTTGATGGAGTTTTGAAATGCGTTTTCATTTACATGGCCTAGCGACAATGCTAGAGATAGGTTGGGTTCAAATCGTTAGATTTAAACTTCTTGGTATTTATGTTATAGATGGGCTCATTTGTAACAAACTCGATTGTCTAGAGTATAAATGTCATTTAATTGACGCCAATGCCATATAAAATGTCATTCTTATAAATGGAAATACTTCTATTCTCAATAGAAAATTTAAATCCATCATTCTCTAAACAAGCAAAAGAAATAATGTTCCTACTCATAGTAGGTACATAATAACAATTCTTGAGTTCCAAAATGAGCCCAGAAGGCAAAATAAGATCATAAGTCCCCACGGATAAAGCAGCAACTCTTGCTCCATTTCTCACGCGCAGGTCGATCTCACCAGACATCAATCTTCTAGACCTTCTTAGACTTTGCACATTAGTACAAATGTGAGTTGCAGCTCCGGTATCTAATACCCAAGATGCAGAAGGAGTAAATTTGATTTCTATAACAAACATACTTGAAGAAATAGTCGCACTATTTTTCTTCTCTTTCAGCTCTTCCAAATAGAGTTTGCAATTCCTTTTCCAATGACCAGGTTCATTGCAATGGAAGCAAACTCCCTCCTTGGATGCCTTAGTCTTAGCTTTGGGCTTGGGCTTGGACTTAGGTACTTTACCTTTGTCCTTTGATGTGCCCTTCTTCTTGAAAGCCTTTCTTTCTTGCTTGAGAACAATTCTCGAGTTCATATACCAATCTAGGAAATTTGTTCCATTAAACTTTTCTTTCTCTAGGATAGATCGCATAGAAAGGTTTGTGGATGGAGTAGCCATAATCTACAAAATTATGCAATAAGGGTCAACATTCTTATATATTATGAGGTATTAGCTCTGTAACATCCCGTTTCTGCGAGCAGGGGTATTTTGGTAATTATGGGTTAGGCGATAGATCGCATCGCATTCACTGATTGAATATGTTATTGGCCTCTAATTATAGAGGAATTGATTTCTTACATATGCATTTATTTATAGTACATGCATTCATGATTTTTCGGCATTTCAATTTTGACTAAGAATCGATTGGATTGTGAGCCATTTGGTCGACGAATCGTGTTTAATTGAGGAATTCAGAGTTATTGGGTTCAAGTGAATGATTTAGAATAGTTTATGAGTGATTGGTAATTTATAGTGGCTTATAGGAAATTTCCGAGAAATTCGAGAGATAATGCCCGGACCGGAAATGTTAGAGTGATGATTAAATGATCAGATAATCTTTGGAAGAATGGTCTTAGGGCAATGGAAAATAATTATGTTGAGCCATTGAAATTTAGAGACTGAATGGATGATATAGAGACCTGTGTCTATAAATAGTTAGGGTTTAGCAATTTTGGAAAAAATCGAAGAAGGCATTTTGAAGTTCTCCTCTTCCCCCTACTGGCATTCTTGATTTCCTCCCATTGGTGAGGATTTCTTGATTTTCTTTAATGGGTTCTCTTCATTGATGTTAGTCTAACATGTTATAATGGTTGTTAAAGGTTGGAAGGTTTGATATTGGTAGATCGGAGGATTTGAAGAATTTCTAGGGTTTACGGCGATCTTGAGAGATTTGTGGATTTGAGCTTTGATTGGTAAGTTTTCATGAATTGAATGTTATTATCAATGGTTTCTACTGTATTTATGGCATTTATTATGTTTGATTGGGTATTGGGAGTGTTTCTGGATGGGTTTTGTTTTGGTGTTGTCGTGGCTGTGTAAAGGATCGAAGAGTGGATTTGTGGAAGTTTTGATGATTGTATATGTTAAGGTTTCCGATGATGAAATTGTTTGTGTATTGAATTGTTTGAGAGTTGTTGAAAGAGGAAAGATTGGAATTGGAGAGTTATAGAGTCGGAAAGATGGGAATACTGGACTGGTGTGTTTAAAAGATGTGTTGGGGAAGAAGGAGAGCTGTATGTGTAGATTGGATTTAGATTGGAGACTACGCGGCTTTGTGTAGCTCGGCATGCGGGCGAGCAGAGTGTAGCTCGGTATGCGGATCGATCGGTCATGCGAGCAACCGACCGACGAGCTGCGTATCGATCGGTCATGCGAGCGACCGACCGACGAGCTGCGTATCGATCGGTCATGCGAGCAACCGACCGACGAGCTGCGTATCGATCGGTCATGCGAGCGACCGACCGACGAGCTGCGTATCGATCGGTCATGCGAGCGACCGACCGACGAGCTGCGTATCGATCGGTCATGCGAGCAACCGACCGACGAGACCGACCGACCGACGAGCTGCGTATCGATCGGTCATGCGAGCGACCGACCGACGAGCTGCGTATCGATCGGTCATGCGAGCGACCGACCGACCAGCTGCGTATCGATCGGTCATGCGAGCAACCGACCGACGAGCTGCGTATCGATCGGTCATGCGAGCGACCGACCGACGAGCTGCGTATCGATCGGTCATGCGAGCGACCGACCGACGAGCTGCGTATCGATCGGTCATACGGGCGACGAGCGCGACGAGCGATGTAGCTCGACCATGCGGTAGTGTGGACGAGCGATCCTGCGTAGCTCGTCAAGCGAGCGAGCGGTTCAGCCAGCGGGCTAGGGCTCACGCCCAGGTCGACCTGCGGGCATGAGGTTGACCGCCAGGTGAAATCAGGGTCGCGATGTCACTTGGTTTTTCTGTTCCTTGTTGACCTCCGCCCTGGTGTCCGAAGAGGTGTGTTTGAGAAGTATTATGGGAGTTAGAATTGAATTAAATGGTATTGAATTATATTGATTAAGGTCGGTCATAATACATAGTGTGACCTAAGTGTCAATTGGGTCAATTGGAGTTTTATTTGGAAATTGCTATAGAGGTTTCGACCGAATGAATAGGAATTGGTGATAGAGAGTATGAATTGAGGAAAATTGGTGAATATTAGGATTGGATTAATTATCGTCGATCAATTGAATAAAGAGGCGAATTGGGCTTAAGAGTTCAAGATTGGGTTTTAGCACCGGAAAATCGTGAACATGCATAGTACGTCATTTCACTGAGACATATGCATTACTGTACTGTTAATTGAGCATTTAGTAATGGGACTATATTTTGCTGTTTTAGAGGCATCGTTGGATCGTCGTTCTACGGACATTGCCGGAACTTCCAGGCAGTAGCTCGAGAGATGCATAACATCTCTCGTGGTCGGTTGATCAAAAAGCTCGCTTTGTGTTAACCTCAAAGGCCAAGTTCTTTTCAAGTTGTGCATTAAGCAGAAGTGAATATGTTAAGGTTCATGGATCGAATCTGCAAAGGAAATGTGGGATACATTAGCCATTTCACATGAAAGCACAAATCAGGTGAAAGAATCTAATATTAGTTTTCTTGTTCATCAGTATGAACTGTTCAAGATGAAAGATAATAAGACTATTGATCAGATGTTTGGACGATTCCAAATAATTGTTAACGGAATTAAAGCTCTGGGAAGAATCTACAATAGTCAAGATCATGTCAGAAAGATTCTCATAAGTCTTCCAAAAAGATGGAGACCCAAAGTAAGGACAATATAAGAGGCCAAGGATTTAAGTAAGCTGAAGCCAGATGAATTACTTAGTTCACTGAAAATTCATGAAGTAGAGCTTGATGTAGAAGATAAACCCAGAAGAGATAAATCAATTGCATTAAAGGTTGGTTAGAAGAATCAGAAGATATAGAAAAATAGAAGTACATCTTCAAAAGCATTAAAGATTAAAGAAATCAAGAATGATGATGTTAGTAAATCTGATCAAGATTCGAGTGAAAATGATGACGAACTATCCTTCATTTCAAGAAAGATTAGGAGGATTTGGAAAAAGAAATCAAGGGAAAATAAAGACTTCTCTTTTAAAAAGAATAGCAAAGATGATTCAAAGAATGAGAAAAGTTCTATCATCTGCTATGAATGACACTTAAATTAACTCTTAATTTAAGCAAATCATGAAGGGTTTCATGATGCCAATTTATCGAAATATAAGTGGATTAACACATGAACTCTTTGATAGTTAATTATTTGACTTACAAACCATTCCATAGACAATTATCATGCAATTCGTCCTTTCACCATACTATACCCCACTTGGTTGTATGGGCTATGTGTCAAATTCCACTAGAATAAGTACGTCATATCTAGTCCAAGTGATGTTAGTTCTTGTCCTGGGATCTCATTATATGTCATTGAAGACTCTCTTCATGACACATAACTGCTCTGGCCAGAGACTCCTGAGTAATGACCCCGATAAGAGACTGTAGGTATCATCTCCTTCTATTAGGAGTCATGAATCCTTTATTGGCTACCCAATTACCTTCGAATACCAATAGTTGTATCCAATCACCACCCTATGAGTGACCTCCTCTTGAGGCAACAACAAATGATGTCAAAGCATAGGATCAGTATCCAAAATATCCTTGAGGACCTCAAGTTTAAGGATATTTGAACCGTTGCTATAATGAGATTAATCATTGACATTTGTGATGGATCGCGTATGGTCCGAGTATTTATAATACGCTGCGGAAAAGACCATACAAAAACAGCACGTATAATCGAAAACACGAGGATTAACGAAAATACCTTATTTTCGTGGGTGGATTGCTTCTTCTTTTTTTGGGATTCCAAGACACTGCAAATCGCTAATGTCCTCTACTGGTATCCACACGAGCATGCACGATCTGGGCTGCGGCTGTAGTGTGCTAGCACGTCCTGAAAACCTTTCTGAACGCCGCACGATCTTTCTCTTGGATGGCGGCTAGGGTTTCCTGACAATTGTGTCGTTAACCTAATGAGACCTAAGCTTCTCTATTTATAGAGAAAACCTAATCTCATTCAGGCCCTATTAAGTTTCGGCCCATTATATCATATATAATAAAAGCCCAACAACTTAATTAAATCTAGCCCAATAAATATATCTAAATATATTTATTCAATACCTAATAAATTAGGACCAAGAGAATAAGCCCAGATCACATCACTCTTTGTGTGCGACCCTGTAGGCTCATTTGATGTTGGCAATGGGCTTGATTACACTTCAAGGCCCATAAGTCATAAGCGGCCTCTAGCAAGACATTATGACTACCCAAATCAAATGAGGATCGATAATCCGATTTAACCTGTAATCATGGTTATAAGCTCAGTCCTTTTGTAACACGATATCAAGATTAATCACAAGGCATGGTACATGTCAACCTTTGATTAATCATAGTTTCTTGATCCCAAGTTGGTGATTATAACAAATGACATTGATGACTCTTCATCAATTCATTTGAAACGACCATGCATTTCTTGATCACACTTGTCAAAAGGCCCAATGATATCTCTCTCATTTAAGAGAGGTACAAATCTCATCTACGTCATTCACATCCCTCCGCATGATTCATTTAGTATCCAACATAAGACTATATGTTATTCGGTTAAAAATAACTTAATCTAATATCAAAACACTAAATTCCTCATGTAGGGAACCATGATGACTTCAGGTCAAAGGACTAAAGTCAAACCATATAAAGAATCACTAATGACATGAAACCATGTAGTATTCTTTATTTGGGTCGGTCCAATATATGTTCTCTAACATATATCTATGTTTCGATTTGATATCTCATATCCATGATCGAGAAAACGTGATCATCAATCGAACACATACTAGTCTTAATTCATTATTGTTCCACCAATAATGATCGACTGAGACAGATCTAGAATAGTGTTATAACGCTTATGGTTTTACTATCAAGTCACATACTTGATGACATAAGTCTAATACTATTCATGGAATGTAAATCACATTACATGAAACACATGCATATATGAAGGAATACCTCATAATATATTATTAACAAGTCATAATGTTAATACATGAATCACAAATATCTATTAGCCTAGGGCACACTACTAACAATCTCCCACTTGCACTAGGCCTAATCACCGATATCTAATACCCATAGACCTCGTATGACTCTCATGTTTAGGCTGTGGAAGAGGCTTAGTAAGTGGATCGGCAATGTTGTCATCTGTGCCCACTCTGCATATCTTCACGTCTCCTCTTCTAATGATCTCTCTAATCAAATAGAAACGTCTGAGTATGTGTTTGGATCTATGATGCGAGCTTGGTTCCTTAGCCTGTGCTATAGCCCCATTATTATCACAATAAAGATCTATAGGACTTGCAATGCTAGGATCAACTCAAGTTCAAGATAATGAACTACGATCCATATAGCTTCCTTAGCCGCATCTCGAAGACAATGTACTCGACTTCAGTTGTAGAATCGCAGAATGATGTCTTGCTTTGAACTTTTCAGCTCATCGCACCTCCATTCAAGCGTAACACAAAACCCGATTGCGATCTGAAATCATCTATGTCGATGAAAACCAACATCGGTGTAACCATTTACAACTAGCTCTCCTTCAAGTCCTCCATAGATTAGGAACATATCCTTAGTTCTTCTCAAGTACTTAAGGATGTTCTTAAGCGCTATCGATGACTCTCACCATAATTAGAATGGTATCTACTTGTTATGCTCATGGCGTATGAGACATTTGGTCGAGTACATAACATGGCATACATGATATATCCAATTGCGATCGTATGGAATCTTACTCATGCGCTCAAGCTCTTTATCTCAAGTAGGACAATCCTTCTTAGAAAGCTTGATTCCATGTGACATAGGTAAGAATCCTCTCTTAGAATCTTACATCTTGAACCTTTTCAATTACCTTATCTATGTATGTACTCGGCTTAGACCTATAAGCTTTCTTGATCTATCTCTATAGATCTTAATGCCTAAAATATAGGCAGCCTCACCTAAGTCTTTCATTGAGAAACGTTTCCTTAACCAAATCTTGCCACTCTGTAAGGTCAGAATATCGTTTCCAATGAGCAATATGTCATCAACATATAAAGCTAAAAATACAACAGCACTCCCACTAACCTTTTTGTAAACACAAGGTTCATCTTCATTCTTGATGAATCCAAACTCTTTGACAACTTCATCAAAACGAAGATTCCAGCTTCTTGATGTTTGCTTCAATCCATAAATGGATCTCTGAAGCTTGCACACCTTTCCCGAATTCTTAGGATGGACAAAACCCTCAGGCTGTATCATATATACATCCTCAAGTAAGTTTCCATTAAGGAAAGTCGTTTTGACATCCATTTGCCATATCTTGTTGGGACCCGATCCGAGACCCAACTACATAAGCAGAACGGAAAATGAAGCAAACGGAAACGAGGAAACGGAAATTTCGGATCGAAATTTCAAATCGAAACAAAAGCGGTCGCCAATCGAATAAACCTACCAAATCGGATAACAAATTACGAATAACAAAATCGAGGGTAGATTTAAATCAAGTAGAAACGAGATCCGACATCCGAAAATCGAAAAGTGAGAAATCGCTAATCGAATACAAATCGAATCATCGAATGAAACAAATACTCGGAAAGTTTGAATCGGACGAATCAGATCAAACCAAGATAGCGAAGCGGATCGAATCGGAAAATACAAAGCGAAAGCGAGACAAACACTTAGCAAAGCGGATCCGACATCCAAGAACCAAAACCAGAGAAAAACGATCGGATGAACATAATCGCGTTGGAAACCTTACGACATTTCAAATCCGGAATAAAAATTTTTTTCTTATTCTTTCCTTTTCTCTTTAATCAAACTCATTCACATATAAACAATCCCTACATTTCTATTCTTTCTCACTTCATCCATCTTAATCATTTCTTATACATTCATATAAATCCTCAAACTCATTTCTTAAAACCCATTTTACCGAAATTTTACTGAAATTTCGGCAGCATAACGGCTGTATTTTGACAACCCAAAAATTTAAAACAAAGCAAACGCACTTCTAATATCGTAATCCATCCAATAACACAAGGCAACATCGGACCTCCGTCCGCATCCAAACACCAAAGCAGAACACAATCTTAATTCTAAACACTTCATAAATTCAATCCATAACCATCTCAACTCAAAATTTCAACCAATCCCAACCACATTCAAAATCCAATCTCATACATAAAGTATAATCATACTTATAACTCATTCAACACAATACAATCTTATACATTTACTGGCCACAAGCAAAACCATTCATATACAATCGGACTAAAATACACTTTACTAGCTTTCTAACTATCCATAAAGATCTAATACTACATCAAACTTTAAACATATTACGAACATGCACAAGTCGGACTGTGATCATACTGTCTTCCATCCGATCTCTGCGTAAAACACGGAGATTCGGGGATGAAAGGGGGTGAGCTCGGAAGCTCGTGGATAATACATTTATAAATCGAACAATAAGCGAAAATATTTTCTTTTAAACTTTTCAAACTTTTTCAAAATTTCCTATTTAAGCATTTATCCAAATCGCATTTTCAAACTTTTAAAACTTTCATAAACCTTCGAAATTTCATGATTATAAATTTCTTGTTTTATTTCTCAAAATCTCAAACCTTTTCAAATCATGCACAACTTTAAATATGAATGCATCACATTATAAACACATCAAAACACATAACACATCGAATTGGTTTGGTTCGATCTAACAGACGTCATCGCACATTCATTCCATAACTTGGTCATGCGGTAGTGAGCAGGGCGTACTACACTTTCCCGCATAACGGTCCGGTGTAGCCGTGAAAGGAGTCCGTAATCGGATCTCCATTGCCTATCAGAGCAAAGGCGAAGGCTTAAGCAGTAGAGACAGCGACGACTCACGAGGACCTGACCAAACCCATATAACACATAACTAAAACGAATTGATTGCTCAAGGCACTTTTCAAAATCTCTTGATTTTCATATTTTTCAACTCATAACATCAATTTGTGTCATAAATGGCACAAGCATAAAATCACATAAATTCACATAATCATCTAATGCAATTCATAGCATCAAATTAATCACATTCATGACAAAATATGCACTAATTTCTTTAAATCATAAATCAAATAATTTGAAACCCATGAAGTTCATAAGTCTTGTATTTCTTAAACTCATTTTCATCCTTTGAAATCATAATTTCAACTATTTACATTTTTTCAAACATTTTTTTCAACAATTGCTTTCTTTAATTTTTAAAAGTCACATTTAGCTTATAATTCAATAAATAAATATACTACCCACCTCATATCCATGCAAGTGACTTGTCCAATGCTTCAATTTGACTTACGCTTCTCTCTCTCTTCCAATTTAACAAAACCTAAACCATAATAATCCAAATTCACATCATAAATAGCATAATTTTCAAAATTAACTTAGGAATTCACCAATTTACCATAATTCCAAGCTATTTCAATCTCCAATTTTGAAAATCCCCAATTTTCAAAATTGGCCTAAACCAATACACCCAAATTCAATCTCATAAAGCATAATTTCTTCAAAATTGATTTCACATTTCATCAATTCCCACTCTTAATTATGATTCTACACCATTAATTCACAAAAACCCCAAAATTCCTAATTTGGCCTAAACTCCAAATTTACCAATTTTCAAATTAAACTTCACCTAAAGCATAAACATCAAAATTAACTTAGGATATCTCAAATTCATCACTAATTCAAGCTATCTAAATCATCAATTTCAAAAATCCCCAAATGTCACTATTCATCATCTTCTTCACTAAGCTTTCTCTCTCTAAAATTTTCCATAACCAAAATTAAATATAACCATAGTCTAATCTCTTCAAATAATCAAAGGAAACTTCAATTCATAACCATATTAAGCTAAATCAATCAACAAACTCATAAAAATTTCAAAATCAAACCTTTCTCTCTCTTACCTTTTTCTCTCTAATTTTCGAATTTCTTCATGTTGCAAGCTTCCATGTTCTTCTTCCTCCTCTTTACTCTTAAAACTAACGAAAATCACTAAAAAAATATCAAACCTTTTCATCTTTCTTCTCCTCCCTCCATGGCCGACTCTTCACTCTCTTCTTTCCCCTCTCTTCTTCGTTTTTCTCTTTTCTTCTTTCTCTCCATTTTCTTTCTTCATTTGGCTGCATAAATCGTGAATTCCAGGTGCTAAAACGACAATCATTTGTGTGTTTCATTTAATGAAACCCAATTTACCATCTTGCCCCTCCAATTAAGCCTATTTCCAAGTTTGCCCCTGTGCAGGATTTTGAAAAACTGATACATTGCGACCTGAATTCGAGCAACTAAAAGAAATAATTTGAACAAACTTTCTTCTTAAAAATTGTTCCTCTAGATCTTACGAATCCAACGCCACTGACGGTGCTCAATTCGGATCTAAAACGAAGAAGTTATGTCCGAATTACTAACTGACCTGCACAAAATCCGAAACTGAACTTTAACATAACTTCAGTCCAGAATTTGACAATCTTAGGAATGAAATTAAATTTCGATCCCTTCACATGATTTGTAGCCCTATATCTTAACTTTATTTTCCCGCAAGAATCACCTCAATCGGAGTTGTATAACTCCCTAAAATCGCAAAATACTGAACCATGTTCAGAAAATTATCCAACTTACAATCTATAACCCATCTCTTACTTTGGTTCAATAAATCTCTTTCCATTTAATCTCCTAAAAATCATAATTCTTCATAAAAATGAACGTAATTGTCTTAGGAATCCAACGCTTCAAGAATCAAATCATTCGGATGTCGGACGAAAGATTTATAACAAAAGATTGCAAAAGGGTCGGAGTTCAAGCAAAATTTACAAAACCTTAAATACCCACTTATAACTGAATTTTTCAAAAATCATATCTCTTAATTCCAAACTCAGAATTTGACGAATTTGGTGTCGATAGAAAGGTAAAAGGAAGCTCTACAACTTCTCTGAAGAACAGAAAAATCCAATTGGCTTCCAAAGAAGTCAAATTTCCACTCAAAGATTCTGTCTTAATCAGCTTTTCCTAACCAACTTCCAATTTTTAATCGTTCATAACTCCTTGCCCCGATCTCGAAAAATTACAAACTTTATGGCGTCGGAAAGATCGACATACAAGCTACAACTTTCAGTAAAGCCACTTTTTCCAATTCCTACTAAATCCATCGACGAGTGGCCTCAAGTACAAAGACATGCAAATCTATACTTAATAACATTTTCAAAACAAAGCATATCTTCCAAATTCATATCTCTCAATCCCGACATCGAAAAATAGCAAACTTTATATCCACGAAAAGCTCTCGACAGAGGCTACAAGTTTCACGTTGATCATTTTCTCGAATTTTGCCTCAATTAAAAGTTAACTTTTCCTCAAAGTCAAACTTCAAATGAACTTTGGTGATCATAACTCTCACTCCGATATCAAAAATATCAAACTTTATATCTACGAAAAGCTCTTGACATAAACTACAAGTTTCATGTAGATCATTTTATCAAATTTTGCCTACATCAAAGTCAACTCTCAAAGTCAAACATTCTCTCTCGAAAAGTCAAACTTTCTAAATTCTTCAAATTTTCACACTTTTCTCTTTAATTCTTGCTATTTAACTTCATTTCAATCAACTCATCAACTTTCCTCTCATAATCCATATAAGTTCACTCAAATATCAAAGTCCTCAAAATTACACAATTCTTTTCTCATAAATTATTTCTTAATTTCATCAAATTTCCTTAAATTCATAATTTTCTCACCAATTTCTTTCTCATTTAAAATTCATTTTAATATTTCTATTTTTCATCAAAAGTTCGGGGTCCAACATATCTCATAATCGTAGTATGCAGCTATGGCAATAAGAATTCTAATGGATTTGATCATGACCACTGGAGAAAATGTCTCATCATAATCAATTCCATGAACTTGTCGATAACCTTTAGCAACAAGTCTTGCTTTATAAGTGTGCACATTTCCATCCATGTCGAGTTTCTTTTTGAAAAACCATTTGCATCCAATGATCTTCAAGCCATCAGACGGATCAATCAAAGTCCAAACTTGATTGTCATACATGGATTGCATCTCTGCTTTCATGGCCTCTAACCATTTAGCAGATTCTGGACTTTCCATAACTTCTTGATAGGTTGTGGGCTCATTATGATCGATGAGCATCACATTATCATCATCAGTAATGAGAAATCCATATCTCTCGAGTTCATGACGAATCCTATCAGATCTACGTAGGCCTTGTGTTGTTGAAGATTGCTCATCAACAGCTTGTGAGCTCGCTTCAATCTCCTTTCGAGCTCAATGTCATTTGTGAAACTTGAATTTCTTGAGTTTTACTTTACTCCCACTATTTCCTTTGAAAACAAATTCCTTCTCTAAGAAGAAACCATTTCGAGCAACAAACACTTTGTTCTCTGATGGGATGTAAAAGTAATATCCTTTAGTTTCCTTAGGATATCCCACAAAATAACATTTTTCAGATTTGGGTGCCAACTTGTCAACAATTGGACGCTTCACATAAGCCTCACAAACCCAATTCTTTAGAAAAGATAAATTGGGACGCTTCCTAGTCCATATCTCATAAGGTGTCTTTTCTACAGCCTTTGAAGGAATACGGTTCAATATGAATGCTGCGGTTTCTAAAGCATAGCCCCAAAAGTATTTTGGAAGATCAGTTTGACTCATCATTGATCGAACCATATCTAATAGAGTTCAATTTTTCCTTTCAGAAACACCATTCCATTGAGGAGTTCCTGGAGGAGTCAATTATGAAACGATTCCACAATCCTTAAGATAATCATCAAACTCTTGGCTTAAATATTCACCTCCTCGATCAGATCGAAGGATTTTAATATTCTTGCCAAGCTGATTTTGTACTTCATTCTTATACTCTTTGAACTTTTCAAAAGATTCAGATTTGTATTTCATTAAATATATATACCCATATCTACTGACGTCATCTGTAAAAGTAATGAAATACAAACAACCTCCTCTAGCTGATATGCTAAAAGGACCGCATACATCGGTATGTATAAGGCCTAATAGCTCATTGGCCCTTTCCCCTTTACCTGTGAAGGGGGCCTTTGTCATCTTACCCAGTAAACAAGAATCACACATGTCAAAAGATTCAAAAGAATCAATGTATCCATCTTGATGGAGTTTTGAAATGCGTTTTTCATTTACATGGCCTAAGCGACAATGCTAGAGATAGGTTGGGTTCAAATCGTTAGATTTAAACTTCTTGGTATTTATGTTATAGATGGGCTCATTTGTAACAAACTCAGTGTCTAGAGTATAAATGTCATTTAATTGACGCATGATGCCATATAAAATGTCATTCTTATAAATGGAAATACTTATTCTCAATAGAAAATTTAAATCCATCATTCTCTAAACAAGCAAAAGAAATAATGTTCCTACTCATAGTAGGTACATAATAACAATTCTTGAGTTCCAAAATGAGCCGGAAGGCAAAATAAGATCATAAGTCCCCACGGATAAAGCAGCAACTCTTGCTCCATTTCTCACGCCTTGGTCGATCTCACGGACATCAATCTTCAGACCTTCTTAGACTTTGCACATTAGTACAAATGTGAGTTACAGCCCGGTATCTAATACCCAAGATGCGAAGGAGTAAATTTGATTTCTATAACAAACATACTTGAAGAAATAGTCGACTATTTTTCTTCTCTTCAGCTCTTCCAAATAGAGTTTGCAATTCCTTTTCCAATGACCAGTTCATTCAGAATGGAAGCAAACTCCTCCTCGATGCCTTAGTCTTAGCTTTGGGCTTGGGCTTGGATTTAGGTACTTTACCTTTGTCCTTTGATGTGCCCTTCTTCTTGAAAGCCTTTCATTCTTGCTTGAGAACAATTCTCGAGTTCATATACCAATCTAGGAAATTTGTTCCATTAAACTTTTCTTTCTAGGATAGATCGCATAGAAAGGTTTGTGGATGGAGTAGCCATAATCTACAAAATTATGCAATAAGGGTCAACATTCTTATATATTATGAGGTATTAGCTCTGTAACATCCGTTTACATGACGGGGGTATTTTGGTAATTATGGGTTAGACCGATAGACCGCATCGCATTCACCGATTGAATATGTTATTGGCCTCTAATTATAGAGGAATTGATTTCTTACATATGCATTTATTTATAGTACATGCATTCATGATTTTCCGCATTTCAATTGTGACTAGAACCGATTGGATTGTGAGCTAATTGGACCGATGTAATCGTGTTTAATTGAGGAATTGAGTTATTGGGTTCAAGTGAATGATTTATAATAGTTTATGAGTGATTGGTAATTTATAGTGGCTTATAGGAAATTTCAAGAAATTGAGAGATAATGCGGATAGGAAATGTTAGAGTAATGATTAAATGGTTGTATAATCTTGGAAGAATGGTCTTAGGGCAATGGAAAATAATTATGTTGAGCCATTGAAATTTAGAGGCTGGAATCGGGTGATATAGAGACCCAAGTCTATAAATAGTTAGGGTTTAACAATTTTAGGAAAAAATCGAAGAAGGCATTTCGAGTTCTCCTCTTCCCTCTCTGGCGTTCTTGATTTCCTCCCATTGGTGAGGATTTCTTGATTTTCTTTAATGGGTTCTCTTCATTGATGTTAGTCTAACATGTTATAATGGTTGTTAAAGGTTGGAAGGTTTGATATTGGTAGATCGGAGGATTTGAAGAATTTCTAGGGTTCTGGCGATCTTGAGAGATTTGTGGATTTGAGCTTTGATTGGTAAGTTTTAATGAATTGAATGTTATTATCAATGGTTTCTCTGTATTTATGGCATTTATTATGTTTGATTGGGTATTGGGAGTGTTTGGATGGGTTTTGTTTTGGTGTTGTGTAGGTGTGTAAAGGATCGAAGAGTGGATTTGTGGAAGTTTTGATGATTGTATATGTTAAGGTTTCGATGATGAAATTGTTTGTGTATTGAATTGTTTGGGAGTTGTTGAAAGAGGAAAGATTGGAATTGGAGAGTTATAGAGTCGGAAGATGGGAATCTTTGGATGGTGTGTTTAAAAGATGTGTTGGGGAAGAAGGAGAGCTGTATGTGTAGATTGGATTTAGATTGGGGTCTACGCGGCTTTGAGTAGCTCGGCATGCGGACGAGCAGAGTGTAGCTCGGTATGCATATCGATCGGTCATGCGAGCGACCGACCGACGAGCTGCGTATCGATCGGTCATGCGAGCGACCGACCGACGAAGTCTGCGTGTCGATCGATCACGCGGCGAATCGATCGACGAGCTACGTATCAATCGGTCATCTGAGCGACCGACCAAACGACGAGCGTATCGATCGGTCATGCGAGCAACCGACCGACGAAGCTGCGATCGATCGGTCATCGGCGAAGCCGATCGACCAGCTAACGTATCGATCGGTCATGCGAGCAACCGACCGACGAGCTGCGTATCGATCGGTCATGCAACCGACCGACCGACTAGCTGCGTATCGATCGGTCATGCGGCGGCATCGACCAACGAGCTGCAGATCGATTGGTCATCGAGCAGCAACCGACCGACGAGCTGCGTATCGATCGGTCATCTGGCGACGGCGACGAGCGATGTGTAGCAGCCATTGGCGCGAGCGTGGACGAGCGATCTGCGTAGCTTCGTCGGCGGCGGCGGTTCAGCCAATGGGCTAGGGCTCGCGCCAGTCGACTGCGGGCATGAGGTTGAGCGCCAGTGCAATCGTGGTCGCGATGTCACTTGGTTTTTGTTCCTTGTTGACCTCATACAGTGTCAGAAGAGGTGTGTTTGAGAAGTATTATGGGAGTTAGAATTGAATTAAATGGTATTGAATTATATTGATTAAGGTCGGTCATAATACATAGTGTGACCTAAGTGTCAATTAGATTGATTGGAGTTTTAATTGGAAATTGCTATAGAGGTTTCGACCGAATGAATAGGAATTGGTGATAGAGAGTATGAATTGAGGAAAATTGACTGAATATTAGGATTGGATTAATTCTTGTCGATCAATTGAATAAAGAGGCGAATTGGGCTTAAGAGTTCAAGATTGGGTTTTAGCAGGAAAATCGTGAACATGCATAGACGTCATTTCTTTGAGACATATGCATTCTTATCTCGTTAATTGAGCATTTAGTAATGGGACTATATTTTGCTGTTTTAGGCGTCGTTGGATGCGTCGTTTTACGGACATTATCGAAACTTCCGGCGTGCTCGGAAGTTCTGGTGAGTAACCTAGTTGGTTTCTCAATCTCTTATGTGTTACGTGCTATGTATGTAAACTATCTCGTGCTTTTGATTATGTGATTCGCATGAGATATGTATTAGTGAGAATTGTGAATGCATGCTAGGCATGAATAGGAATCGATGGCCAGCGGTTGTGGTGGAGCACATTCTCGATCATTTGGAGCTATAAGCTCATTAAATGTGATAAGTGAAAAAGGGATTAGTGTATACCGGAGGGCTCTCTATCCCTAGTGCTGCGTGGGCTGTAGTGTATACCGGAGGGCTCTCCACCCCAAACGCGATTTCGTGTGATGTGCCCAAAATGGGATAACTCGACGCCCGATCACAATGCTAATAATGAATTGGAAATCATTGTGCATACGGTGCGTGATTATGCTATGAATGTGATATGGCCTAATTGTAAGTCGTGATTTTGATTGTATGAAATCGATTTATGACATGTGTTGCCACATGCACGCAATTTTGCGTAGTGCATGAATTGGGTAAACCATCAATGATGGTTACTCATTGAGTTTCATAAACTCACCCAAATTGCGACTATTTTTAGGAGACGGTGGTAGTGTGACGCTAGCTCGGGATTTTGAGATTTTCCTCTTGTGTGTGTCTTACGAGAGGAGCATGGCCCCTGTGTCGGTCATTGGGGACCCTTGGGGTATTTTGGGGATGACCTAGATAGGAGCCATTCTTGTTTATTTTGGTCATATGCGGTTGTAAATTATGATCGGATATTGTACTTAAGATTTATGAATGCAATGAGAAGTACTCTTTAGTCTTAAAATTTGCGATTGTGATCTTTACCGCTTTGATTATGTTGATGCCATAAGGTTTTATTAGAAGCGATTATGCAGTAGTGCAACCTCATCGTAGGGTATGTATCGGTATGACATACAGGCGTATCGGTGTATACTCTACTGTGGGGCGCCACATTGGTGATATCGAGCATGGTTTGGCATCTTTTGGGCATAGTATATTTTAGGCTTGAATTGTGTGAGAAATGAAAGAAATTGATCGAATTGTGATTTTATTGTAGGTCATCCGTCTTTGGTGATCGGGTTGATCCTCGGTGACCAAGGATCGATGAGGAGCTAGAGAGAGTCCTCTATGCCTAGGTTTGAGGAGCGACCTCTGTGGTTCCCATGAGATGGGAGCGGAGGTATGATCGTCACAGAAGCGTGGCGGAAATTTGTCGATTTCTGACGACCGACCTCCAGAGGTGAGGGTTGGTTGGAGAGGACCGAGGGTCTTTGGACGGATGGATTGCGATCTGAGAGAGAGGTTTGACTATCTTTGTTTCTTTGCTCCGAGGTCCAACATGTCGATGGTGGAAGGCGTGTAGGGGAGTTCCACGGACCACATGTTTTGACTTGGCGGACTTTTGAGAGCTTTTCGAGACAATATCGCCTGAGGTTTATATGGAAATGAAGATCTGGAGTTTTTGGATTTGAGGCGGGGTCTATGGCGGTGGCCGACTATGAGGTCGGTTTAATGAGTTGTCGGTGTCGTCTGTTACGATTTCTTCTCAGGCGGATCGGTGCGAAGATTTGAGGAGGCTGAATCTGGATATTACGTACCAGAGTTAGCCCGATCGATACGGGTACCTTTCAGGGGTGAGGTCGATGGCGGTCGAGTTGAAGCGACTTTTGAGACAGAGTAGAGTTGAGGTTGGTGGGGATCTCAGAGTAAGAGATCCGATGATAGTCGAGCGGC
Organism: Erythroxylum novogranatense; assembly: GCA_029891385.1. NCBI lineage: Eukaryota > Viridiplantae > Streptophyta > Magnoliopsida > Malpighiales > Erythroxylaceae > Erythroxylum > Erythroxylum novogranatense. The sequence goes on along the minus strand of CM057226.1, from coordinate 32,788,083 downwards.
TTGGTAGGAGCTTTAGTAGGCGTCAGGCGGGCTGATTTTGGGAGGTTCGAACGATCTGGTTCGATTGAGAGGCGATTTGGGCGGTCGGGTAGCGATGCGATGGTCGAGGCTCGGTCGGCTTCCTGTGTGAGTTTTGTGAGGCATAGTGGGGAGTGTTGGAGGTTCACTTGGAGCTTATCGAGGTGTGGCTCGATGGAGCATCGGATCCGACCTTGCCCGAGATTCGAGGAGCTCGATGCGCTTGAGTGGGAGAGCTGGTAAGTGCCTGACTGTCTGCAGTGAGCAGCCGATGAGTGGACCTAGATCCAGGGCGAGGCGAGCTCGGAGAGGAGCAGGAGATTCTTTTATGGGATCGGAGAGTCGGGATAGTCGGCCGCGATCGCGGGCGAGTCTACGCCATGACGACGGCAGGAGGCCCGGACTCTCGAGATGTGGTTGCGAGTTTTATACGCTACGATATTGAGGTGTATGCATTGATAGATCCGGGGTCCACGATTCATTCATTGCACCTCATATGGCATGTAGATTGCATGTGAGTAGAGAGATGCTTGATATGGATTGCGGTGAGTACACCTTTAGTTAGTACCACCGCTTACTGCGAAATTGCGAGAAGATGCAGTTCGGGTGGATTGATGAGTATTGAGTGCAGATTTGATTGTGTTGCCCTTCGAGATTGAGGTGATTTTGGGGATGGGTGGCTCACCTTGCCCATAGGGTGATTATGGATTGCTATACCAAGGAGGTTGTGTTAGAGTCTCTGGTCACCGAGGGCTATTTTTCGAGGTGTTAGTCGGCGATTACCCGGCCGGGATGATTCGTTTACGAGTGCTCCGAGGTTGATGAGAGGTGGCGTGAGGCCTATTTGGCTCACGTGGTGGATTCGAGAGTGCGCAGTGAGTCTGCGGGATGTCCCGTGATCGGGGAGTTCCAGGATGTGTTTTCAGAGGAATTACGGGTTTGCCGGATCGAGACACGAGTTGAGATTGACCTCGTTCAGTGCATCTCTATCGATACCTCCGTATAGGATGGCACCGGTGGGCGAGGGAGCTTAAGGCTCGATTCGAGGAGCTGTTGGATAAGGGATTTATCGGTAGGAGTGTGTCGCCATGGGGAGCTCGGTATTATTTGTGAAGAAGAAGGGCGGGACTCGAGACTTTGCATCGATTATAGGCGGCTCAATCGGATTCTTGTTAAGAATAAGTACCTTGCCAGGATCGATGATCTCTTTGATCGATTGTGGAGCTCAAATATTTAGCAAGTTGGACTTGAGATCCGGTTATTATCGTTGAGGATCGCGAGGCCGATGTGCCTAAGTGCGTTCGAAGCGGTATGGGCATTATGAGTTTTAGTGATGCCGTTCGGGTTGACTAATGCCCGGCAGCCTTCATGGCCTTGATGAATAGGGTTTTCAGCCATACCGGATCGGTTTGTGATAGTGTTCATTGACGACATTTTGGTATATTCGAGGTCTAGAGCGGGGCATGCGAGCATCCGAGTTGTCTTTGCAAATTATGAGGATAGTAATCTGTATGCCAAATTCACTAAGTGTGAATTTTGGCTCGGCGAGTGGTGTTTTAGGCCACATAGTATCACGGTGAGGGTATCGGTAGATCCTCACAAGATTGAAGCGATGAGGAGTTGGAGATTCGAGGCGATATGCGAGTTGAGAGTTTCCTCGGATTAGCGAGGATATTACGGAGGTTTGTCGAGGGTTTTCGTGATCTCCGCCTTTGACAAGACTTCGAGGAAGAGTGTGGCCTTGAGATGGACGAGATGAGTGTCGCCGAGTTCGTTGAGTTGATACATCGGTTGACTACTGGCGCGGTGTTAGCTTTGCCATCTGGATCGAGGAGGTTCGAGGTTTATAGTGATGCTTCGCTTGGTTGGTTTAGTGTGTCTTGATGCAAAGACGGAGAGTCATAACCTATGCATCGAGGCGAGTTGAGAGCCCATGAGGTAATTATCCTGTGCATGACTTGGAGTTAGATTTGTAGTGTTTGCTCAAGATCCGAGACATTATCTGTATGGGGAGGCGTTCGGATCTTCACCGATCATAAACTTGAGGTATTTGTTGAGTCGGCGAGAGCTGAATCGAGGCGCAGGAGGTGGTTGGAGTTGCTTAAGGATTCTGTCGACTATCGAGTACCACCCGGAAAGGCCAATGTGGTGGTGATGCTTTGAGTAGGAGATCGCATGGTACCGCAGCCTTAGATTGAGTTTCGAGGTTGCCATGCTTAGTTCGATTGAGAGCACTTAATGTGCGGATAGATTTAGTCGGGATGGAGCTTTGATTGCGACTCGAGGTCGAGGCCGATGTGCATGATCGGATCGGGAGGTGCGGGATCGGGATCCGGCTTTGGTCGATTGATTGATTGGAGTCGGATCAGGATGGCGATCTGAGTTTGGTGAGGATGATACTTTATGGATGGGCGGCGATTGTGTGTTCTGATGGGGAGGATCGAGGCGTGAGATTTTAGAGGAGGCTCATTTGGCCGCTTATGCCATGCATCCGGGGTCACCAAGATGTATCGTACTCTTAAGTTGCATTTTTGGTGGCCGGGTATGAAGAGACATGTGGCGGAGTATGTTTCTAGGTGTTTGGCGTGCCGGAAAGTTAAGGTGAGCACCGGGCCCCGATTGGGAGGCGCATTCGTTGCCCATTCGGGTGGAAATGGGAACGTATTACGATGGATTTTATCATGGGGTTGCCCAGGACGTCGAGGCAGAGTGATGCTATCTGGGTCATAGTGGACCGATTGACTAAATCGGCTCACTTCTTGCCAATGAGGGAGAGTAATACCCTTGATCAGTTGGCCCAGAAGTATATAGCAGAGATAGTTCGACCGCATAAGGTTCGATTTCGATAGTGTCGATAGGATCCTGGTTTACTTGAGATTACGGAGGAGTCTGCAGTCAGCTATGGGGACCAGATTGAACTTCAACACAGCGTTTCATCCTCAGACAGATGGGCAGAGTGAGAGGACTATTCAGACTGTTGAGGATATGTTGAGAGCCTGTGTGTTGGAGTTCAGAGGTGCATGGGATCGATGTTGCCTCTGGTAGAGTTTGCTTATAATAATCGGTACAGAGTAGCATCGGATGGCACCTTACGAGGCATTATATGGACGTCGTGCAGATCCCTCTTCTTGGGATGAAGAAGGTGTGAGGATGTTAGAGGGTCCCGAGTGATCCGAGGATACGGTTGATAAGGTCATGATTGATTGAGTCGCATCGGCGGCTCGGGATAAGGCGTAAGAGTTACGCGGATCGGATCGGCGAGAGATGGAGTATCTTTGTGGGTGATAGAGTGTTCCTCGAGTGTCTCCGTGGAGAGGAGTTCTCAAATTTGGCCGTAAGGCAAGTTGAGTCCTCGGTATATCGGTCCATATGAGATTCTCGAGCGGATTGGACCGCTATGGCTTATAGGTTGGCCTTCTGCGAGTGAGATGTCGCAACTTCATGATGTGTTCCATGTGAGCATGCTTGGAGATACCGATCGGATCCGACTCATGTGATTAGGCTCAGAGATTGAGATACCAAAGATGATCCGAATTATATTGAGGAGTCGGTGCAGATTATTGGATCATGAGTCAAGCAGTTGAGGTCGAGTTATTCCATTGGTGAAAGTCCTTTGGAAGAACCATTCTCATAAGGAGGCGACTTGGGAGACTGAAGAGCACATGAGGAGGCAATATCCTCACTTGTTCGATCAGTCAGGTAAGAAAATTTCGGGACGAAATTTTGTTAGGAGGGGAGAATTGTAACATCCCATTTCTGCGAGCAGGGGTATTTTGGTAATTATGGGTTAGGCGATAGATCGCTTGCATTCACTGATTGAATATGTTATTGGCCTCTAATTATAGAGGAATTGATTTCTTACATATGCATTTATTTATAGTACATGCATTCATGATTTTTCGGCATTTCAATTGTGACTAAGAGCTGATTGGATTGTGAACCTAATCGATCGGTGTGAATCGTGTTTAATTGAGGAATTCAGAGTTATTGGGTTCAAGTGAATGATTTAGAATAGTTTATGAGTGATTGGTAATTTATAGTGGCTTATAGGAAATTTCTGAGAAATTCGAGAGATAATGCCCGGACCGGAAATGTTAGAGTGACAGATTAAATGACTGTATAGTACTGGAAGAATGGTCTTAGGGCAATGGAAAATAATTATGTTAAGCCATTTAAATTTAGAGACTGGAATCTGGACTGATATAGAGACCCAGGTCTATAAATAGTTAGGGTTTAGCAATTTTGGGAAACAATCGAAGAAGGCATTTGCGAGTTCTCCTCTTCCCCTCTACGGCGTTCTTGATTTCCTCCCATTGGTGAGGATTTCTTGATTTTCTTTAATGGGTTCTCTTCATTGATGTTAGTCTAACATGTTATAATGGTTGTTAAAGGTTGGAAGGTTTGATATTGGTAGATCGGAGGATTTGAAGAATTTCTAGGGTTTATGGCGATCTTGAGAGATTTGTGGATTTGAGCTTTGATTGGTAAGTTTTAATGAATTGAATGTTATTATCAATGGTTTCTACTGTATTTATGGCATTTATTATGTTTGATTGGGTATTGGGAGTGTTTCTGGATGGGTTTTGTTTTGGTGTTGTAGTGGCATGTAAAGGATCAAGAGTGGATTGTGGAAGTTTTGATGATTGTATATGTTAAGGTTTCCGATGATGAAATTGTTTGTGTATTGAATTGTTTGAGAGTTGTTGAAAGAGGAAAGATTGGAATTGAGAGTTATAGAGTCGGAAAGATGGGAATCTTTGGTGGTGTGTTTAAAAGATGTGTTGGGGAAGAAGAGAGGCTGATGTAGATTGGATTTAGATTGGAGACTACGCGGCTTTGTGTAGCTCGGCGTCTGGGCGAAAGCGAGTGTAGCTCGGTATCGCTGGATCGATCGGTCATGCGAGCAATCGACCGACGAGTGCGTGATCGATCGGTCATCGACGAGCAACCGACCGACGAAGTGCGTATCGATCGATCATCGACGATCGACCGACGAGCTGCGTATCGATCGTCATCACGCGAAATAATCGACCGACGAAGCCGTATCGATCGGTCATGCGAGCGATCGACCGACGAGCTCACGTATCGATCGGTCATCGAGCGACGACCGACCAGCTGCGTATCGATCGGTCGCGAGCGCGAGCCGACCGAACTAGCCGTATCGATCGGTCATGCGAGCAACCGACCGACGAATTGAGTATCGATCGGTCATCGGGAATCGAGCGACGAGCAGTGTGTAGCTCGGCCATGCAGGCGAGCTGTGGACGAGCGATCCTGCGTAGCTCGTCAGGCGAGCGAGCGGTTCAGCCAGCGGGCTAGGGCTCACGCCCAGGTCGACCTGCGGGCATGAGGTTGAGCGCCAGGTGCAATCAGGGTCGCGATGTCACTTGGTTTTTCTGTTCCTTGTTGACCTCCGCCCTGGTGTCCGAAGAGGTGTGTTTGAGAAGTATTATGGGAGTTAGAATTGAATTAAATGGTATTGAATTATATTGATTAAGGTCGGTCATAATACATAGTGTGACCTAAGTGTCAATTGGGTCAATTGGAGTTTTAATTGGAAATTGCTATAGAGGTTTCAACCGAATGAATAGGAATTGGTGATAGAGTATGAATTGAGGAAAATTATTTGAATATTAGGATTGGATTAATTACTGTCGATCAATTGAATAAAGAGGCAGAATTGGGCTTAAGAGTTCAAGATTGGGTTTTAGCACCGGAAAATCGTGAACATGCATAGTACGTCATTTCACTGAGACATATGCATTCATTGTACTATTAATTGAGCATTTAGTAATGGGACTATATTTTGCTGTTTTAGGCGTCGTTGGATCGTCGTTTCACGGACATTCTTGGAACTTCCAGCGATAGCTTCGGAAGTTCTGGTGAGTAACCTAGTTGGTTTCTCAATCTCTTATGTGTTACGTGCTATGTATGTGAACTATCGTGCTTTTGATTATGTGATTCGCATGAGATATGTATTAGTGAGAATTGTGAATGCATGCTAGGCATGAATAAGAATCGATGGCGGCGATTGTGATGGAGCACATTCTCGATCATTTGGAGCTATAAGCTCATTAAATGTGATAAGTGAAAAAGGGATTAGTGTATACCCGGAGGGCTCTCCTATCCCTAGTCTTGGCGTGGGCTGTAGTGTATACCCGAGGGCTCTCCCACCCCGAAACGCGATTTACGTGTGATGTGCCCAAAATGGGATAACTCGGCCTTGATCCACAATGCTAATAATGAATTGGAAATCATTGTGCATACTGATGCGTGATTATGCTATGAATGTGATATGGCCTAATTGTAAGTGCGTGATTTTGATTGTATGAAATCTGATTTATGACATGTGTTGCCCATGCACGCAATTTTGCGTAGTACATGAATTGGGTAAACCATCAATGATGGTTACTCATTGAGTTTATAAACTCACCCAAATTGCGACTATTTTCGAGACGGTGAAGGTGTGACTCTAGCTCGGATTTTGAGATTTTTCCTCTTGTGTGTGTGCTTGAGGAGGAGCATGGCCCACGTGTCGGTCATTTGGGGACCCTTGGGGTATTTTTGGGATGACCTAGATAGGAGCCATTCTTGTTTATTTTGGTCATATCTTTGTTGTAAATTATGATGGGATATTGTACTTAAGATTTATGAATGCAATGAGAAGTACTCTTTAGTCTTAAAATTTGCGATTGTGATCTTCTTGCTTTGATTATGTTGATGCCATGAGGTTTTATTAGAAGCGATTATCTGGTAGTGCAACCTCATTGTAGGGTATGTATCGGTATGACCTACAGGCGTATCGGTGTATACTCTACTACAGTGAAGAAGCCACAAGCTCCCACTCGAATAAATAACCCTCGATCGAAAATGGGAGAAACAAGATCCATATTTCACTAAGTCCCTAGAAAGCTTTGACAACACTCAAAACTTAGTTATTTAGTTAGAAAACTCTTTTCAATTACATCACATGTAACTCTTGATGGGCTTATGTTAAAATACATCTTATGTCTTGCATGTATGTATAAACCCAATCTTATGCCCTAAGCCCAAAACCGTTTTGATAGCTTAGTTAAGTTTAACCATACTTTACCTATGAATAGCACCATTATTCAAATGTCTTCCTAGATGATCCCACATGCCTTGCTTTGGCAAAACCCATAAGGATAAGCTAGAGATAAACATTGGTAAAGATTTATGGAAGGCATATAAACTTAAAATTATGAAGAGGGTCGTTCTTAATACATTATGGAAGATTACAAGCGCTTGTCACAACCTTGGCTTGATTCTAATTGTTGATTTGAAAATAAATTTAATTTAATAATTCAACTCTTGAAAAATTAAATTAAATTCCAAAACCCTTTCTAATAAATAATCCTTTGAAAACAATTTTCAAAATTAATAAAACACCTTTTATTTTATTAGGAATATTTATTAATTTAATCTCTATTAAAATAATAAAAGACAAATTGGGTTTTAAACAATTTTAAAAACATCTTTAAAAAATTATTTAAAATCGGAAAGAGGCGGTGCCTTGGTATACGACATCGTGGGCGTGTCCACGCTCTGAAAACGCGCTGGCGTGTCCCACAGCGCCCATCATCTTCTCCAACCTTCCGTCCTCTCTCTTCTGGTTTTTTCTTTTCTTCTGGATCTTCCTTCCTGACCACGCCACGCACTCCCACGCCGCACGCACAACCGTCGGATCTCGAGGAAAGCGTGAAGCTTGAATCGTCGGGTCTCAAGCGGTTCCCTTCGTCACCGCCGCTGTGGCGTCACGGAGAGCATACAGAGGCACCGCGGCGCCCATAAGTGGCGTCGACGCGATAGATTGTTGGAGAACACCATCGGTGTTCTCCAACAACTGTCTTGATAAACACTGATGACAAAGAGAAAAAGGAAAACGAGATACATGGAGGAAAAGCCAGAAAATGCAAACATATACGCAAAGGAGAGGGAAAAAAACGCAGATACATTATTTAACAGTCAACAAATTACCCAGAAGCTCATGTGATTCAACCAAAAACACAAGCACTTACGGCAACCAAAATCGCAAATAGCAGATACAATGGATGTATACGAACAATTTTCATTTGCGTTTTATCTGGGTAAGAAAAATTAGAGATTTCAAAACAATAATCCCTAGACTGTCGATTTCCAGATCTACTACATAAACCGAGAAACACATGTACTTGTATATTTAGAAACCCATTTATCATCGCGTATGCGTATTGAATCAAAATCCAAATCATGCATTAACGATTAACACAAAACAGACAGAAACAATTTTAATCCTTCGGGAAACAATTTCCAAACTCGACAAACAAAAAATTTTCAGATCGCATACATACCCAAATCAAATAAACCCAGAAAACACAAACATGCTTTTGTTGATTTTAGGGTTCAATATCTGTAACACGTAAAGCAGAAGACATGGGTATCGTAGTGAAAAGAAACAATTTCCAGAATTAATTAGGCATATACAAACACGCAAGAAACAATTCCCAGTCCAGCTTCGGGAAACAAGTTCAAAACTTTAACAAAAACAATCACCATTGTTATTTGTCTTTTACCGAAGCAATAACACAAAACAATAACAATAATCAAGCCACTAATCCAAGATTAACGATTAAACCTGGCTTTGATACCACTGTTGGATCGCGTATGGTCCGAGTATTCACAATACGCTGCGGAAAAGACCATACAAAACCATCACGTATAATCTAAAACACGAGGATTAACGAAAATACCTTATTTTCATTGGGTGGATTCTTCTTTTTCTTTTGGATTCAAGACACCGCAAATCGCTAATGTCCTCTATCGGTATCCACACGAGCATGCACGATCCGGCTGCTTGGTACAGTAGTGTCTAGCACATCTGAAAACCTTTCCGACGCACTTACGATCTTTCTTTTGGATGGCGGCTAGGGTTTCTCGACAATTGTGTCGTTAACCTAATGAGACCTAAGCTTCTATTTTTATAGAAAACCTAATCTCATTCAGACTCTATTAAGTTTGACCCATTATATCATATATAATAAAAGCCCAACAACTTAATTAAATCTAGCCCAATAAATATATCTAAATATATTTATTCAACACCTAATAAATTAGGCCCGAGAGAATAAACCGGATCACATCACTCTTTGTGTGTGACCAGAGGCTCATTTGATGTTGGCAATGGGCTTGATTACACTTCAAGACCCATAAGTCATAAGCGGCCTCTAGCAAGACATTATGACTACCCAAATCAAATGAGGATCGATAATCCGATTTAACTTTGTAATCATGGTTATAAGCTCGGTCCTTTTGTAACACGATATCAAGATTAATCACAAGGCATGGTACATGTCAACCTTTGATTAATCATAGTTTCTTGATCCCCAAGTTGGTGATTATAACAAATGACATTGATGACTCTTCATCAATTCATTTGAAAGCACTGACCATGCATTTCTTGACCACACTTGTCAAGAGGCCCAATGATATCTCTCTCATTTAAGAGAGGTACAAATCCCATCTCGTCATTCACATCCCTCCGCATGATTCATTTAGTATCCAACATAAGACTATATGTTATTAGGTTAAAATAACTTAGTCTAATATCAAAACACTAAATTCCCCATGTAGGGAACCATGATGACTTCAGGTCAAAGGACTAAAGTCAAACCATATAAAGAATCACTAATGACATGAAACCATGTAGTATTCTTTATGTGGAGTCGGTCCAATATATGTTCTCTAACATATATCTATGTTTCGATTTGATATCTCATATCTATGATCGGTAAAACTTGATCATCAATCGAGAACACATACTAGTCTTAATTCATTATTGTTCCACCAATAATGATCGACCGAGGACGATCTAGAATAGTGTTATAGCGCTTATGGTTTACTATCAAGTCACATACTTGATGACATAAGTCTAATACTATTCATGGAATGTAAATCACATTACATGAAATACATGCATATATGAAGGAATACCTCATAATATATTATTAACAAGTTATAATGTTAATACATGAATCACAAATATCTATTAGCCTAGGGCACACTACTAACAATTTGATAGATCATCCATATGATAATCTCATAGTGGGTCATTCGATGTACTTACATCTCTTAATAAGCATTCACATGTTAACTCTAAACATCTCATGCTTACAGTTTATGAGATCCACTACTAGATCAAATCAATGAGTATAACATATGATAGTCTATCTGGATTAATAATGTCGTGTCTTATTAATCCTATGACTATGGATAATTTAGATACTAACTTAATTACACATAACAGAATCTCATTATCATGATCTCATCATGATTTCCTTCATCTATATTTTGTATCATGGTCTTCATTAATTTGTACCAAATTAATGAAAAATTGCCTTTCACTTTATTAATCAAAATAAAGTTTGTACAAAAGTACTAAAGGTGATTGCCTTTAGAGCACTACTTTAATAGAAATGTGAATAGATATTTTGAGTTTATATGTATAGAATAGTTTAAAAAATTCAAAATAATATGTTTTGTACGGGCTAAAGTTTGATTTGGGGTTTTCATGAAGAGTGAGGTAGAATGAAATACATAAGTTTCGTACTTTCAAAATGTTTTGAAGAATTTTTTAATTAGGACATACACACCTTAGCTTTCGTATAAGTCTAATTTAAAGGAAACAATTATTTTGATATAGTTATTTTGGTTCCTAAATGGCATATAAGAGGGGTAGAATTGTATGTTTAAAAATTTTATATCTTTGCAAAACTTAATAAATAAGTTGTCTATCCTAGTTCATAATTATGGCAAATTCACGTAATATAATCGTAAAACAATCACAATAATAATAAAAAAGGGTTGGGAAAGGAGAGATAAATCAATTTATATCAATTTAGCCAAACATTCCTTAGCTTATGTCGACTCCCAAAACTTCACTTGACAATTTACTGTCTTCTTCTTTAGTGGGTGAAGATGAACATTCTACAGTACATCTTTTTTGTTACTAGTAAAGAATAACCCTTACAATCGTCTTACTTTTTCATAAGTGAAAAGGAATCCTTACAATTATCTTTCTTTGCCATATGAAAGGAATCCATTTACAACATCATTTACTCACTCAATTAATCTCACAAATGCTTATCTATTAACTCAAGAACTTCATTTTTTGCTCATTGTAATAAACTATGCTCAATATGTCTTATGCAATGTGCATATTCACTCATATAGTCTCAATAGCATCTTAAGGCTCTTAACAATTCTCTAATATTTTGAAGTTTTGCTTATATATGTATTTATATACATATATATGTGTGTGTGTATGTGTGTGTGTGTGTGTGTATAGCAAATCGATACTCCAATTACATAAACATTAACTAGCTAAAAGTAGTAGATCGATTATGTAGCACCCCCTTACCATAGGACATATACCGGGACGCCCGTAGGTCATCCCGATACACACCCTACGATAAGGGTGCGCTAAGGACCATCACTAACACTTCATATGGCATCAATAATCTTAAAGCATCAATATGAAAATCACTAAAAAAATTTTAACCATAAACTTTTTTTTCATTTCATATCATCAAAAGCAGGAATTTTACATAACTGTCAGTTTTTCCTTGTCTGTACATTACTCCAAAAAGGAAATCAAATACAAAAACCCTAACTAGGTCATCCCTCAAAAAGTGTCAGTTGACCGACACATGAGCCATGACTTCTCTTGCTAACTCGATCTACACGGCAGAAAAGTCTCTGCGAGCTACGAGTCTACTCTCGGTCTCCGAAAAATAATTTGCAATTTTGGGTGAGTTTGCGAACTCAGTGAGGAACCATCATCGATGGTTCATCCAATTCATGCATTGTCAAGTATAACACAATTATAGCATAATAACTCGTTCAAAAATATCACAGAATCATTCACATGAAACCAAGGTGATTTGCCTTTCACTCAATCAAAGTATTCAATCAAGTGCACATGTAATGCGTATGTAACCCTTTTTTTTCAATTTATTTCTTTGTTGTGACCGAGCGCCTAAATTATCCCAATAAGGGCGCATTATTCGTTAAGCCTAAGGCTCTGTAGCACTGTGGGCTCGAGGCCCAAATACGTTGAACTTTAAGCTCTCGGTGGTACTTTCAGTCACTGATTGCCAATTATCGATCATGCATTATGCATGGAATGCACATGGAAATATAAAGCAAAGCTCACATCATATTCGGGTCCCAATTTACCACATTCACACACATAGTCACAATTAATCACATTCCAAATCACATATAACACTTCTATGTCATATTCTCCCAACACATCTGGACACCTTGGTCCGGAACCAAAGATAGACAAACACAAAGGCCACCATTATTCTCCACGGTGTTATAAGTGAAAATATAAACAATTAATAATCGAGAAACCATCTAGGTTACTCACCAAATAGCTACTAGAGCTAATGCCGGAAGTCTAAACAGCGTCAGTGGGATGAGCGTTCCAAGTGTGCCTCTATAATAATCACAATATTCACATGTCACCAAATGCACAATTAGAAATATTAAATAATGCACATGCAGCAATTTAGATGTGTACAATGCATGTTCGTGACATTCCAGGCATTTCCCATAATTCACATCACAAAATATTCCCCTATGTCTTAGGAACCTATAGACACCAGAATTACTCAATTTGGACCTCTATAGGTCCGGATATTGCCAAACTTTACTCAATTCTCTCACTTGGATTAAATCCCTAAATCTCAATTAAATCCCACAAAGTCCAAAATTTCACATAAAGAGGTAGATCATTGTCTTATGGATTCGACGCCTCGAGAACCAGGTCAATCGAAGGTCGGATGACGAAGATATAAGCAAAAGAAGCTTTAGGATAAAACAAAAGATAAGAGGGTTTACACTTATTTCCCTCTCTTCACCATCTGAATTTCTAACATGCATATCTTTTTATACACTTATCCAGAATTTACAAACAAGGTCTCATTGGAAAGGTAATAAGAAACCCTACAAGTTCCATGAAGGGCTCACAAATCAATCTCACCTCTAAGGGTGCCAAAACTATTTCAAAGTTACGCCATAAATGACCATATGAGCGATAGAATGTTCTTCAATCCTCATAACTTCTTACTCATAACTCCAAATAAGGTACATTATACACCATTAGAAAGCTCTAATAATTTTATACAATATTTAAGAAGACCCCCCAATCCAATTCAATCTATAAAAACACAAACAAAGGTTACGCCCAATGAAATAGTAAAACTACCATATGAGCGAAGAATCGCACTCTACTAAAAAAATCCTATCTTTCCATTCCTTATGCCAAAAAGTCCAAAATTTATGTCAAAAGAAAGATCAAAACATGTTCTACAAGTTTCATGAATAACTTGGAAGCAAATTCAATCTCTAAACAAATCAATTTCTCAATCCAAGTTTACGCCAGATCATCATCCTCAACAAGAACACATTCTTCCAAAATTCATAACTTTCCAACCCATTGTCGAAAAATTACATACCATATAGAAAACAAATCTCAGACAATATACTACAATTCTCAAGAAGGACTTCAAAGCAAATTCCCATTCAAACTAGGTCAAATCCTCTCACTAAGGTGATTGTCCTGTTAGGGTTTAAGAAATCAGCATTTAACCCAAACCATAACAAAACTTTACAAATTTATATCTAACAATACTTACATCCAAAATTCGCATAAAATACCTCATTAGAAAGCTACAAAATCCTATACAACTTTACAGAAGTTCACTTAAGCCAATTTCACCACTAACATTCCCAAATAAATACCAAAACATAAATAACACAAAACCTATACACTCAGAGTCACTTACACACAAAACACATTTTCAGCTGAATGACCATCTGAACATTAACACACCATAACTTCCAACTTACAAATCAAACAAATTCATACTTAGTGGAGTTAGAAAGCTAACACAAAAATCTTCAACTTTCATGAAGACCAAAGTAGCAAATTCAATCCAATTCAATCCTAAAATAGTCATCAAAGTTTCAGGTCACAAGGTTCGGATACTGTTCACACAGAACCTAACAATTCACTTTGCATGCCAAAATTAAAATCCTTAAGGTCAGAATTGGAATAAACTTCCTTCATATGAAATTTGACCATACTTCTTGAGTTTAATTTAAAACAAACCTTAGCTCAATTGGACAATCATATCAAAAGTTATGAGCCAAAATCTGAAACCTACACAAAGTCACATTTTCCAGATTTCCTCCCTACCTCAACTCTTTTCATCTCATCACATTACCTACATCAATATGCATCCATTTGGACCTCTAATTCAGCCATAAGTTCATCACAACATTTACTTGCATAATTAACCAAGATTTGGCAGCACATTACATACTAGGTCCTTCCCTAAATTTTCATTCATCTACCATCATTCTAACATCAAATCCAATCAAAACCCAATTCAAAACATAGTCATCATTCATCCTCACACATCCATACACTTATACCCAAACAATCCTACCATTATATTTATGAAATTAATGCACCAACAAGCACAATAAATACTTCTAACTACCAATTAAAGAACACAATAGAAATTTCTCACCTAAACAAGCTTCAAGCTCTTCAATTCTTCAATCTTCAATTCTTTACTTCTCACCAACACCTAAGGCCATCACTCCAATACACACACAAATCATCATCCTCACAAAGCTTAAGCTTGGTTTTGTAAGTGAAGGAAAAAGGAGCAAGCAAGTAAGTAGCAAGGAAAACTTCAGGTATGGGATGAGAAGAAAATAATCAAAAGAGGAAGAATGGAAGGGAGCTACGGATGAATGAGACAATTTGCAAGTAAAAGTGGTTTTAAACTTTCAAATTGATTTTTATAGAACTTTTAAGGAGAGAGTCGTAGATAAAGGAATGGAATGAGACAAGCCTAATAAATGAATATGGACACTTGTCATTTAATTGGAAAAAAGACAAAAATCAAGTAATCCTATTTAATAAAAGAACAATAATACAACTAAATCTTTAATCCCTCCAATGCTAATGACTCTATAACAGTCCCAAAAATCATTTAGCCAATATTTCAGTGCCTTTAGGCAGTACTTTTCAATACGGGAAACCCACTCAGTCAGCCAGTTGGAAATTTTTCGGTCCGGGCAAATACCCCAAAAAATTCCAGAAAAATTTCCACAAATTCCTAAAAATGTAAAACACACCTAGAGCACTTCAATTCAATTTTTCAAACACAAATATCGCATACTTCACAAAAAGTTTCATTTAGACACATATGTCGGAAAATGTCATGAATGCATGTACAATCATGTGCATATGCAAAAATCACCATTCATATTTATATAGAGGCTATAAGATGCATATGCATGCCGAGATATATTTAAACATTCCTAACACGTCCCAATTTGCAAAATACCCTTCCCATCGGTGATGGATATTCTGAATTAAATGAATAATCCATTTTGTTTAATGATAAGTCCATATTATGTATGTTTATAATGAGTTAAATTAGTTTGTAATTTTGATGTTTTCCAATGTTTGATTTATTAACTTGTATGTAATAATTAAAGGAGAAATCTTATATTTGAGTGCATTATTCTTTATATTTGTTTGATTAAAGTCAATAGGAAGCTAACAAGATAGAAAAAAATAGTAGAAGACATCAAAGGTTGATTCAAGTTTTAAAATATCAAAAACATAATAAGATTTAAGAATTTGGAAATATAATATAACTAGTTCCAGTATCACAAATGGAACAAGTGTTGGCGTGTTGTTGGATAAACAAGTTTGACAAGTAGAAGCGAACTGGCGCCTGAGTGGTGCTTGTGATAGTTGTTAAACTTCTTAGCATTTTTACGCATAAACAATTTACAAGTTAATCGACACTAGTTTGGAGGCTAGTCTAGCACTAGACTTGTAATACGCACTTTATGCAAAAATATAACTTCACTAATATTATAACACTATTTTGTAACCCTATCCTATAAATATGCTTATTAGGGTTCAATAGAGGCAAATTTTGGGAAGAGAGAGCCAATGATAGGCTCTTACCAACAACTTTTTTATTAGCTCATAGTTGAAGGGATTATTAGCATCAAGGAAGGCTTAGAAGCAAGATTGAAGTAGATCCACCTCAACTTAGAAGCAATTAGGGTTATATTGTTTTATCTTTTCTTTCTTTCCGTTCTTTGCTTTCTTTGATGTTAATGTTGATTTATGTTTTTTATTATGTTTAGTAGATAAATCCTAGTTAGGGTTAGGGATATAGTTTATGTCATATATTTCAATTATTAATGCATGAATTTTATCATTTAGTTGAATTTATTCTCTTTTTTCAAATTTTAGATTTATGCATGATCATTATAGATTTAATCTTAAAGATTGTATTAGAGACTCAGTGGTGGGAAGTATGGTATATGCCATAAAAGAATAAATATCTAGATCTAGAGATAAAGGTACCTTGAACGAAAAAGGTGATAACTACTAGATTAACTATTACTATTAAAGTTGATTATTAGATGTTGCACATTGAAAGGTCTCAATTTCTATGTGCTCATCTATGTTTGTTTCCCTCTCTACTGTTACTATCCATCAACATTGAACTTCCAACTTTTTTCTCCTGTTACTCTCTTCCCTTTGCGAGAAGTAACTTTGAGAGAATTGCTACAGTAACTTTGAGAGAATTGCTATAGTTATTGCTACAGTAACTTTTTCACCTGATTCTGGTCCTTGCGCCGCTTCCAACCTCTGCACCTCCTCCCCTGCCATACATTCCACCTCCCACTCCGCCAACAATGTCCGGCTGCGCGAGCAGGAAGAGGACCCTCCTCCTATCGCACAACCAGAATCTCAGGCTCCTCTAAGTTACAGTGCTGTCGTCTCGGGTACTTCCACCCAGGACACACAAATCAATAACCTTAATTGGTCCGAAGACCCCCCAATTGAACTAAAGGAAGGCGATATTAACCTGGTGCAGGGTTCTCATGGTTTGGCACTCGATCTATCCTCTACCTTCCGTAATAAATTGGACACAATCTGGGCTTAGGCGATTGTGATCAAGCTGCTGGGAAGGAAAATGGGATTCAGCTTACTCAGGGATCGCCTCCTCTCCTTGTGGCATCCGACTGGTCCCCTGAAGTTTGTGGATTTGGACAATGATTTTTACTTGGTGAACTTCAAAAAAGAAAGGGACTATATACATGTAGGAAAATCCCGGTGTGAGCATCACATGCCCACGGTGCGAAAAACAAAAATTTTTGTTCCGGGACCTTCCCGAAAGCCAGGATCCATGTGTTTATACAATAAACTCAAACCATAACAGCCAAAGGAGACCGTCTCTAACGGTTTCCACGCAGAGATCGAAGAACCTAACCGGGACAAACCCTTTGACCCGGGAATAGCTAGAACAAAGTAAAGAGTGCTAGCTCTTACCTTTGTCCTCGAGAAACGAGAGAAAGCTTGAAGAAGCTTAAAGAGGATGAAGGAGAGCTTGAAGAAGATGAAGATGATCGTATGCCTTTGGAAGGAAACTCTTTCTTCTTCTTTCAAAAAACCAACGAACATCACCTTAAGAAGTTAGTTTACGATATTTTGTTTTAAAACCGTTTTAAACCAACGACCATCATCTTCTTACTTGCATTTTTGTCCTTTTGTCATTAAATGAACTTAATGACTAAGCATGAAAATGGAACCTTCTTCCATCATCTTCTCCTCTTCCACGTATATACATATATATATATATTAATTAATTAATTCATGAGATCGCGACATCGATATTCTTGAAAAATATTTAGGGGTTTATATATCGAGGGAAATGTCAAGTGGTCCAACATTGGACCACTTGACATTTATTTATATATATATATATATTAATTAATTCTTTAATTAATTAATATATATATAAATAAATATTTTTCAAGAATATCGATGTCGCGATCTCATCGGACATATCTCGATCTCATCGATCCATTTAATCCTTTTGCTCTCCATATATTGGAACTCATCCAAAACTATTTCTGAATTCTCTCGAGACACTCTTATCGTATGACCCATTAGGTTCCGGTTATGTTAGCCACTTAGATCAACACTTAATCCAAGCAAGTCATGGCGGTATCTAGCAACACATCATGACCCCAATTGACCGAAAAGTAATTGGTTTGACGAATGAACATGTATTCATCATGAACCATATCACGAACCTTTCCATAGACAATTCTAGTGCAATTCTTCCTTTCACCATGCTATACCCCACTTGGTTATGAGTATGGGCAATGTGTCAACTCTTACTAGACCGACTATGTCAAATCTAGTCCAAGTGATTTCAGTTCTTATCACGGGACTCATTACTTAATATGTCAATGAAGACATTCTTCATGACATATATGCTCCGACCGAGACTTCCAAGTAATGATCCCGACAAGAGGCCATAGGTATCATCTTACGCTATCACAGTGATGAATCCTCTATTGACTACTCGATTACCTTGAATACCTCAAGTCTGCACCCAATCACCACCTATGGCGACCTCTGTAAGGCAACAAGGAATGGAGTCAAAGCACGGAATCAATTATCCAAGATATCCTTGAGCACCTTAAGTCTAAGGATACTTGCACCATTGCTATGATGAGATTATCACCGACATTAGAATAGGACATCCATGTGATGATCTCATAGCGAGGTCATCCAATGTACTTACTACCTCTAGTAAGCATCCACATCTCAACCCTAAATATCTCATATTTACATCTTACGAGATCCATCGCTTGATCAAATCAAGGAGCTTGAGATGTACTAGTCTCCGGATTACCGATGTCGATCTCGAGAATCCGATGACTAGAGATAATTTAGAATCTTCGACATAATTGCAAATGATAGGAATCTCATTAGTATGATCACATCACAATTTTCTTCATGCTATGTCGTATATCATGGACTTCATTAATTTGCTTATAGATCAATATCCATTCATAAATAATGAACATCAAGTTAATGAAATATGCCTTTCTTTATTTATTCAAAAGATCGTACATAAATTTATACAAAATGCGCTAAAAGCGATTGCCTTGAGCACTACTCTAACAATCTCCCACTTGACCTAAAGCCAATCGCTTGATATCTAATACCATAGGCAAGTACATGAGAATCAAAACTCTTTTGTGATAATGGCTTTGTCAACGGATCAACAATATTACGCTCGGTGGGAATTCTCTCGATCTGGACATCACCTCGTCCTATGATCTCCCGATCGAGATGATATCTGGAGTCGTGTTTGGATCGTTGATGAGACCTTGATTCTTTCGCTGCAGAATAGCCCCATTGTTGTCACAATACAAGCTGTATGGGCCCATCATTCTTAGGAACCACACCAAGTTCAATAATGAACTTTTGATCCAAATCGCTTCCTTTGACGCTCAAGAGCGGCGATGTACTCTACCTCGATCGTTGAATCGGCGATTGTCTCTTGTTTGAACTCTTCTAATCGACCGCCCGCCATTCGATGTGAATATGTAACCTGATTGGGATTTGGAATCATCCTTATCGAGTTGAAAGCGGCATCTCAGATACCCGCTCACTTTGAGATCTCCATCTCCATATATCAAGAAAACATCCTTAGTCCTTCACAAGTACTTAAGGATATTCTCGATGACCACCGATGACCCTCACCAGGATCCGATTGGTATCGCTCGTAACACTTAGAGCATATGATACATCGGGTCTCGTACATACATAGCAGACGTGATAGATCCTACCGCAGATGCATACGGGATCATATTCATGTGCATCCTCTCATCTTGTTTCTTAGGACACATAGATTTCGAGAGTGTTATCCCATGAGTCACGGGAAGGTACCCTCTCTTGGATTGTTCCATGCTAAACCTTTTTAGCATCTTGTCTATGTACATTGATTGTGAAAGACCAAGCAACCTTTTTGATCTATTTCTATAGATCCTTATCCCAAGGATATAAGTTGCTTCACCAAGGTCTTTCATGGCAAATTGTTTGGACAACCAAACCTTGACTGATTGTAGCATCGAGACATCATTTCCTAGCAATAATATGTCATCTACATACAACACAAGGAATACGATTGCAGTCCCATTAACCTTCTTATACACACAGTGTTCATCCGAATTTTTTGAGAAACCAAACTCTTTGATTACCTCATCAAAACGGATATTCTAACTCTTGGATGCTTGTTTCAATCCATAGATGGATTTCTAAAGCTTGCATACCTTTTCGCCATCATAGGAGGTGAAGCCCTCAGGTTGTGTCATATACACATCCTTAGCTAGATTTCCATTTAGGAAAGCTGTCTTCACATCCATTTGCCATATCTCATAATCATAATGAGTGGCAATGGCTAGGAGTATTCTAATGGATTTAAGAATTGCTCATTGGGTCAAGGTCTCGTCAGTAGTCAACTCCTTGTCTTCGTGAAAACCTTTAGTCACAAACCTTGCTTTATAGGTAATTACATTACCATCCATGTCGGTTTTCTTTTGAAAACCCATTTGCACCCTATGGGTTTGATTCCTTCGGGTGCCTCAACCAAAGTCCATACTTGGTTTTCATACATGGAATCCATTTCAGCCTGCATGGCATGAAGCCATTTTTCAGACTCTGAACTCTTCAGAACCTCTTCAAAGGTGGTAGGCTCATCATCTTCTATGAGCAATACGTCATCCTGTTCATTCACGAAATCCATATCTCTAAAATAGAGCGTATCCTACGTGACCTACTTAACTTCGTGTGTTGTGAAGGTTGAACTATTACTTCATCTGTATGAGTCACGCTTTGAGTTCAGCGGTTGATCTCAATTGCTCGAGCATCTTAAACTTCTTCAAGCTCAATTTTTCTCCCATCGTCTTCTTGTAAAAGAAACTCTTTCTCTAAAAGACAGCATGCTTGAAACAAACACCTTTTGTTCCTCAAAGATGGTAGAATTGATATCCCATTGTTTCTTTAGGATATCCTACGAACAAACACTTGTCGATTTTGCATCAAGTTTATCCGACCGTGTCCGCTTCACATAAGCGGGACAACCCCAAACTTTCAAATGAGTAAGATAGGGTCTTTTATTAGTCCACATCTCATATGGAGTAACATCAGTGTCTTTGATGGAACTCTATTTAACAAGTAAATAGCCGTCTCGAAAGTGCATACCCCAAAAGGATTTTGGCAACTTTGCAAAGCCATCATCGATCGTACCATGTCTAACAAGGTTCGATTTCTCTTTTGCCACACCATTATGCTTTGTGGTGTGTAAGGAGGAGTCCATTGAGATAAAATCCATTATCTCGAGATAATCCAAAAACTCTTGGTCTAAGTATTCCCCACCACGATCTGATCGTAATGTCTTGATACTTTTCCCAAGTTGGTTTTCTACTTCATTTCTGAATTGTTTGAACTTTTCAAATGCTTCAGATTTGTATCTCATCAGATACAAATACCCATATCGAGAATAATCATCGATAAAGGTAATAAAGTAAAGACAACCACTTCTGGCATAGATGGACATTGGACCACATACATCTGAATGTATTAGGTCTAATACTCCGTCGCTGTTCACCCTTTCCTTAAAGGGTAACTTAGTCATCTTGCCTAATAAACAAGATTCGCATGTGTCATATGATTCATAATCAAATGACCTAAACTACCACTCTTATGGAGCTTAGCTATCGTCTCTCATTTATATGGCCAATGCACAATGCCATAAGTAAGTTGATTTTAAATTATCTCGTTTATGTCTTTTCGTGTCATTGACATTCATAATTGGATGTGACATATCTAATATGTAAATTCCATTGCATAATGTACCAGTACCATAAAGCATTCCATTCAAACTAATAGAACAACCATTGTTACTAAAATTCACATGGAAACCAGCTCTATTTAAACAAGAAACAAACAATATTTTCTTTGTTAATACAGGTACAAAATAGCATTCATCCAATTTAATTACAAGCCCAGTGGGGAGTGACAAAAAGTAAGTGCCTACGGCTAATGCAGCAACTCTTGCTCCATTTCCCACACGCAGGTCTAGTTCTCCCTTCATGAGCTGTCTACTGTCCCTGAGGCCCTGCATATCATTGCATATGTGTGAGCCACAACCGGTATCTAATACCCATATGTTATGGTTAAAAAATGATTAACCTCAATGACAAACATACGAAAAGTCGAGGCATCGATGCCTTCTTCGCTTCAATTCTTCCAAATAGACTTTCTGTTTAAGCCCAAGGTGGCGGTCTTGCCACAATGGAAGCAAGTTCCTTTAGTGCGTCTCTTTGGTTTTCTTCTTGGCTGCACTTCCTTTGAGATGCTTACGATAAACTTTCCGATCCTCATCAGAAGCATCGACCGCAAGTGGATCAGGAAGTGGAACATCTAGGACATATCCCAGTTCCTCAGATCTGAGAACAATTCTTAGATTTCTCAGCCAATTGAGAAAATTTGGTCCAGTTAATTTGTTCGAGTCCATAAGTGAGCGCAAGTTCACACTGGAAGTCATCTTCAATAACCTTTAGGGAAAAGAGAGAAAGAATGTTAGAATAGAATTACATGCATGATCATAAGGACTTGAATGACATGCATATGGCTCCTACTAGTTTCAAAGAATCTATAACCCCTCGATTAGAATCAAGAAACATTATGACAAAATGTCCTAGTGGGTCGATATCCGACATTACTAAAATGACTTTGGGTTTACCCAACAAGCCACCTTAGGTCAATCGGTAGGTATCGGTCATACCAATTGAATCATAGATATCCGACATTACTAAAATGACCTTGGGTTTACCCAACAAGCCACCTTAGATCTATCGGCAGGTATCGGTCATACCAATTGCTTCATAGATGCAACTATCGACTAGTGTTATCAACTCGTGATGTATGCACACACATTGGGTTATCAACTCTTGATGCGCTGTACATATCCGATGCACACGCCTAATTTCGCCTCTGTCCACGTTGACCTTGAGTTTACTCAACAAATCAACGCTTCTAGTGAAAACTGACCCATTAGTCCGAAAATCTTATTTTCATGGTTCGAACATATCCGTTTAGAGTGAGCTTGGGTTTACCCAACAACCCAACTCTATAAGAACTCTGGTTCTCCCCATATTAATGGAAGGCGTTAGTTTTCATATGATATGTGAGGGTTTTCAGGTCTCATCTTCTTCTCCTCCAAGCCGTAGGATTATAGTCACCATGACTATATGGAATGATTTAGGGCATTTCATCAATCACATTGAGTCTATACCTAAAATCATCCATCATCCCACCTTTGCATGTTGTAAGTCGACTTGTGTATGTATAAGTCGACTTATACCTTTAATAAAGTCGACTTATGCATGTGTAAGTCGACTTATGCTAAGTTGTAAGTCGACTTATGAAGTCTGTAAGTCGACTTATGCAGTAACCTGCACCCAACAAGTCGACTTGTACCTTTGTGTAAGTCGACTTACGCGTCTCTGATGCACGGACAAGTCGACTTGTATCTTTATAAGTCGACTTATCCATGTGGAATTGCTATCTAATCGACTAATTTCTCAATTCGTGCAGTTCCAATTCACAATACCAAGTGTAATATCCTTTATTATGATGTATCAATGAAACACTTTCATTGTTCCATGCTTACCATATATTGTCAAACTATACATGAAAAACTTGAAATCAATGAATACACTCTGATTCATTTAGATTTCCAAATAATTTAAGAATATCAAACTATCACCCTAAGTATCTCTAGGTAGTCTAAACTTTATCAAGATTACTTTGGCACATGTCACAAAATTTGTGACGGCCAAAATAATCAAGACAATGAAATGCACTAACGAGACGCTAACGTGACACATTTGACATCCGAAAATTTTTGGAAACCCAATTTCAAGAAATTCAATTTGAAAAGCATAAAAAATCAATATAACACATTTTTAATCACATTAAAAAATGATCCAAGGCATTGGAATTGAGAAATACACAATTTATCATTCCAAACAAAACAGCTCAACAATTTTCTCAAAACTGTCCAAGTTCTGTGTTTTGCTTGAAAACTCATTGAAACAATTTCAATAAATTATGAGAAAATTACAGAGGTTAAAACATGTTCATTAAAATGATCCATGAATTTTTCAGGATTTATTTCCATCAAAAACTCATCCAACCTCAGAAACAAAGCCAATGTAGAATCATGTTCCTCAACATGCTTATTCCCAAAGAGACACAATAAATTCTCAAATAAATAGTAAATCACCTTGAAAACATTTTTCCATTCTCATAGACATTCATAAACATCTTAGAGACATGTTGGTGAAAGAAAATCTGGAAAAAAATTTACAATTTATTCTCGAATTTATAAGCATACTGTTCATTAAATGTGCACAAAGACAGAAACTTGAACATTAGGGAATAAATTAGCAAAACCATATCAAATCACATTGATAAATTCCAAGCTTCCACAGACATTTGCAACAACATCTTGTGAACATATCTGGGCAAGAAAATTTCGAAAACAATATTTCTACACTGAATTCGAAATTCACACAATCAACATCCATCATCTTCACAAGCAATAGGCAACTTCGACCTAGTCATGGTTTCTTCGTTATATACGACACAAGTGGCTTTGATACCACTGTAGGAAAATCACGGTGTGAGCATCACATGCCTACGGTGTGGAAAACAAAAAAAATTTGTTTCGAGACCTTCCCGAAAGCCAGGATCCATGTGTCTATACAACAAACTCAAACCATAACAGCCAAAGGAGACCGTCTCTAACGGTATCCACGCAGAGATCGAAGAACCTAACCGGGACAAACTCTTTGACCCGGGAATAGCTAGAATAAAGTAAAGAGTGCTAGCTCTTATCTTTGTCCTTGGAGAGCTTGAGAGAAAGCTTGAAGAAGCTTAAAGAGGATGAAGGAGAGCTTGAAGAAGATGAAGATGATCGTATGCCTTTGGAAGGAAACTCTTTCTTCTTCTTTCAAAAAGCCAACGAACATCACCTTAAGAAGTTAGCTTAGGATATTTTGTTTTAAAACCCTTTTAAACCAACGACCATCATCTTCTTACTTGCATTTTTGTCCTTTTGTCATTAAATGAACTTAATGACTAAGCATGAAAATGGAACCTTCTTCCATCATCTTCTCCTCTTCCACGTATATACATATATATATATATATATATTAATTCTTTAATTAATTAATTATATATATATATATAAATAAATGCTGAAGTGGTCCAGTCACACTGAGGTCGGTCCTACCGGCCTACCGGGTCCATGTATGGGAAAAACCCTCGGAAACGTTTTTCAGCAATATCGATGTCGCGATCTCATCGGGACATATCTCGATCTCATCGGGATCCATTTAATCCTTTTGCTCTCCATATATTGGAACTCTGTCCAAAACTATTTTACGAATTATTCGAGACACTCTTATGCGTGTGACCCATTAGGTTCCCGGTTATGTTGGCCACTTAGATCAACACTTAATCCAAGCAAGTCATGACCGGTATCTAGCAACACATCATGACCCCCAATTGACCGAAAAATAATTGGTTTGACGAATGAACATGTATTCATCATGAACCATATCCCGAACCTTTCCATAGACAATTACCGTGCAATTCGTCCTTTCACCATGCTATGCCCCACTTGGTTATGAGTATGGGCAATGTGTCAACTCTTACTAGGATTTATGTCAAATCTAGTCCAAGTGATTTCAGTTCTTGTCACGGGACTCATTACTTAATATGTCAATGAAGACATTCTTCATGACATATATGTTCCGACAGAGACTTCAAGTAATGACCTCGACAAGAGGCCATGGGTATCATCTTCGCTATCACAAAAGTGGTGAATCCTCTATTGGCTACTCAATTACCTTGAATACCTCAAGCTGCACTCCAACCACCACCCTATGAGCGACCTCGTAAGGCAACAAGGAATGGAGTCAAAGCACGAATCAAGTATCAAGATATCCTTGAGCACCTCGAGTCTAAGGATACTTGCACCATTGCTATGATGAGATTATCAACGACATTAGAATAGGACATCCATGTGATGATCTCATAGAGGTCATCCAATGTACTTACTACCTCTAGTAAGCATCCACATCTCAACCCTAAATATCTCATATTTACATCTTCCGAGATCCATTGCTAATCAAATCAAGGAGCTTGAGATGTACTAGTCTCTCCGGATTACCGATGTCGGTCTCGGTAATCCTATGACTAGGGATAATTTGAATCTTGACATAATTGCACATGATAGGAATCTCGGTAGTATGATCACATCACAATTTCCTTCATGCTATGTCAGATATCATGGACTTCATTAATTTGCTTATAGATCAATATCCATTCATAAATAATGAGCAAACAAGTTAATGAAATATTCCTTTCTTTATTTATTCATAAAGACTGTATGCAATTTGTACAAAATGCGCTTAAGGCGATTGCCTTCAGGCACTACTCTAACAATACAAACCTTGACGTAAGGTCCATAGATCGTCGCCGGCAATGTGTTGTCGGTCCAACCATGGACACCTGCGTTTCGCCCTTCCTCTGGACGAGTCACTCATGTAGTAGCTTGGGTTCGCTTCCCCGGTCTACCTATCGCCCGTTACCATCCATCCATTCTTCAAGCGCTCAGTAATCTGGTGGGAAAAACAGTGAAGATTGATGAGACCACGCTCCTCACTTCCAGGGGACGTTTCGCGCGGGTGGCAGTCACCCTGGATCTTAGTGTCCCTCTTCGATCGATGGTGGAGTTGGACAGGGAAATCATACAGGTTGCGTATGAGGGTCTCCCGTAAATTTGCTTCAGTTGTGGCCGGGTTGGATATGGATCCGAACAATGACCACCACGCTCCGCGACCAGGCCCGCTGCAGAGCCCTCCACCGATGTTTCCACCCCTCCAGCAGTCATCGCTTCCGCCGGCGCTCCCTCCACCAGTCCTCCACCGGCTGACGATTATGGCCCCTGGATGCAGGTGACACGTCGAACTCGCCGGCCCCCTCCCCCTACGTCCGGCTCTTACCGCGACAACCCATCCCAGGGGCGACCTGATGGCCACCTGGTTTGACGTTCGCCGCCCTCTCCCATGCAGAGCAGTCTGACACTCCAACGAGTGTCCCTCTGACGGTCGACACTCCTTATTCCCAAGCTAGTCCCTTCTCGTCCTCTACTGACTAGAGGCCTCCGTCAGTCTCTCGATTCCCGTCTAGATGAGACGTAAAATCCACGCGGAGCTCGAGAAAAGACGCATCTGGAAGCCTTTCAAAGCTTAAGGAGACGATGCCATTCCCAAACCTGCTGGGCCTCTCTGCGGGCCAGTCTTCTTCTCCAAACCCAGCTGCCTCTGATCCAAGCCAGCTGCTTCCCTCCCTGGGTCGGACAGCCACCACCAGCCCAACCTCCCCTCCTCTCCCCCAGGCCCCCTCCTCAGTAGGCCCATTGCCTACCCGCCCTCCCTTGCCGCCATTCCAGCCCTCAACCCATCGCTCTTCCGAACTCCTCTCGTCCCATGTGGCAATTTCCTTACCGTCACATGAGGCCTTGGTCTCCCCGGATCCGACTTTGCAGCAGTCTATCCCTGTGACCCGGGTCACGGAGGCCATAAACGTGGCCCTACCCAATCCCCCCGGTCCTCTGGACACATCGCCTCTCCCCCATCCTATTCATGAGGTTCCTCCTCCCCGACCCCCCGACCCGGGTCCCGTCCCACAGAGTGTTGAGGCTACTACAGCCCCTAATGATACCACAATGGAGGAGCCCGTTCTCCTTCCGGTGCTCCTTCCTAGTCACGATCCCAGTGGGCTCGTTGTCCCGGCTCCGTCCGAGTCGAGTTAGCTCCCTTTCCTCCGATGGTGTTTATGACGATTTTTATCTGGAATTGCCAAGGGGCTGGAGGTCGGACCTTTAAGCCAATTTTACGAAATTATCTTTGTATTCATAAGCCCCGTTTGGTGGTCTTGGTTGAGCCTTGTAGTAGCGGCGATCGAGCTGGACGGGTTATTTGGTCTTTGGGCTTTCACCATTCCTTTGGGGTCTAGTCTACAAGTTACTCGGGCAGCATATGGCTGCTCTGGCAGGCGAATGTTAGCGTTAGCATCCGTTTAGCGTACCGTCAATTTATTCATGCTCGGGTAGAGTGGGACCATCAGATCTTTGACTTCACTGCCATCTACGCGAGCCCCACTTATGCGCTTCAAAAGTATCTTTGGTACTATCTGGCCGACCTTGCTTCGCATATCACCATCCCCTGGCTTATGGGCGGGGATTTTAATGCTAAGTTGGAAAGTGCCGATAAACGCGGGGGTTCCCCCACCCAAACCATTATTAATCAGCAATTCCGTGATTGTATGTCTAAGAGCAACCTCCAGGACCTTGGTTTTTTCGGTCCGTGATTCACTTGGAAGCGAGGTACGATCCGAGCTCGACTCGATCGGGCTTTCAGTTCTCCCGCGTGGTTTGCAGAATTTCCAAATGCCCAGGTTTCCCATTTGCCTTTTCTCAAGTCGGACCACAAGCCTCTCCTTATTAGGTTCCACGATCCTAACCCCCACTACCCTTCGCGTCGGCCGTTCCGTTTCCAATCTGCTTGGCTTACTCACACGTCCTTCTCCCAGGTGGTCGCTGATAACTAGATTCTGACCTCCTCGGATTTTAGTGGTGCGATCCAACGCTTTGCGAAAAAGCTCCACCACTGGAATACCACCGAGTTTGGTAACATTTTCCATAGAAAGAAACGACTCATGGCCCAGCTAGAGGGCATTTAGAAATCGGAGGAGAACTTGGATTCTCCCTCCCTTCAGGCTCTCGAGTCCTCCCTGCGGAACGAACTAGAATCTGTGCTTTATCAGGAAGAACTCTTCTGGCACCAATGGTCAAGGAGTCAGTGGCTCGCCCAGGGAGATCGGAATACTCAATTTTATCACGCCATCACTCGTTCTCGTCGGCATCTAGCTAAGAACATTGCTCTCCCCGACGCTCATGGTCATATGCTTACCGATCCCGCTACTCTCCACGATATGGCTCAGCGTTACCTGGAGAGCTTATACAGACCCGACGGTCCGATCCCTGACACTGGGCCTCTTCCTGGCAAGTTTCCCCTACCCCGCCCCAACTGTTTGCGGACCTTTCCCATCCGCTTAGCTCCGACGAAATTAAGTCGACGTTTTTCTCTATGGCTCCCAATAAGGCCCCCGGTTTCGATGGCGTCACCGCTCTCTTCTACCAGTCCCAATGGGACACTGTTGGGCCTTCCCTTATTTCTTTCCTTCAACGTGTTTTCCGTCACAAAGTTTGGGAATCAGAGTTTAACCGCACTGTCCTTGTTCTTATTCCTAAGACCCCCTCCCCTACTTCCATCTCCTAGTTCCGTCCGATAGCATTTTGTAATGTGCTTTATAAAGCCCTCACTAAGATTCTTTCTCTTCACCTTCAACCGTACATGGACGCGCTTGTTAGCCTGACCCAGTGCAGCTTTGTGCCTGGACGTCTGATTATCGATAATATTATCATCGCCCAGGAAATTATTCACTCCATGAAGCGAAAAACTGGTCGGACGGGGTTGATTGCGATCAAAGTGGACCTTGAAAAGGCTTATGATCATCTCGATTGGACCTTCATTCACGATACTATCCACGATATTGGTCTTCCGGCCTCGTTTCTATCGCTCATCATGAAATGCATTACTACGGTGTCATTCCACGTGAACTGGCATGGAGAGCTTAGCGAGGGCTTTTGGCCTTCTCGCGGTCTTCGTCAAGGGGATCCTCTCTTCCTGTATCTTTTTGTGTTCTGTATGGAATAGCTCGGCCATGCGATTACGCATGCGGTGTCTTCGGGTTGTTGGTGTCCGATACGTTTGAGTAGGCACGGGCCCTCTCATCCTCTTTTCGGAGGCTTCTATTGATTAAGTTCACGTGGTTCGGGGTGTATTGGACTCGTTCTGTTCTGCTTCGGGACAACGCGTGCACACTGATAAGTCTCGGTGCTACTTTTCCAAAAACGTCCCCCTTTCAACCGGTCGCGCCTTAAGTTGCGCGCTCACGTTCCCTCGCACTACCGACCTTGGTCGATACCTGGGGGTTTCCCTCCTCCACCAGTGGATAAGTAAGTGCACTTATCAGCAC
This sequence comes from Erythroxylum novogranatense, assembly GCA_029891385.1. NCBI lineage: Eukaryota > Viridiplantae > Streptophyta > Magnoliopsida > Malpighiales > Erythroxylaceae > Erythroxylum > Erythroxylum novogranatense. Next base: position 32,757,914 of record CM057226.1, on the reverse strand, counting down.
ATTTTAGATACAGTCCACCGCCGGTTATCAAGATGGGCCCCCTCCACTTTGTCTTTTGCTGGCCGAGTCACCTTGGTGCAATCGGTCATCTCGACCATCCCGAGCTACACTATACAGACGGTCTCAGTCTTACGGGGGTTCCTCCCCCCTTTCATTTGCCACTCTATAGCCGGCATGTTTGCTCCTTCCCCTCTTCAGGGTGATGACAGACTCGTCTAGGGTGCCACTGATCATGGGCACTTTACCGTTGCTTCTACGTACTCCCTACTTACGGGTCCAGTGATGGACAATCCACATGGGGTATGGCGGGCCATTTGGCAATGGTGGGCCATTTGGCAATGGCGGGGTCCCTAGAGGGTGCGCTCCTTTTTATGGTTACTGGCGAAAGATCGATTACTTAGTAACCAACAATGGATGCACCGTCATCTTACCGCCGACAGTTCTTGTCCCCGTTGCTTCTACGAAGAATCCTCTCTTCATATTGTTCGTGACTGTCCGCTCTCTCATCATATGTGGGACATTTTTCCGTCGGACATCGTTACATTGTCTGCCTTTACTCTCCCCATTTTTGACTGGTTGCATACCAACCTTCTCCAGTGTTGGAGCGTGTACGACCAGGAGTGGGCCCTACTTTTTGGGTTAATCTGCTGGTTCCTTTGGATATGGAGGAACAAAACTATTTTTTATTCTACTTTTGTTCGTCCCGCCTCACCCTTGTTTCTTATCTTGTCTTTTGCAGCACAGGTTCAGCAGACCGACGCCCGGCATAGTCTGAGCCCCACTGGCTCTCACCCCCTTCGGGTTCAACAGGTTGGTTGGAGTCATCCTCAGGATGGCTAGGTCAAGCTCAACACGGATGAGGCCTGCAATCCTACTCATCTCAAGCTTCCGCAGGCGGTCTTATCCGCGACAATGATGGTAGTTGGCGAGGTGGGTTCTCCCAGCTCATTGGTTGATGCTCAGCGCAGGTAGCGGAACTCTGGGCAGTCTACACAGGTCTCTCCCTAGCTTGGAGATTGGGTTTCCGTCGGATTGAGTTGGAAGTGGACTCGATGGAGGTGCACCAGCTCCTGTCTTCTGTGCCCTCTCGTTCTCATTCGAGTATCCCTCTCGTCATGGGAATACGGGAGCTCCTCCACCGGAACTAGACTGTTGTTCATCGCCATGTCTTTCGAGAGAGCACTGTTGTTGATCGCCATGTCTTCCGAGAGAGCAACAGATGTGTGGACTGGCTCGCCGCCCCGGACAGTCTGGACGACATTGGAGTCACTTATTTTGATGTACCACCTTTGGGTGCCATAGACTCCTCATAGAGGATATGTCGGGGGTCTATTTTCCCCGACTCATCTAGCTTCGTAGTTTCCTTTTCCCTTTATGTTAAAAAAAAAAAGTCTCAATTTCTTAATTCAATATTCATGTGTGCATCGAGAGAAGGTATAGATATGTTAGGTTAATTGTTATTTCAACTTAATAATCAAACTTACATGATTTTAGAATTCCTTATAAGTAAACTTGAAGCACTAACTTTTATTATTTTGAGTTCTCTTCCTTAGTTAATATTATCATTTTATTAATTATTAGTTTAATTACTTTTTAAACTTCCATTTATTTAATTTTATTTTTGGCTATAAAATGTAGTAGCTATAGTCTTTGTATCAAAACTCTAAAATATTCTAGATTTTATAACTTGTTACAATTGATTCTATACACTTTTAGATAGATTCAATCATTTAGTTTTGCAAAAACTATTGATTAAATAACTAAAACAATTTAGCTAGCTTGAAGCCATATCGGTTGGCACATCGCTTAGTTAATGTTCAAAGTCTAAAATCACCCGATTTGTCCAATTTTGAACACTCTATTAGTTATCAATAGTAATCATTTTAACTAATCAATTTCTTATAGAAAATATATTCAAATCTTTAATTTTCAAGTATTTCCAAAGATTAAACATGACACCTTTGATCATTTGAAAATTTTTCCATTTTATTTAAAGATCATGATGTTTTTAGTGTTAACTATAAAAATTTATGCATTATGCCTAAAACTTAAATAATTATACAATATTTAAGCCGCTAGACCATTGAAAAGGGTAATTTAAGGATTATAAGAAATTTTCATTGATTGAATTACAAATTAAGTACCTATTTCATCTCATATTGACTTGACCTTCATTTATATTGCCTTGAAGCTTACGAATTATAAATGTGTTTCACTTTAATCATTTTATTCATTGTTGGATTATGCGCTTTATTTAACTAATTTTTAAATCACTTTTGCATTTCTATTTAACTTTATCTTTCATATATTACTTACGTCTATGACAACCGACTTACTATCGTCACCAAAATAAATTGAAAAATTAGTAAGGACTTTACTTAGTTCAAAACTAACATTTGGATTTTGATTGATGCATTTAATAGTTTATATAAAGCAATTTATTTTATAAATAAATAAAAATAAATGAGACTAAAACTAAAATTTCACCTAAAAGAAAGCATGTCAAAAATAATGAAGTATTACAAAAATATTTTTATGTATTTAAATTAAACTTAACATCAATATATTTTCCATTTAAATGAACTAAAATATTTGAGTTAGCCAAATGAAAAAATTATGGTATTGCATAAAACAATAAAAGTTATCATATTTGTCAATGCCCAAACTTTTACTCGAAAGTTAATTGAATCCCTAAGTTCTTTTTTACCAATTACGACCTTAAACACTTTTGATTTATTCAATTAAGTGTTTATATAGGTCAAAGCTAATGAAGGTGACTATTGGCAATACAAGGAAAATGTTAAATAGCGACGGAAAAATATCGACGGTATTAAAACCGTTAGAAATACCGACCGAAAAAGCATTACTGTCGTCGAAATTGGTTGCGCGTTAAAGTTGTTGTGACCGAAAACCATTCCGTTGCTAAATTTCGTGAAATATATGTATCGATGCCCATTTTGGTCGGTAAAGGAATCGGTGAATACATCGGCCTTCACTCAACGTAATCGGTAAAGGAGTCGGTGAATACTTCGGCCTTCACTCAACGTAAACAACTTTGTTTTGGTTTAAACCAAAATAACGTCGTTTTAGTTTTAATTTAAGCTCCTCTGCTCCTTCCTTCTCCTCCTCCTCACGCGGTACCGTACGGCTCTCTTCTTCCTACGGCTTTCTTCCTCCTTCATCTTCCTCCAAGGACACCGCCGCTCGCCGCTCGCTGCTCGCCGCCGTCACTTCTCCTCGTCGTCTCCGACAGGTTAATAAGTTCTTCGACAACTTATTTTCAAGGAAAATTTGTACCATTGTATATTGACTAAGGCTTTATCAATTGTTTTCCTTAAAAACCACCTCTCATTTTTTATTGTTTCAAGTATAAAGTTCCTTCCATATTTGAATCAATAAACTCAATATGGATAACATAATAATATAGTTTCTAAGAGAATAATTTCCTTTAATTTAGATGGATGAATTATGATGTTGAAATCTCTAAGAATTATCAAAGAAGTATTCATAGTGAAATGTATTTCCTTTTAACTTATTTCATAAATAGATCCTTTGAAATGAAAATTAAAAGAACAAACAAAAGTCATTTGGGATTTATTTTCTCTTGCATAATTGTTATAGATAGGTGGATAAACTGATCTTTGATAATTGAGTGAAGAAAATTGATTTTGTCAGGGTCAAAAGCACTTGCTAATTTTCCATTATAATAAGAATGATGATTGGAGATAATGGATCAATGCTTTCCATAAATTTTAAATTTTTTTTGCAATTATCCTATTTGAACTTAGTTTCCAAGAAACCAATTAAGAAAGGTATGATATCTTGTAAGTAATCATACATCACTTACATTTTTTGAGACTATTGAGACTCTAACATTCAATAAAAGATTAAACATCAAAAGGGGAGGTTTGAGATCTAGTTTCTTTATGTTTCCTATTTGACTTGTTCCTAGTAAGAAGTGTGAAATCATTACCTACAAACCATGTTCCTTAATAGAAATTAGTCTATTTTTCATTTGGGGAACTATCATGATTATTGGTTTTTACTAGATAGTGCGTTTAATTATAGCTTGGTTGTACATATGGTAGAGAAGATTCACTACTCTACTCTTATTCTCCTTAGTTTTGGGAACTAAATATAAAATGGGGATAGCCTCTGTATCCTCTAATTGAGTTACTTCCTCCTTTCTATTTATTATATGCATATTTTCCTTACTTACTGCTTTGTTTCTCTTATTAATGATCTCATTTTATCCTAGGAATTGAATTTGCATTAGCTTATAGTGATCCTCTCTTTGAAACTTCTTGCTCATGGATATCCATTTTTTGACTCGGTGAATTAGGTTTAGTCACAATTGATAGATAATAGTCCATGGATATAAGATCACACAAATATCACAAATTTCTAATGGAATGTCACATTAATAAAATCCCCCAATTTATCAAATCCTTATATTCTTTAAATGTCCATACTTTAAAGTTCCTGATTCTTTTAATTCTTCAAGTCCAAATTTAAGATTTAAAATTACAATTCTTCCTCCCTATTTATTTAGGCAAGTTTCTTAATTGAAAGAATATGAATTAGTTAACATTTGAGTGAAGGAACTATATCTCAATATCATTTAACCTTTCAAAATCTTTTTTAAGGTCTTTATTCTCACAATCAATCTCATTATTCACTATCAAAACCATACTTGTCTATCAAATTCTAAGTTCAAACCTTTCCTATTGAAGAAGAAATTTTATTGAAATTGGGTCGCAAATAAAAGAGAGAAGAATTCAAGAATTTAATATATTTTAAAATTAATTAGATCTTAGGAATTAAGAAATTGACTTTAAGATTCGATAAATTTGATGTTTTGCTAGTGACTCTTCATAATATGAGTCTTCAAAATGTCAATAGGTACATGTGATATCCATGTTAGTAATAATATCTTGATCATGTATACGCTTGTTTCTTTTATTAGTTACGATTGGCAAAAGGTTTAATTAATTGAATTAAAATAATTAGATTTTAATTGACGAAAAAAATTAAGAATACTGATGGTCTAAATGGATGTATAAGTATTAACAATTATAATATCATAAAAATAAATTTTGAAATATTTTAAATCCTTTTTTAATTTAAGTATCATGTAATAAATTTAAATGATAAAATCGATAACCTTTCCACCAAAATTATTGTTAAACAAATTGATCAATAATATGGTATAAAATGAAAAGAAAATATATTAGATCATATTTCAAATTTTTTAAAACATATGAGTTATAGTTACACATAATTTAGAAGATTTCAAATTATCTATCATCGTTTTAATCCTTTAGGTTAATTAATCTTGTAATTATAGTGAACTTAAAAAGGACAATTAAGTACCCAAATTTTTAATTTGTTTAATTGTAGCTTGACATTAGTTTCTCCATTAAATTTAATGATGTGACTTATCACGTGTTTTAAAAACTCTCACTAAACGATGACGTTGAATACATGTCAGATTAATTAATTAAGATTAGCAAATCTACATAACGACAGACGTCGTTTAATACATGTCAGATTAATTAATTGAGATTAACAAAAATACATAGTTTAGTTAAATTGACAGATTAAAGAAAACTAAATGATGTAGTTTTGATATTCCAATCCCTAAATACCGCCCACTTCCTTTTGCTTTTCAAATTGCCCCTTCCTTTTACTTATGATAGTTGTCTCTGTCCTTTCATATACTCTAATAATTCTTTTATGTTACATGAACACGATACTCTCTCCTTTTCTTTATGAGCGGTTTATAATTGAAATATATACTAGAAATTAAAATTGTAATTTAGATGTGTGAATGATCTAAATTATAATAAATGGAAACGAGCTTCAAAAGATCCGTTGTAACTATGAGTTTCCTTTCAACTCTCTGTCGATGAGTATTTTAGGGCGAATCTTTTGGGGCTGCCGCGTGCAATGAACAAGGCTTTGTTGCTAATATTTCTCTTCAAGGCAAGGGTCTCTCTAGCCTAATATGCCGCTGTTGATGGGCTGAAATGGTTCAACAGATCAGTTGAGTTGAGTGGACTGAGTGATTTGCATCTCAATGTTAGTAACCTTTCTAATGAGTATATATATAAAAAAAAAACCTTTCAAATGAGACTCTAGCTCTGATTGGTAACACGACTAATTTATCACATAGACATGTAACATTATCACAAGGCATCTATGATCTCCGTTGGTGGGAGTGTGTCGGCGTGGGAAGTTGCTCGGGCCACTGCCACTGCTTTGCAGGTCGAGTCGTCGAGTGAGTTGGGGTTTAGGATGCAAGAGGTGCCATCTGTCCGCTGACTTATTGCGATTGAAGGGAAGATATTTGAGGTGTATTAAGTGTGTGACGGTCGGCGATAGCGCCGTCGGTAAAACTCGTTTGCTCTTTTCCTATACAAGCAATACTTTCCCTACGATTCGAAGAAAAAAAGAGAGTACGGTTATGTCCGAAAGTTGTTGTCGACACAACCGCCTCGCCGCCATCACTTTCACCTTTCGACCATTTTAGGTAAATCTTCCTTTTATTTTCGTCCAATACATATTTCCTTTTTTGCGTGCTTTGCGTGCTCTCGATTGAAGAGAGAACCAGGGGCGACGTAACTGAAAGAAGGTGATTTTCCTTGTTCATTCCGTTGAATACCAATAGTAATATACAAAAGACGCTAACTTGATCCTAGGCTATAATTATGGAAACGAATAACCAAATATACGCCTAATGATATATACAGTAGATAATGAAGGATTCTAGCTATATTTACATATATTCTAACACACCCCCGCAATCGAAGCGGGAGGACACCGTACACTGAGACTGTCCCAAAAGTCTTCAAAAAGAACCAAAGGAAGATCTTTTGTAAAAATATCTGCAATTTGATAGCGCGACGGGACATGCAAGACACGTACTTGTCCACGAGCAACCTTTTCACGGACAAAATGTATATCCATTTCGATATGTTTAGTGCGTTGATGTTGAACTGGATTTCCAGAGAGATAGATGGCACTAACATTATCGCAATAGACCAATGTAGCCTTCTGAATAGGAAAATGAAGCTCCAGAAGAAGGTTTCGTAACCAACAAGATTCAGAAACTACATTGGCAACTCCTCGATATTTGGCCTCTGCACTAGATCGAGACAAAGTAGCTTGCCGTTTTGATGACCACAAGATTAAATTGTCACCAAGAAACACACAATAACCAGAAGTCGAGCGTCTAGTATCAGGACAACCACCCCAATCTGCGTCAGTGTAGGAAATGAGTGTGGTCGTTGGAGATGGATATAAATGCAATCCATGATCCAATGTGCCCTGAAGATATCGCACAATGCGCTTGAGGGAATGCATATGGACCTCCATCGGGTTATGCATGAATAAACAAATTTGTTGCACAGCATAAGAGATGTTGGGTCTTGTGAAAGTGAGATATTGCAGGGCACCTGCAAGACTGCGATAAAGTGATGGATCATCATATGGTGTGTTAGAAGTAGCACTCATCTTCGGTTTGGTGTCAACTGGAGTAGGACTAGGTTTACAAGATGACATGCCAGCCCGTTCTATGATATCTTCTGCATACTTCCTTTGAGATAAAAATAGACCACCAGCGTGACGGGTGACAGCAATACCCAAGAAATAGCTTAGTGGCCCCAAATCCGTCATAGCAAATTCTGAGCTGAGAAGTGTCATGATGGACTTGCGCAGATGATCAGAGGAAGCAGTTAAGATAATATCATCCACATATAGAAGAATGTAAGCCATAGCAATACCTTTACGGTAGATAAAAAGAGAATGATCAGACTTGCTATGAGAGAACCCAACACTGGAGATGTAGTCCGCAAACCATTTGTACCAAGTGCGGGGAGCTTGCTTTAGGCCATATAAAGACTTCTTTAGCAAGCAAACATAGTCAGGATGTGTTGGGTCTCGATAACCTACGGGTTGATGCATGTATACAGTTTCCGTGAGTTCGCCGTGTAAAAAGGCATTTTTAACATCAAGTTGATGAATAGGCCATGCTTTAGAGAGAGCTAAACTGAGAACAGTGCGAATAGTTGCTGGTTTAACCACCGGGCTATAAGTTTCGCCACAATCCACGCCAACCTGTTGAGTGTTGCCATCACCAACAAGACGGGCTTTATGCCTCTCAAAAGAACCATCAGATTTTTTTTATGTCTGAAAATCCACATAGACCGAATTACATTAACATCAGGTGGACGGGGTACCAAATCCCACGTCTTATTTTTAATAAGAGCATTATATTCATCATCCATAGCCATTTTCCAATTCGGGTCAAGAAGGGCAGATAAGGGGTTACGAGGAAGAGGTGATTGGGGAGCTTGGTGAAGAAGGTCGTACTTTTTGTTAGGCTTAAAGATCCCATGTTGACTTCGAGTAATCGGGCGTTAGGCTGGAATAGGAAGTTGTGCCAAAGAGGTAGCTAAGGCAGTTGGGTTGTGGACAGTGGGACTGCCAGGAGGATCAGGTTGTCTGGAAGGGTTGTGTATATGAGCTGGCTGATGGACAGGGGGCTGAGAAGGAGTAGGCGAGTTAGCCTCAGCCTGAGTTGGACTACTTTGTGAGGCTAAATGATGGATGACATAAGGAGAAGGACCATCGTCTAAAAAATTGTAAGTGAAAGGAGAGGGAGTATGCACCTTGGCAAAAGGGAATTTGGTTTCATCAAAAAGGACATGACGACTAATTATGATTTTATTTGAGGATAAATCATAACATTTGTAACCACGATGATGAGATGGAAAGCCCAAAAAAACACACGGGGTAGAGCGGGCTTGTAACTTGTTAATTGTATTGGATGGGAAAAGAGGATAGCACAAGCAACCGAACACCCGAAGATGAGAATAAGATGGGTCTTTTTGATATAGAAGTTTGAGGGGAGTGTGATAGGCTAATCGTTTATTTGGGAGAATGTTGAGAAGGTACGTTGCCATGGCTAAGGCATGATGCCAAAATGATGGTGGTAAGGATGCATGGGCAAGGAGAGTGCGAACAATGTTGTTAATGGTACGAATTTTTCTTTCGGCTTTGCCATTTTGGGATGAAGTATGAGGACAAGAAAGACGAAAGGATATACCATTAGCTTTGCAAAATTCCCAAAAAGAAACGTTATCAAATTCCTTGCCATTATCACATTGAATGTTTTTAATTTCCCGATTAAATTGAGTGTGAATGAAAACTTTGAATGTCGAGAAAGTAGGAAAAGTTTGAGACTTTTTAGACAAGGGGAATGTCCACAAAAATTTAGAGTAATCATCCAAAAAAAGCATGTAATATTTGTGGCCTGACGAGCTCAAAACGGGAGAAGTCCAAAGATCACTATGGATTATATCAAATGGCATAAAAGTGCGTGAATCAGAAGCAATAAATGGCAATTTAACATGTTTGCTAAGAGGACAAGAATGACAAACGTGAGATTTATGAGTCCCACTACATTGAATAAACTTATTTAGCCTAAGAGAATCAAGAACAAGTGCTCCCGAATGACCCAATCGTTTATGCCATAAAGATGGTGCTAGAGTTGCAAAAGTAGATGATGATGTGGCTTGATTGGTGGTGAGGATAGGATAAAGCTCGCCCTGACTATCACATCTCATTAGACGCATCCCCGTTTGAAAGTCCTTCACAGAGAACCCAAAAGTATCAAATTCAACAGAAACTGAGTTATCAGTGGTAAATTTTCTAACTGACACTGATAAGTTGAGGAGCATGGAGGACATTTTTTAAGGAGAAAGGTGGGTTTGGGGGAGAAAATGTTGTATGACCATAACCATGAATTGGAATTGAATGACCATTTCTGACAATGATACCACGATTATTGCTCAAATTAAAATAAGACGAAAGGTTACCTTGTGCGGATGTCATATGGGAAGTGGCTCCCGTATCCATGTACCAGTTTGTATCAGGAGGAGTGAGCCCAAGTGTGTGCATCGCGGCTTCGATGTCGGTTGGAGTGGGATGTACTGCTGCAGAGTAAGCGTGTTGTGGGCGTGGGCCGAGAACTCCAGCCTGCTTCTGTGGTATGTTGGGCCTGGCCCATGGAGCTGTTGGGTAAGGACAAGGAGGAACAACCCATGGTAGGAAAGGTCATGGCCATTGCTGCCCATTCCCCATTTATGGCTGCCACTGTTGGTGGTGGGTGAGATCCTGACGCCCATAACCGCGACCACCACTGCTGCCACCACCCTTGTTGCCACTACCGCCCCGACCACGATTTCGACCATTGGTGTTTCGGTTTGGAGTGTTTTTACTACCACCATTAGTATCATTGAAGCCACCACTATTAACATGGTTGTGAGAGTAATAGTCAGAGGAAGAATGGTCATCGGACAACTTGGCAACCACGGCGGCATTCGACCCAGTAGCGACCTGTTTTGCTAACCCGGCTTCTTCAAGGGTGAGCATGGAGCGGGCCTGATAAAATGGCGGAAGTGGATTGCTTTGACGGATCAGCATTCCTACTCCCTTATATGCTTCGGTGAGGCCGGCCACCATTTGAAGAACAAGACGGTTGTTCGAGACCGGTGCTCCAACATTCTTGAGTTGATCTGACAGAATTTTGAGCTTTTGACAATATACAGAGACATTTGGGAAATCCTCCATGTTTGTGTGAGAGAATTCTTGCTCAAGAGTTACGGGACGAGAATTTTTGTTGTCTTGGAAAATATCACGTAGCCGATTCCAAGCTTCCATTGCTGTTGAGCCTGGTTCAAGAATGGTATGCAGTAGGTCATTTGAAATTGTGGCATAAATCCATTGAAGGACTGTGGCATCAAGGGTCGACCATAGTTCCTTCTCATCATTGGTGGTAGGAACTTTTCCGCTGCCTGTTTCGGACTGGATGATGTGGTCGATGACTCGGTGAGATCGTGCGTGAATTTTGAAAAGTTCCGCCCATGTCGCATATTGGACATTTTCCATCTCAAGAGTGATGGAGATATGGTTCTTAATGTTGGAGACAGCAAGAGCCGGATGAAAGGAAGATTTTGAGTCAGCCATGGCTGAAGAGGATTGACAGTGAGAGCAGCAGAGATGAAGAGGAGAGGAGAGAATCGTGCCCTAGAGCTCTGATACCATATTGAATTTTTAATATGGGCAGAGTGTAGAATCCACTAACAAGAATTGGGCTTGGGTCAACTATTGTCCAAATAACTAGAACTAGTTGTTTGGATGGTTGACCTTTACCACTTTTAAACCCTTTAATATTTTCATGTCTAGGCAATATGGGACACTCTAACACTCTCCCTCAAGTGCAACTGGGGCTGGACATCCAGTTGTCACTTTAAATATACGCAGTGGTAACCGGATCGGGCCACTGGGACTGGACATCCAGACGGACAATCGAGAAATTAATAATCCGGACCAAACCAGCTCTGATACCATGAAAGAAGGTGATTTTCCTTGTTCATTCCGTTGAATACCAATAGTAATATACAAAAGACGCTAACTTGATCCTAGGCTATAATTATGGAAACGAATAACCAAATATACGCCTAATGATATATACAGCAGATAATGAAGGATTCTAGCTATATTTACATATATTCTAACAGTAACAACATGCGAAAATCACCGATGCATGGACCCAGTACGATGGACAGGACAGGGGTGTTGGAAAAGGAAGTGTCGATCAGGTAGCGGCAATAAATCAAAACCAATAAACCTTTCCCTGTGTGAACAACCACAACCAATCTAAAAGAAAAACAGCAGCCAACAAACTCACCAATACACAATATTCAGCAGCAAGAAATAAAGAATACAGGCAATTTTTACGTGGAAAACTTCCCTAATGTGAGAAAGAAAAAACCACAAGATCTAGTCCAGTAAAGAAAAACTCCACTATTATCAATCAAGTTACAGAGAGTTTTTCACCTCTAGATATAACTAGAGTCTGTTATGAATTCATCTGAGCCCAATGAAGATATTGGCCCAAGCAACAAACCAGTTGTAAGGAGAAAAAATAGAATCGGACATCCTCCAATTAAATTGCAGGATTATGCATGGAAGGACACGTCAAGTGCCAAGAAATGAATCGCACGCACTTGGAGATGCTTTTATAGATCATGATAGTACCAGAATACGTTATGAATATTCTGTTATGATTGATCAGTTCTCTCTCTCATCCCTACTTCTCTCTGCTTTTCTCATCTTTTCTCGGTATTTTCCTTTTGATACTTGTAATTCTTTCCTTGAGTCAATCAAGCGTCAAAGATTGCTTGTTCACTGTTTCATTGAATTACCGAATATTAGACCCTGACATTGGTGCTTTCATTGAGCCTCTGTAGAGATGACAGGGGAGCAGCATAATACCAGGATGAAAGCGATGGATGATAAGATCACAGCTGTAGTCGACACTCAGGTGACGTTTCGACGGGATCTGGATGTCCTGATTTCTGCCTTTGAGAGTCAGTCCCAACTTTTACACGAAGTTTTAGCTCGAACGGGACCTCAGAAAAATAGCCCAGACATAGGGGCCACGGCGAGTGCTTCTACTTCGGACAATCCACTTGGACATCATAAACTGGCGCCGGTTCAGATGGCTCGGTTTTCCGGAGTCAATCCTGATAGATGGGTAATGCAGGCCGATCATTATTTTAACTTTTATCAGATTGGAGAGGAGGAATGGGTGACTATTTCTTCTTTTTACTTCGATGATTCGGCGGATGACTGGTATGATTGGATGCACCGCAACCGTCAACTAGCTGGGTGGTCGGCTTTCACGTCGGCAATTTTACAACGATTCCGTTTTCATGACCTGGAAGAACCAGAAGGAGTTTTGGCCAAATTGCAGCAAACATCATCTGTGGTTGAATATCGCTCCCGGTTTGAAGCTATTACTAGTCGGACGGTTTATTTGCCGGCACAATTTTTGATCCATTGTTTCATCTCGGGGTTAAGGGCTGATATAAAGCATTATGTTCTGGTGAATAAGCCTTCTACGTTGGATGAGGCTATGTCTTTGGCCCAGTTGCACGAGCAACGGATAGCCTTGAAGAAAGGCCACATGAAACCATCTTTGGGCAATTCTCGACCCATTTTGCCGACACCCAAACCCTTCATCCCACACACCACCCTCTCGTATACACCATCTCCGCCAGCCGCCACCGCTACTGCTACATTACCTAGTGGTTCTAAAGTTCCATTTCGTTGATTGTCGCCAGTGGAAACCGCCCAACACCGAGCCCAAAGGCTTTGTTTCCACTGTGATGAGAAGTATACATGGGATCACAAATGTCGGGCCCAACCGCAGCTGTTATTGCTTGACGACAGTGACCCTCCGGACCCCGGCCACCTTGACCCATCGCCTCCGGTGAATACGTCGGATGGGGAACCCGACCTTGCTGATCTTCACTCACAACTACACTCCTCCATTTCGTATAATGCCTTGGCTGGGGGATGCTCCGTCTCCACGCTTCGTTTTCAAGGATCGATTCAGGGCAAAATCGTTCAGGTCTTGCTCGATGGAGGTAGTACTCATAATTTTGTGCAGACACGTGTTGCGAAATTTCTTAATTTCCCAATCATTTCTATCCCCAGTTTCTCAGTGTTGGTTGGCAGTGGGGAGCGTTTGGTCTGCACCGGCATGGTGAAACAGGTGTCGCTTGTGATTCAGGGGCATGAAATTTCGGTGGATTTTTATGTGTTGTCGATTCAGGGCTGGGACATGGTTTTAGGAGTTGATTGGGTAGCCACACTTGGCCCAGTTATGACAGATTATGCAGCTTCGATTTTTGAATTTTCGACTAACGGTCACACTGTTCATTGGGTTGAAGAATCTGCTCCAGTTGCACAAGCCATCCAATTTTAGGGGTTGCGTAGATTGGAAAGAATTGGGGTCGTAGCGGAATATTTTCGATTGGAGTTGGTACCCGCTCAGCTAGTCGACGTACCACCTGTACCTACGGACTTGGCTGCCCTCCTTCACCAGTTTGCTCCTGTCTTTCAGCCACCAAAAGGGTTGCCACCATCCCGTGGGTATGACCATGCTATTCATTTAACTTCTAATAGCAATCCGGTGAATGTCAAACCCTACCGCTATCCTCATTTCCAGAAACAAGCAATCGAGAAGTTAGTAGCAGAAATGTTGGCAGAGGGGATCATCCGCCCCAGCACGAGCCCATTTTTGTCACCGGTTCTCTTGGTTCGGAAGAAAGATGGAACGTGGCGCTTTTGCGTCGACTATAGAGCACTAAATGCGATAACAGTACGTGATCGCTTTCCGATTCCTTCGATCGATGAATTGTTCGATGAATTACATGGGGCCAAGTATTTTTCAAAGTTAGACCTCCGTGCCGGGTATCATCAGGTCCGTATTAAAGCTGGTGACGAAGGAAAAATAGCCTTTCGTACTCATGACAGGCATTACGAGTTTCTCGTAATGCCATTTGGGTTGACAAATGCTCCTTCGACGTTCCAAGCCCTAATGAATGATGTTTTCCGTGCATTCCTCCATCGGTTTGTCTTTGTGTTCTTCGACGACATTCTTGTGTATAGTGCAACATGGGCAGCACATTTGGAACATTTGCGGTTGGTTTTGGCAGCACTGCAGGAACATAAATTGGTGGCTAAATTGTCTAAATGCCTGTTCGGACAGCAATCAGTGGCCTACCTTGGTCATGTCATTTCCCAACAAGGAGTCGCAGTAGATCAAGATAAAATCCGAGCCATTCAGACTTGGCCACTACCTAAATCAGTTAAGGATATACGTGGGTTTCTTGGACTTGCCGGCTACTATCGACGATTCATACGCCAATTTGCGATGATAGCAGGGCCACTCACTGATCTGTTGCGGAAGGACAATTTCACTTGGACAGCAACTGCTGCTACGGCATTTGACGATTTAAAAAAGGCATTAAGCACAACTCTAGTGCTCGCACTTCCTGATTTCGCCTTGCCTTTTACCATTGAAACTGATGCGTCGGGGACGGGTATTGGGGCAGTGTTGTCACAGAGCAAACATCCAATTGCTTATTTCAGCCAGCGATTGAGTGTTCGTATGCAACAGGCCTCTACGTATCAGAGGGAAATGTTCGCCATCACACAAGCTATTGCTAAATGGCGCCAGTACCTTTTGGGACGCAAATTCACCATCATCACAGATCAGCAGCCGCTCAAGAGTTTAATTGAGCAAGTGATCCAGACCCCTGATCAACAAAAGTGCCTCAGAAAGCTCATTGGGTACGATTTTGATATTGTGTATAGACCTGGTAAATTCAATACTGCTGCTGATTCCTTATCACGTGTCCCTAGTTCACAGTTACTCGCTCTCTCAGCTGTTACTTTCGATGTTATCTCTGAAATCCGTACTGCTAACTTGGTCCATAGTGAATTGTTGACATTACAACAGAAATTGTTACAGGATCCTGTTAGTCTGCCAGGATTTGTATTCCATGATGGCTTGCTTCTATTTAGAGGTCGGTTGGTAATTCCATCAGATTCTCACCTTCGTCAGCAACTTCTTACTGAGTTCCATTCTTCACCCTCAGGAGGCCATGCCAGCATTACCCGAACATTGCATAGACTCTCCGCCAATTTCTTTTCAACGTCTATGCGAAAAGATGTGAAGAAATTTGTCACTGAATGTCAGATTTGTCAACAGATGAAACATTCTACCATGCAGCCAGGGGATTTATTGCAACCATTAAACATTCCGGAATTGGTATTTGAGGGCATTAGCATGGACTTTATCACAGGCCTCCCTCTTGTCCAGGGCAAGTCAGTCATTATGGTGGTCGTTGACTGACTATCCAAGTATGGGCACTTTGTTCCTTTGCCTACCAATTTTTTTGCTGTTAGTGTGGCTGAAGTTTTTGTAAAGGAAATCGTCCGCCTCCATGGCGTACCGGTCGATATTGTCACGAATCGAGATACACGTTTTCTCAGTGCCTTTTGGCAGGAGGTGCACCGATTTCAGGGGACAACCTTAAGCATGAGTACTGCCTACCATCCCCAATCCGATGGTCAAATCGAGGCATTAAACAAATGTTTGGAGATGTATCTGCGGTGTTATGTGGCTGACAACGTTAAAGGGTGGTTGAAAATGCTACCGTGGGCTGAATATTGGTATAACATAGCTTTTCAAACGGCTACTGGCATGACTCCATTTCAGATTCTTTATGGGCGGTCGCCACCAACAATTGTGAGGTACATTAAAAACTCTTCTGGTAACACACTTGTGGACAGTCATCTAATTGACAGAGATCAGACTTTAAAGTTGCTTAAAAAGAATGTGTCGTGCTCAGGCACGAATGAAAATGTTTGCTGATAGACATCGTAGAGAGGTCTCTTTGACTGTTGGTGATTGGGCTTATGTCAAGTTACAACAAGCTTCGCCAAAATTTGATCAGATTGCAGCGGCACAGTAAACTGCGAAGGCGTTACTTTGGACCTTATAAGATCATCGTTTGCGTCGGGGAAGTAGTGTAACATTCCATCACCGATGGGAAGGTTAAATTGGTCAATTTGGACAGGCTAGTAATTTGCATTGCATATTTTGATTGAGCATTCGGGAGTATGATTACTGCATGAGAGTTAGAGTTCGAGGTCGGGATCGGTTTCACGTATACAGTTGAGTCATTCTGATTTATATGTAAATTTGTATTTCCGCAAATTAGTACTATTATGCAGAGGGCCCCAATTGATTAATGTTGTATTGTGATGTGATTGCTAAAATAGTATTTTGATTGAAAATGTTTTTAGTATCACGGGCTCAAATTGTTTTCTTGACGACAAGACTCGATTATTTTCAAAAATAAAAGAAAATGTCTTACCGAGTTTTTAGAACTGTTTGACTGTTCTAGTATACCACCCTCGTGAGACAAGGGCTCGGATATCACCATCGATATCGGGTTCGGGTCTTGCAAGAGTGGGATACTACAAGTAGCCTACAAACTCGAATTACCAGCATCAGCTCAGATTCACCCTGTTTTTCACATTTCATTGCTCAAAAAATGCCTTGGTAAGCCTAAACAGCAAGTGACACCCCTTGATATGGTTGACTCCTCCGCTACCTTGAAACTGAACCATGCCGCTATTCTTGCGATTCTTCACATTCAACGTTCAACTCAGCTGATTGAGCAATGGCTCGTGCATCGACGGTTTATCAATTTCTCGCCACTGGGAGGATAAGGAACATTTATCGCAACTATTTCTACCTTGCGTACTTGAGGACAAGTCGATTCTCAATGGCGGGGTAATGTTATGAATTCATCTGAGCCCAATGAAGATATTGGCCCAAGCAACAAACCAGCTGTAAGGAGAAGCAATAGAATCGGACATCCTCCAATTAAATTGCAGGATTATGCATGGAAGGACACGTCAAGTGCCAAGAAATGAATCGCACGCACTTGGAGATGCTTTTATAGATCATGATAGTACTAGAATAGGTTATGAATATTCTGTTATGATTGATCAGTTCTCTCTCTCATCCCTACTTCTCTCTTTTTTTCTCATCTTTTTCTGGTATTTTCCCTTTTGATACTTGTAATTCTTTCCTTGAGTCAATCGAAACTGTCAAAGATTGCTTGTTCACTGTTTCATTGAATTACCGAATATTAGACCTTGACAGAGTCACCACTTAACTCAAAATACAATAATAATCATCAACAAGATGAAAGAATCAAAGAGTTAAGAACAATATTGCCCTTAAAATCTCAGCAACTTCGACTGAAGATTAGGGAACCTTAGATACCTCCAAATCTAATCTCCACCGTTCAGAATAAAGAACAACAAGAGATGAATCTCTAGTTAAAATTTCAAGTCGATCCGACAAAAAATCACATGCGATCGAAGGTTAAAAGAATACTGCGCAAAGTTAGAGAAAAACGAAAATCTTTTTCTTTCTATCTTTTTCCCTCTCTTTTCTCTTCCTTTCTCTTCCGGCTATCCACTCTTCACTACTCTTCTTTAGGGTTTAAAACCCTTTTATATTTTAGGCTTTGGGCTCCACTTAGAAGAGACCCAAACCCAATAAGAGGTTATCAGGTACTGTTTCTCTATCTTTGCAACCTTCTTCGTTGATTATGGGTGGGACAAGTCGTTGCTTTTTGGCCATCAAAAGGACTCTGCATTCCCAGGTCTCTCACTGGTTTACTTCTCTTTGTTTGAGTATATTAGTTTTTGGGTGTAGTGTGTGTGAGTTTGTTGACAGTGATCGTCGTCCTGTGCAGTCCCGACAGTCGAGGAGGTAAAGGGTTCCTGTTCAAGCCATCCTTGTAGTTGATTTTATTAGATAAGTTTGTCGGTGCGATTCTGTGTTTGTTGTATGGTTATTGTTAGATAAGTTTTCTGCTAGTCATTTATGCTTCCTCCTGAGCCATGAACACTACCCATGCTGTTGCGTAACGGGTGGAGCTACTCTGCGCAACCAAGAACAGTGCGTGTGTCGGACGATGTCAGGTCGTTGTTGACCGCAGCCCTTAACGCATTCTCTACAGCACCTCACTCAAATCATTGCCAAGTCTGATGCCTCGAGCATCATGACAAGGCTGCAGAAAAGTCGACTGAGAGACGCGTTACCTGTCGTTTCTTGATTTTTTAATCGTTGCATAAGTATTATTATTATTATTATTATTATTATTATTATTATTATTATTATTATTATTATTATTATTATTATTATTATTATTATATTTTATTATATTTTAATATTTTCTGTATTAATTATTAATTCATTATTAACCTTTTCTATTGTATTCTTTATGTTTTTACTTTTTCAACCTGCATCCATATTATCCTTGTCACATTTATATGTGAGTTCATCGAAATGATCTCTATAATATAGAGACCTAGGTAAGGTCACAGATTATCGGGGTCCTCAAATCCTGTTTCATCATGGGCTTCAGGATATGATGATGATGATGATGATGATGACATATAAGAATGACGGCAGCGAAGAAGAAGGACAATAATGCAGCTATTTCAAAAGGAAGGAAGGGGCAACGTTTAGGATTGAATATCGAAACTACATCGCTTAGTTTTCTTTAATCATCACTTTACATAAACAATATAGTTTTGTAACCTCAATAATTAAACCACGACTAGGAGGATTTCTAAAACACATGATAAGTTATGTCATTAAGTTTAACTAAAATATTAATGTCAAGTTAAAATTAAAAAAATAAATATTTAATTGTCATTTTTTAAAGCTCAAATTATAATTATATAATTAAACAAAATTTGTAATTTTTAATTAAACCTAGTTCTTTTAATCATTCACTTTTTCTAAGTAGGTTGAATTTTGAAGAGTAATTAATGATTTAGAATTTCCTAAATCTATTATACTTCTAATTTGATATGTCAAATCACAAATGTAAGTTTACATAGAAACTTAAATAAAATTGAAATTTTCACAGAACTTATATTTATGATCGTCTTTATAGTAATATATTCTGCTAACGTGTAGCTCAATGCTAATGGACATGGAAAATTGGTGGAGAATATATAAACCTATGTGTAGAGCAACTTATTTGTACTTGACGGAGAAATTTTATCTTCATCTTCTTTTCCATTATACGAGTATTCTCCATCAATATCATTTCCATGTTCCTCTTCTGTACTATTCGATGGAGATTTAGTTGATGGATGTGCATGCACACCGGCCGATGAGTATCTCCAAAATATAACATAAGTCTAAAATTCCTTGCATCCTTTTTCTTGAATCATGAACCATTTTATGCACCTATAATGATGAAAAAATAAATGAGAATGAATAGTATATAATATGATATATTAACAAAACAAAAGATATACTTTACCTTAAATAGATTTTCCCAACATTCATTTGTAGCATTAACTTCACCAGTACAAGAGTTGTAACCGATTCCTGTTTCTTTGATTAAGTTCTTGAAATTCTTCAATCTAGCCCTTAGTCCATTATACTTATTCTTCAATTGAATATCAGTGTACTCCTTATTGAACTTTGTTTGAAGCCCTGTTTTAATATTCTTCCAACTAGATTTTGAAAAGGTAGTAGTTGTTCGATTTCCCTTCTTCACTTCTTCAACCATCAAGGAGATTAAATACATCTCTATCGTATCATTCCATACTCCATCTTTTTCATTTACTTCCATACAATCATTGTCATCATTCATATTGTTCAAGCTTGTCATAACTAAATGTACATTAAAATAAACATGAGATAATATATTGTATTCTACATTTAAAAATAATCTCGGTGCTCTACATTAACAAGATATTATAGCAAGATAATAAAGTCATACGAGGTGTAAAGATAAGAATAAATGTGAAGATTTGCATGAATGTTTCTAACAGTTGCATTTAAAACATGAATACTAGTGTAAAGACCATAAATGTGTCATAGGTTGCATTTAGTGCATGACCTTTTTAATTTAAAGAATTCAATGCTTTTCATTAAGTATATATACTAAGAAGTAACGGATGGGCGACCACATAATCCATCCGGTAGTCCATTTAATCTAACGACTTACATTCTCTTTCTTTGCTTATTGAAATATACACGCAATCTTTCTTCCGCTTATTGAAATATACACGCAATCTTTTGACCCAAATATTTTGTCATTTTGTCTAGATATGCACGCAATCTTACGAGCGGTTTGTCACGCGTCATTGTGATGACTATTTAAAGAGCGTAAGAGCTTAAAATAGATCTCTCGTTTTTGTTTTCCTCTCCGCCATTGCTTTCTCTGCTTTTTCCATTCTATTTGTGGTTGTCGAATGTTGTTGGTGTCGAGAGACAATCTAGCACGTGACGCCTAGCATAAGGTTGGCAGCGCTCGACTATTTAAAGAGCGAAAATAGACCGCCATTGCTTTCTGTGCTTTTTCCATTCTATTTGTGGTTGTTGTATTTGTTGTTGGTGTATCGCCTCATTTGCAGATTGTTCTTTACTTGTAAATCTTCTTAAATTTTTTTTTGTTGTGTGCAGATGAGGAGATTTATCATAAATTGCAAAGCTGCTACTTCACCACCGCATCCTCTTTCTCATCTACTTTAACTGAGCTAGCACGTTAACCTAGCATAAGGTTGTTCGCCATCGAATTTCGTTGTTGTTGCCGTCGATCGTTGTTTCATCCCATCGTTGTTGTTCGTCTCACAAGACTTGGATATGACGAGATTTATCGTGTTGTCATGTTGCCATGGGTAAGACAGATGGCTCGAATCTGTAAGATGTTGTAACCGCATCGTCTGTAAATCTTCTTAAAGCTTTTTGTTTTGTTGTGTATGATGAGGAGATTTATCATAAATTGCAAAGTGCTACTTCACCACCGCATCCTCTTCTCATCTACTTTAATCTGAGCTAGCACGTTAACCTAGCATAATGTTGTTCGAGCCATCGCACGTCGGATCTTGTTATCTCATCGTCCCGGTTTAGATGCTTTTTTGTTTTGGTGTGTCAGATGTTTCCCCACTTTCGTTGTTGTTGTTGCTGACCGTTGTTGCTGTCCACCGTTGTTGTTCGCTACAATGACTTGGATATGACGAGATTTATCATGTTGCCATGGGTAAGACAGATGGCTCAATACGTAAGATGTAGTCGAGACTTCAAAAGAAGTCGCCAAACAAAGAAGGCCTAGTGCGAGTTGGATATAAGGAGATTTATCATGAATTTCAAAGTCGCATAAAGATCACCGACATCCTCTTTCCTTATACATCTCTTTTATCATGTCGAAGGAACTCCTCTCGCCAAAGCGGAGGTTCATCTACTTTAATGTGAAATAGGATGCCCGGAACAAAGAAGGCGTAGTGGAGACTTGGATATGAGTACATTCATCGTTAGTCTATGTTGATATAGCAGCTACTTGTGATGCAATAGGAAGATTGTTATTGTGTTCACCAAGATTTTCTTATAGTCATAAAGTTTTAGAAGACGTGTTGCAGATATGAATAATATAGTAATCGCACATTTCGCTTCGTGCTATTTTTCAAGAATGTGATATATCGCTTTAAAGTTTTATGTTTTTTTTTACTCGCCGCTTCTTAATTCGGAGGTGATTTGCTTTGCTTTGTTTTTCCATCGTCTGCTTTTCCTTCCATTTCAAGAATTGTGATATTAGATAACATAATATGGTAACTGCACATATCGCTTCGTTCTAATTGAAAAGACAGACGAGGAAGAGAAAAAGCAGACGGAGTAGGCAAAGTAGACGAAGTTAAAATAGATGGAGTTGAAAAGTTAACCAACTTGTCAATATAGACGGAGATGAAAAGTATCATGTTGCCATTTGAAGAATTGTAATATTAGATAGCATAATATGGTAGCTGCATATATCGCGTGCTAAAATAGTAGACCAAGTTATCAATATAGGCGGAGTTCAAAAAGTAGACGGTTAACAATACACAGGAGAATACAAAGGTTAGGCGAAGACATAAAGATGTATTTAAAAGTGGACGATATAAACAAAACAGCCGAAGCCTAAAAGGCATTTAATCGGAGAAGGCGCATTTAAGTTCAATTTCCTTTACCGGTTTTTCTATTGTCTGCTTTTCCTGCCATTTCAAAGGAGAGATTCATCTACTTTAATGTAAAATAGGATGCCTGGAACAAAGAAGGCGTAGTGGAGACTTGGATATGAGTACATTCATTGTTAGTCTATGTTGATATAGCAGCTACTTATGATGCAATAGGAAGATTGTTAATGTGTTCACCAAGATTTTCTTGTAGTCATTAAGTTTTAGAAGACGTATTGCAGATATGAATAATATAGTAACTGCACATTTCGCTTCGTGCTATTTTTCAAGAATGTGATATATCGCTTTGTAAAGTTTTATGTTTTTTACTTTCGATCGCTTCTTAATTCGGAGGTGATTTGCTTTACTTTGTTTTCCATCGCCCGCTTTTCCCGCCATTTCAAGAATTGTAATATTAGATAACATAATAAGGTAATCGCACATATCGCTTCGCTCTAATTGAAAAGATGTAGGCGAGGAAGAGAAAAACAGAGCGGAGTAGGCAAAGTAGATGAAGTTAAAAATAGATGGAGTTGAAAAGTTAACCAACTTATCAATATGAGGCGGAGATGAAAAGTCTCATGTTGCCATTTGAAGAATTGTAATATTAGATAGCATAATATGGTAATCGTATATATCACTTCGTGCTAAAATAGTTGACCAAGTTATCAATATAGAGCGGAGTTCAAAAGTAGACGGTTAACAATACGCAGGGAGAATACAAAGGTCGACGAAGACATAAAGATGTATTTAAAAGCGGACGTCTGAACAACGAGTACCGAAGCCTAAAAGGCATTTAATCGAGAAAAGCGACGCAAGTTCAATTTCCTTGTGATGAAGTGGCGGTGTGACGAACTACATCAAAGTTCAACATGGTTAAATATATCATAAAATCAAAACGAAAGCCTAATATTTTAGGACAATAAATTCATTTTAGGTGAACTTGAAAAGCGCATTTAATTGTGAAGAGTCGAAGTCAACGATTATTTATGTTTTGCATTCTCCGTCGGTTTTCTACCGTGCATTATTGTACGACGCCTCAAAAAGTAGACGGTTAACAATACACACGGAGAATACAAAGGCCGACGAAGACATAAAGATGCATTTAAAAGCGGATTTATGTAACAAAAGCATGTATTTAAACCTAAAAATGTATTTAATCGTAAAGCGCGCGACGGAAGTTCAATTTCCTTGTGATAAGTGACGAAATGTGATTTAACTACATCAAAGCTCAACATGGTTAAATATATTATCAAATCAAAACGAAAGCCTAATATTTTTAGGACAATAAATTCATATTTAGGTGAACTTGAAAAGCAGCGAAGTGTCAAGAGTCAAGTCAACGATTATTTATCCTTTACATTCTCAAATGCGGTTTTCTACTTAAATTCATTATTGTACTTCGCCTGCTTTTTTCTTCATCATTATTCATTAAAATCATATATCTCAAGTCATTTTGACTTAATATGCTTTTCAATAGTTTCCGTGTGTTTTCTTCTTTCATCATTATTTCGCTTTGACTTAACAATGTCATCCTTTTTAAGTGCATGATTTTCTACATCACGTAGATTGAGTTTTCAATTAATAGGTGCAATCTTCTAGCCGCTATAATAATCTCAAACACCGCCAATAGCGTATTGCGAGTAGACAGGGCAGAGATTGACGCTTCAATTCATACGTTAACGTATTGCGAACTAACCAAACATGAGGATGCAAAGAGAAGAAGAGGACCGTAACGAGATTGACGCTTCAATTCACATGATAGATTTCTCACCGCTACTCCTAACACTTGACCTTCTACAATTATTTTATCTTCTTTGGAAATTAGTGTGATTGCTTCCTCGACTCTTCTTCACGATGGGATGACCTTCTACAATCATTTTCATTTTTCGCAAGAAGAAGATGACCATGTAGATTGCTTGAATCTTGAAAGAACCGCTTATTCAATTGAGTTTGTGACTAACTCAAATGATTCTTAATTCACGCGTGGTTTGCTTCGTACTTTTGCGTAACTTACGTCTCCTTTTGCTTTAAATGCGCTTTTGCTCTCGCCCGGTTTTGCTTCTATCGTTTGAATTCATAGGTGAGAGCCACATAATTTTTACCAAACCAGAAAGAGGGTCGACGCTTCAATTCATAGGTGATAGATTTGATCCGCTACTCCCGATAAAGTTAACCTTACGTAATTATTTTCTTCTTTGGAAATTAGTGTCATTGCTTCCATTTATTGCTCTTCCGACAGTTGACCTTCTATAATCATTTTCTATTTTTCGCAAGAAGAAGATGACTAGAATCGCTTTGGTATCCTGCTACTCGATGTGTTTACCTTCTACAATTATTTTCTTCTTTTCCATTTTCTTTTCAACTTCCGCCCGCTTTTCAACTTCCGTCTTGTTTTCATCCTCTCCTTTTCATCATTGTTTGTACTTCATCAAAATCAACGCTGCGAATAGCGATTGCGTATAAACAGGAGAATGTAGATTGACGCGTTTTCATTCATAGGTGAGGCGACATAATTTTTACCAAACCGAGAGTAGAGGTCGACGCTTCAATTTATAGGTGATAGATTTCGACTGCTACTCTCGACAGTTGACTTTTCGCAATTATTTTCTTCTTGGAAATTAGTGTCATTGCTTCCATTTACTCTTCTTCCTCACGGGTTGAGCTTCTACAATCATTTTCTATTTTTGCAAGAAGAAGATGACTAGAATCGCCAGATCCTTTCCATCGCTCTGTTTTGACTCCGCCTCTGCATTTAAAAGCGCATTTATACTGAACAAAAATAGACGAAGCACAAAAGGCATTTAATCACAAAGGTTTTTGTAAAAAAGCTCAAATGTTTCCCATTTCTTGCATTAAGTCATGCAATTCTAATGTGTTTTCTAAACGAACGGTTCGTTGAAACACAAGATCAATGGGTGCACATCTTCGTTAAACCATTAAGTGAAGAAGGGTTGAAAAATCGATTTAAATCAACATGGTTAAATATATCATAAAATCAAAACCCGGCGAATATTTTTCGACAATTAATTCATATTTAGTGAACTTGAAAAGCGTACGAAGCGCGAAGAGTCGAAGTCAACGATTATTTATGCTTTTGCATTCAAGGCCTGCTTTTCTACTTCGCCTGCTTTTTGTACTTCGCTTGTTTTTCATCGTTTGTTATTCATTAAAATCATAAAACTCAAGTCATTTTGACTTAATATCCTTTTCAATAGGTCCGTGTGTTTTTTTCATCATTATTTCGTTTTGACTTAACAATCTCGTCCTTTTAAGTGCATGATTTATTCATCACGAGATTGAGTTTTCAATTAGTAGATCGTAATGTAGATTGACGCTTCAATTCATACGCTAACGTATTGCGTAACTAACCAAACATGAGGACTGCTGACTTGCAATGCGCTTTTGCTTCTATCTCGCTTTTCAACTTGCGCTCGCTTTTCAACTTGCGCCTTGTTTTCATCCTCTCCTTTTTCATCATTGTTTGTACTTCATCAAAATCAACATCGCCAATAGCGTATTGCGTAAGTAAACACCGTAACACGATTGACGCCTTAACTCTTCTTCCTCACAGTTGACCTTCTACAATCATTTCGCCTTCTTAGAAGCTTGGCTTTTGCATCCGCTTGTCAATCAATCATTCAAGGCCATTCCTTTGGCATCAAAATAACTTACAACCAAATTTGATCTCCGCACGCAATAACCGGACACTAACGCGCTCATATTATAACATCTTACCTGCTTTCCTATCTTAACCCTTAAAGCAAATCTACCCCAATTTGAAACATTTTGTGCAGCAAACTTTACTTGTCTCAAGTACCTTCTTCTTTAGTGATCAAATTCTCCGTTCTAGATTCTGACTGCATTTATACTCCATTTCTTTAAGGCCCCCTGCTTATTCTTTGCTGCATTCTTCGAGTACTAAGGTATATATGCTTAGGTTAAATAAATTTATTACCTTTTTACTTTCTGACTGCATGTATACTCCATTTTTTCTAGGTCCTCTGCTTATTCTCTGCTGCATTCTTCGTGTAGTCAGGTATCTGTAGTTAAATGAAATAAATTTATTTTATAAATTCTGCTATGGTTATTTAAATGGTTTATAATCTTGTTTGTTGGATAAATTGTTTGTTAGAGCATAAATGTAATGTTTTTTTACATGTTTCTTGTGATACGATTTATAATATATATTCAATTTTATTGTTTCTATATATATATCGATATAGCTATATAGATATATATATATATATATATATATATATATATATATATATATATATATATATACATATATATATCAATGCATGTAGGCAAGATATATATATATCGACAATTCATTTCAGAATCAACATCATGAATGGATAGATCAAAGACGTTATTTTATGTCGATTCCTCGTATTTACATATGGATAGAAATGCTAAAAGACGTCAAAATATGCCGAAATGACAAATGAAAAAAACAAGAATTGTTCATGACGGCGTAGACAAAATCGAATCGCAAAAACACAACTTCCACTTCATCTACACTTCAAAGAAAGAATTTCTCCTCAACGAAGGATTCTTTCATTAATATCGAACCTTCCACCACCAACTTTGGAGTCATGAACCTCTTTTCATCAAATACGTGACCTCAGATTGATATCCATCTTGATCGCATAAGTGAACGTACCTTTTTTCACTATATTGAAACTATTTCCAACCAAACTATTCCACATAATGATAATGTCCTTTTATACGTTTCAAGGGATAAATTATCGCACATTTCCTTCAACATTAAAATCGTTGCGAATTTACAGTTGAACCTCAACGGACTCCCTTCTGCTCCAGATTGTCAATATTGTAACGCAAAATGATTTTACCTTGAACCTCCATCGTTTTGTTGCTCGTCTGGACAAATTTCTATTATTCTTTGCTCGATGCCTTATGCTTTAAAGTTTTGTTTCTAAATAGCGACGAAGAATCCGAACATTTGAGAAAGAATGTTCGTACATACAATAACAATCTAGCTTTCACTTCGTATGGAGCCAGATATGATCGTGACCTCACGAAAAACACAATGGGAGTTTATACATTCCGTGTTCAAGGACAAGTTTACCATTTCCTTGACAGTTTAGTGCCGACAAGCAATAAAGTATCTGGAGTCCAACTTTATTTCTTTGATACCGATGAAGAACTACAACAAAGGGTGAACAGTTCTGATAAACTTCGTGAAAGTACATTGAAGCTGATTATGACAATTCTTGAAGATAATCCTTATGCTAGGTTCTTTCACCGTCTTAAAGATATTCCTTCCCTTGAAAATCAGCAAATTGTTCTCAGGTGTTATCCCGGTCTTGATCAGCGCGTTTACAATCTTCCTACTACATCACAAGTAGCTGCTATATGGACTGAAACTGATGATGAACAACATGATAAATCTCCTCATATCCAAGTCTACAGTCACGCAGGTCCCAGCTATAGAATTTGATCTTATTATGCATGCTACGACCCGCTTCAATACCCACTTCTGTTTCCACGGGGTGAATCAGGATGGTATCCTCGCATTAAGCGGTTAAATTCACAAACAAATAACAACAATGATTCTGATCAAACAAGCGGTGCTCCTTTATCCACTTTTACTGAACCGGCTGAATTATTTGCTCTCGAAAAGATAGGTTAGTTTTGTGCTTATTCCCTTGGTTGCCAAATATTGTCTAATTGGTCTAAATTCATTTATCATTTTTCTTGCTATTACTAATTACTCGAAGTTTAACTCCAAACATGGCGTAGTATCTGCGAGAGAGTATTATCGCTATCGACTTCAAATGAGAAGTTCGATGAATCCATGCTTATCCACGTTTTAAGACTACTACAACAATTCGTTGTTGGTTCTTATATAAAGATTGAAACATCACGGCTTGACTTCCATAGGAAAAAAGAACTAAATACTAATGTAAATTTTGCGAGGTGTTTTAGATAGCGTTAATATTGGTCAAACTGAAGCTTCTACAATTGGTCGAGTTGTCCTCGGCTTCATTTATAAAGCGCCCAAGGACATGAACGGCGTTATCTCGATGCAATGGCTCTAGTGCAAAAATATGGGAAACGGATATATTTTTTCACTATGACTTGCAACCCTATGTGGAAGGAAATACAAGACAATCTGAAATTCCACGAAAAAGCACAAGACAGACCAGATTTATTGTCCAAAGTGTTCAGGGTGAAATTTGAGATTCTAAAAAATGAGTTGATCAAAAAAGCAATTTTTGGAGATGTTGCCGCATTTGTTTACGTAATTGAATTTCAAAAGCGTGGATTCCCTCATGCTCACATGCTTCTAATACTTCAACCACAATTTAAGTTGTTGAATCCAGATTCCTATGATCAAATCATATCAGCTGAAATATCTAATCCTGATCACAATTCCAGATTATATTCTCTTGTCATTAAGCATATGATCCACGGTCCTTGTGGTTTTATGAACAAACACTACCCTTGCATGAGAAATGGTGTATCCAAAAGTCACTACCCCAAGGATTTTACTCCTTTCACTGTCCATGGCGAAGACAGTTATCCCTGCTATAGGCGTAGAGATGATGGAAGAAAAGTTAAAATTTCCGGACCACGAGGTTGATAATAGATGGGTGGTTCCTCATAACCTGTACCTTCTCATATTGGTTGATCGCCACATTAATGTTGAAATATGTTCCTTTGTGAAGCTTGTTAAATATTTATACAAATATGTGTTTAAGGGCCACGACCTTGTGAACTTGGCGTCAACGATCAAGAAACGAGGTCCGATATTGTGAAATAACTAATT
Source organism: Erythroxylum novogranatense (assembly GCA_029891385.1). NCBI lineage: Eukaryota > Viridiplantae > Streptophyta > Magnoliopsida > Malpighiales > Erythroxylaceae > Erythroxylum > Erythroxylum novogranatense. The sequence continues at coordinate 32,728,654 of CM057226.1, read as the reverse complement.
TCCAAGAAGGCGTTGGATTTCACCTCCGAAGCTTTATGGCGATATATGAATTCCGCCGCAGAGATTAATCCATCCATCTATATACTCCAAGTTCAACTTCCAGATCAACAATGTGTTTCCTTCCAAAAGATGCTAATTTGTCGTATTTATTGAGGAATATTGACTTCACCAAAACAATGCTCACACAATTTTTTTGGACCAATTCAACAAATCAAAAGGCTGCAGAAATGAAATGTTTGTATGCGGATTTCCCCCAACATTTTGTTTGGAATCAAAAAACAAGGACGTGGTCAGAAAGAAAGCGGAGAAAAGTCATAGGACGATTAGTTATTGACCCTCGAGAAGGAGAAAGGTATTACTTGAGATTATTCTTTGGCAAATGTTAGAGGACCAACATCGTTTGACAATTTGTTAGCTGTTGATGGTGAAAATTTGAACTATTTCAGGATCTTTGATCGCAATTAGGATTGCTAGCATCTGACTCTTACATACGACAAACACTTGACGAAGCTGTCATATTTCAAATGCCAACATCCCTCAGATTGTTGTTTGCTACACTCTTGTTGTATTGCTCACCGGCAAATCCTAGGGAACTCTGGGAAACTTTCGCCGACCACCTCTGCTCTGACTACTTATATGCTTATTCTTCTTCTAATACGTATACATGTGATGATATTACAAAAATGGCTCTTCAAGATATCAATAAATCTCTCCAACAAATGGGAAAAACTTAGCTGATTATCATTTCACTGAACATGAATTTCAGTCTCGATTCATGACGGCAGTAGACTAAGGAGGTAGAATGTGAGATGAATATAAAGATTGATGAAGAAGACCTCTTATTACAATCAAAACTAAACAGCGAACAAAAGCACATATTTGATTTAATAATGAATTCAGTTCTCACTTCAACGACTGCAAGTTATTTTATCGATGGTCCCGGGGGAACAGGTAAAACTTTCTTATATCGAGCTCTTCTTGCAACTTTACGATCGCAAGGACATATTGCAATCGCAGTGGCGACATCAGGCATTGCTGCGTCAATTCTTCCTGGCGGTAGGACAGCTCACTCTAGATTTAAAATCCCGTTCGATTTATCAAAGCAAAAAGTTTGTCAGCTGATCAAACAGAGCAGTGTTGCAAAATTGATATTTGAATCCAGCCTTATTTTATGGGACGAGGCTTCCAAGGCAAAAGGAGAAGCCATCGAAGCATTTCACAGCTTACTTCAAGATATCATGAACTCTGATCAGCCTTTCGGCGATAAAATTGTTGTATTTGGTAGCGAATTTCGCCAAACATTGCCAGTTATTCACCAAGCAACGAAACAACAACTCATTGATTCAAGTCTTGTAAATTCACATCTTTGGTGCCACATCTCTAAATTCTGTTTAACGACAAATATGAGAGCTATCTCAAATCCAAATTTTGTGATTTCTTATGCGGGTTGGAGAAGGCTCGAACCAATGCATGAACAAGATCAAATATGTTTACCAAATGAACTCATTATTCCTTACGACAACAAGGATCAATCATTAATAGGTCACTTCTTTTTCATTAAGCGACATACTACCCTTTTTTTCCATTACGATTATATTTTCCTAATATACAATTATCCTCACTAGGTTATTGGAAAACGTCTTCCCTGAGTTGAGCTTATATTCATCCGACCCATATCAGATGATAAACAGATGCGTGCTATGTCCAACAAATAGTTGTGTTGATGAAATTAATGACATCATGATTCGAAATTAACGGGAGATTTGCATTCATATGTGAGTTTTGACAAGGCGGTTGATCGCGAGACATCAAGTGATTATCAAGATTTTCTCATTCTTTGAATCCTAAAGGCCTACCTCCTCATAAGCTTTTCTACGAAAGAAGGCTCTCCAATTATGCTTCGAGAAATTTAAATCCAACGGAAGGATTATGCAATGGAACAAGGTTGATATGCGAGACAACTAAAGATCATACAATTTCAGCTGAAATTGTGTTTGGACCTCACAAAGGAAAAATCATTTTATACTTAAGATTCCTTGCAATCTCCGTGAACTAAAAAATGGAATTCCTTTCATCGTAACACAATTTCCAATTACTTTGTGTTTTGCAATGACTATAAACAAATCTCAAGGTCAAACACTTGATCATGTTGGAATTTATCTCTGTCAACTGTTTTTTCACACAGGCGGTTATATGTAGCTCTGTCAAGGCGCGAACTCTGAATCGATTAAAGTTCTTATTATTCTGGAACTTTTCAATCTTGATTTCGAAAAAGACAAGGAATATTGTTTTCCATGAAATATTCCAATTAGTCAAATTATAACACATCAAATTTCGTCTCGGTATATTATTTGTTTGTTTTCTCGGTTCACATTATTATTTGTCTTGGCTTCACCATCCAACATTTTCTTCAAAGCATGGATAATCGTTTATTGATAAACAAAATTTTCCCTGGAGCGCAATCATGGTCTTGTCAAGTGATGGTCCAAGAAAACAACAGTGGTTGCTTGGTGAATTCACCGATTAGAAGACAAAAGTTTGTCTTCTGCAATTCGAGGTATATCGATTACACTTTCTTCCTTTTAGATTTTTCAACTTACCTATCCATAATTCCTTCATAATTAACAGGGGTCGCAAGTTGAGGGTATCATATTCAACAATGATATCCAAAGAATTGGGGACATCTTACAGCCGTGTCAGCAATATATCATTTCTAATGCAATTGTCAAATCAATTCCCCCTCAGTATCAAACTAAAATTTGGAATCGGTGGATTCTCACCACCGCCATACGGTCATCGAACTTGTGACACAACACGATGATCATCCTCTCGATTTTCAACTTCACACCTTTCCAAAGTCTTATGGACTATGTCGACGACAAGCAGAAATCTGTTGGTCAGATGCTTAATACATTTGTTCATACAATGTTACAATAACTTTTTCCTTAGTGATTACATTAATCTTTAACACATGATAGATATTTTGGCCGTCGTCGTTGAAGTGTTGGAAAAAAAAGATGTCATAAGAGACGGAAAAGCTTCGACTGTCCAAAAATTTGTTATCATGAATAAAGAGTAATTCTCACTCTGTATCTTTGTGTCTATTTTGTGTCAGAGATAAACAAATTTATCATCTTCTCGTAATCTGTAGTTTTTTGTAGGCAACAAACAAATCATACTATCGCTTTGGAATTGTTTTGTTGAGAACGAGGGCGGAAAATTATGGACTCACTTCACTCTCATCCAGCTATTGTTTGCACTGGCGAAAGTTAATTTCTTTAACGGTATTATTTCCTTCCTCATAATAACACATCTTACTCTGTCCTTTTCATTCTATCTAAGAAAATGTTTATTAAATGTTAATCGTTACATTGTCAACGTGGTTCGACTCACCATCCTCGTTGACCCACCCATGCAAGAAGTTGCGGATCTCAAAATTGGTAATCCATTATGTTACCTACAACGTTATTAACATTTTGTTACAAATTATGTACTAATTTACAAATGTCTTTATTTTGTCACGTATATAATTACTATATTACGAGGCACAACGAAATAACGGCGACATCAAAAGCGTCGTCGATGGAAAATCTTACTTTACATATAATCCTCGTATATCTTCGGTTCTTATCGAATATCACCAAGATCATGTCTCTAGATTCTACGCCCAAGGTAATCGCATCTACATATTCCGCTTCACATATTGAATTTGAAACTTCTTCCTCTGAACATTCTTACCGACTTTTCCTTAGATATCATGGATTGAAGCCAAAATATCTTTTCAAGACATTTTGCAAAATTACGGTATATGGCATGCAACAAATGCTTAGGTCTCTGCCTTTGATCTGGAGTTCTCTTCACTTGCAATTCCAGAGAGAAACAGACAGCAGAGCCAAGGTTTGTGCTTCTATTTGCAATCTTCCATTTCTTCCTTATTCTTTCCGTGTCCGATCCATAATTTTCGCATAACTTTTTAACTTCCATGTCACCTGCACTACTTTTTTGCCTAACCTTCTCCTTTTTGACTATTGTGACTTTATTGAACAGATGCCGATATGACATGGATTTGACCGACGAAACTGGAACTATAACGGCTTCGATTTTCACCGACCTCGCTGAAAAACTATTAAACTTTACCGTCGTTGAAGCTATGAAGTATTACAATGAGGTTATATTTTCCCTTCCTTTTTTCATTTACATTTCCAGTTTAATCAGCCGCAAGTATCTTCGTCTACTTATTCCACTGACAATGGACAAAAAAATTTTCCCGTTATAAGAACATCGATCTCCCCTTGGAGAAACTATACGCACAATTGAAAAGCGATAACTTTCTTCTGCACGTGAAGCCAGACAAACACTCGGTCTTTCAAAGGTGCAACGATTCTTGTTGTTATTGCGGAAAATTGATGATCATGAAATACAACAGACTTCACTTTCATGGCTCTCGGGTGCTTCTTATTCTTACTTCATCTTGATTTTATCTATAACATCATACGTAATTATTTACGTATGTGGCATTTAGTTTAAATTCATCTCCACTTATATTGCTTGCTTAATATATGTTGGTTTCGATATTTTCAGATAAAATTCGATTCTTCTTCGCACCTAAACAATGTCTCAAAAAGATTCTCGATTTGAATAGCTTTTCGCCGTCACAAATGGATAAGCCGATGAGCAGCGAATAATGTACGCCACAATCGAGGCCCAATCTCATGCCGATACTCGTCGTAATAAGAAAAACCCAGATTCTCATAACTTTCGACTTGTATTTAGAACTTTAAATCAGAATCGCTTCTTGATTCTTTCTTCTTGAATCTTCAAAGAAACAATTATTGATTGGCGTCTGTACCTAACTGAAACTGAATCTTGCATGTGCTTCCGTACGCTTTATCAACTTCATTTATGTTGTTAACTTCGTACGTGTTGTTAACCGTCTATATTGTGAACTCCTACGTGTTGTCACCTTAAATACGTGTTATGAACTTCGTTTGTGTTGTTAACTTCGTGCATCTTATCGCCTTCTATGTTCTCAACTTCGCTCGTGTTTGTATCTCTTCCCATACTTCGTCTGCTTTTTTGACTTCGTCTATTTCTCAACTTCGTCTATTTTGCTGACTTCGTCCATCTTCGCTCCAGTTATTAGATCTTCTGGATCAGAACTCCCATAGTTCCAATCTTTTTCAATCCTTTGGTTTACGGAATATCCTCAACGTTATCTCGTGGGCCTCGATGATGGAGTTTGTATTATATCATCTAATTTCTTTGAACTGTTTCCACTCCCCATGTCATCTTCGTTATGCGGTTGCGAACTATCATCATCAAGATGAGTAGCCTACAAGCATTCCTAACAGGTAATCTTGTGAAAAGTCTTCAACACCTTGACGAAAAACTGACAAACAACCAAGGTGTTCTTCATCGTAATATGAACTAACAAATTTAAACCAGTTAACTTGATGTCATTTACAACCCGCATTAAATTTCAGATTTCGATTCCATAATCCTTCAAGTATCTGAATTGACTAATCCTTCTTGGAAACTATTCTGTGCACATTTAAACTGTTTTTAACTTTTCTCAAGGTAAATCGTTTCTCTTTCACTTTATCATCCTGCAAGTACTGCCCTCATTTAACACACTGCAACTCTTCAACTTTAATTTTTCCTTAACCGACTACATATCTTCCCTGCCAGACACCCTGCTGATACCTCTATATCTAAACTTATTCTTCTTTTAAAAATGTTTTGGTAAATACTAACTTCTTTTCACAAAGGCTGTGGTGAATCAAAGTTAATCAAACCTTTTAAATTTTTGTTTAAAAACTAAGTGAACATAAGAACTGTGAGCTTGGAGAAGATGATGGAGGAAGCTTGCGGCCGAACAAGCTTGAAGATGATTGACGCAGAAGAGATGAAAGCTTAGGATTTTCTCAAAACCCTTTTTCATTCGATTTCAAAACCCACCATCATCCACCTCTTTTAGTCTTCAAATAGGTGTTTTCCTTACGTGATATGGCCACATGTCACACACCAACACCATCTTCATTTTGTCTTTTAGTCATTTAATAATTTTAAATGCAACTTTTTGACAAAGCCTATAAGAAGCTTCCTCTCCATCAACGTAAGTCACACATATATATATATATATCATAACAAATTATACAAGAAAAAAAAAAGAAAATAGAATAAGAAAACGCCAACTTCATATTTTCTTCATCTTCATTTGCCTTTCTGTCTCAGTTTGATCTTCCTCCCCTTTGACATAATGGTTTCATTTAATTCTCCCATATTCTTCTCCATTTTCTTCTTCTCCCCTATTTGTTATAATAAAAATAATTAATGGTCATGACTCAGCATAAATTCTAACAAAGATCTTCTCGTGATATCTATCATCCTCGCTCGCACGTCTGTCATCATCTTCTCCATTCGATTCATTGTTTCATACATTCTTTTACTTGACTTAAACTTTGTACTTCATTTTGCAAGTCACAAGGCAAAGAAGGATGATCATTATCTCATGGGAGTTCTAGAAACGCAAGCTGTAGCATCATATGCGTCGCAGATCGGATGTAGTCCTCTGCTTTCCTTTTGGACCCACCTTCATTATCTTAGTAAACCTCGCGCTGAATCCTAGCTGTGTTCTCGTAATCTCTGCTTTCTCTGTTCGGATCCTTCAAGCCCATTACATTTATAGTACCTAAATTGATAGCACTTTTACTGTGGACTCTTGGGTCTTTTCCACTTCCAAGACAATTCCCAATTCTCGAAAACTCTTGTCAACAAAGATGCCAGACGGATAACTTGTTGTATCTTTCATTCTTTTCACCATATAATGAAAATCAAAATGGTAAATTCTTGGTTGGTGGTTCAAATAGTAGAATAGGCCTTTGCTCATCCAAGGTAGTTACCAGTGTGTTGAACCCGCTCTTGGTATGATGCGATTAAGCGTAATCGCATGAAGAATCCTAGCTTTTGGGACCAGACTTGAGGTCTTCCTTTCCCATATGTCATTCACTCCATAAAGTTGTTTAGTAACATCTTCTTCCTTTAAACCGACCGTGGTCATCCATTTCGCTTGCTACAAACCTTCTCTCAAGGGATGAACATCCAAAGAACCTTCTCAATCAAGTCCATTGTCACAATAATGCTAAGTTCGTCTACCGTTGAGACAATAGTCTTTTCCACCATCTGTGTATACTTCCAAAAATCAAATACCTGATTTGGATATACATCCTCTCGAACTTCGAAGAAATTTCTCCAACCGCCTCGAATAATCTCCGGTTCGATATCCATTCCATCTCTTCGCAGAGATTCGAAGTCCACATGCTTTCCATACATCATAGCTCCGTCCATTGCTTCTGATTTTAATCTAATTCAGATAATCTGTTCTTCAATGGTTATGTCCTTGGAAAGGATTTTGAGAGAGAGAAAGATAACACCTCTAAAGGTTGATGCTACTCGAACGGTTTCTGATTTGAAGTTATACAAAGGGCCTTGTCAGCCGTGCTCTAGAGTCGTTGGCATTCTCAAGACTGAAATTTTTCCTCCAAATCTGAACATATTAAATATATAAAAAATTCATAACTAAAGGCCAATATTCTTTGGACAATTAATTCATATTTATGTGAACGTTAAAAGCAGACAAAATGTGACAAGTAGACGAAAGAAGGAAAACAGACGGAGGATCAAAATCAGACGAAAGCAAAAGTAAAAAACAGAACTTCACTAAATAACTGCTTGTTTCAAGGTTCAAGAAGCAAGATTGAAGAAGCAGTTGAACACTAAGGTTATTAATAAGACTCGAAGTCAACATATTATTTATGCTTTCGCATTCTCCGTCTGTTTTTCTACTTCGTCTGTTTTTGTACTTCGTCTGTTTTTCTTCGTCTATTATTCATTAAAATCATATATGTCAACTCATTTTGGCTTTACATACTTTTCAATAGGATCCGTCTGCATAGTTTTTCCTGTCACGTAGATTGAGTTTTCAATTAATAGGTACGATCTTCTAGCCGCTATAATAATGTCAAAGAGTTTCCGTCTAAAAATAATAATCATGTCAAACACTGCCAATAGCGTATTGCAGAAGTGAACCAGAACACAAAATGACGTTTCAATTCATACGTCATAGACTTCTGGACACGGTCAAAATAATTTATTTGTATAACGTATTCCAGAAGTAAGCAAACATGAGGACTGCAAACAGTTGAACTGTTCAACTTTACTCTTTTATTGGGCGACTATATATCTTCCCTCTTAGACACCCTGCTGATAACTCTATATCTAAACTTTGAAAAATCCATTTCATACAACTAAAAAAAAACCTTAAGTTATGATAACGCTTGAATGTAAAATCTTTAAAGAAACGGTTAATGAGTTGTTAAGGACGACGACTCTTTAGTAGTTCTTTCATCATCTTCTTGAGATAATTCATCGTCTCCTTCATCTCATTAAATTCCCCGTGTCTACTTGAGTTCATCTTGAGTCTTTGGGTAAGGGCGATTGATCTTCATCTCGAGGAGCGATGAGAATAATTGTAGTAGTATAAGCATCGAGGAAGTGTACTCCTCATTAAGCACAATAGACGGTGGACTAATCAACGATCGACTTCAGAAGATTCAAGTCAAATGGAGCGGCAAAGATCGAGAATCGTCTTCCTCATAGGGTAACGCTTGTGCTTGAATATACAGTGTATGAGATAGGGGTTTAATACGCAGAACTGTGTCAACGAGGGATTTAGTGAATGTCCCTCTCATTATTCTTCCCCCTTTGGGATGTCTTCTTGCTTATCAAGATAGCGCAAACTCGCATCGTCTTTATTTTGTGTAAAAGCGCATGCCTCATTAATTTTATGCATTTCTTACGCTATTTGATCCGAGACGGATCATCACTATCTTCTTCAGAAATAGCTTCGACTTCCCTTATTCAAATTCAATGGATATAAATGGTTTGTATGTCCGGTACAACTTTTATTACGATGCGTTACGGATTTGGATAAATAGTACTATCGAGAACACATTTGAGTAGGGTATGGCCTTGTACCAAATAAGCATACCTTAAAGTATCATAGAAGTTCCTTTCGTCTTCATTCAAAATGTGACATGACTCACTATTTATCAAAATAGGTCGCAAGAGCGACCTTTATTTGTCTTCTAGGTTGGTGAAGATAGCGATTCAAGTACTCCTTCTTGTCACGTTCTCAACCGGTCGACTTCAAGCTTATCCTTTCTTAAATATTCAGAATAGTCATGAACGATCAAACTAGATTCAGCAGATACTTCCTTTGGTGTCCTCACTAAAGTTGAATCATCAGAACTTCAGTTGATCATTAACAAGAGTACTCAACCGATTAAGCTCCTTTGGTTGGTTAAGGGATATCATGAACTCGCTTTGCTCATTTGTTTTTGTCTTTGGCTGACATCGAGATTTCTTTCTTCGACTAACTTCCTAGCGGGTCTTCCGTGACCGCCTCGTTAGTCTTGAAGTTTTGTCGGCTTCACCTTTTCTCTCTCGCGTCGCCTTTCTCTTCTTCTTGGTCTCCTTGGTTTTTATGCCTCTATCCTCTTCCAGAATAGAGACTAAGGATCTTGTTTGTCTAGGTGCACCACATGGAGAAGATTATGCTTCACTCTGTTCTTTGACATTCTTTTGTTCTTGATGCCTCAGAGTCCGAATCCTCCGTGATCTCTTTCCCTTCTTTGTAGCTTCACTTAGAAGACTTTCTCCTTGTCTTTTTAGCATGACTTGTTACATCCTCCGGATTGGCTTTCTTGATTTGAAGATTCACTGTTTTATCAACGGTCTTCCGACACTTTCCTTATTTCATCCGGAGCCGATCTCATACTCACTTCAACTTCACAACTTAAAGTTCAAGTCTTCTTGCTTGGAAGCTCCCCTCGATCCTTGTTCTTGTTGAAGAGTCCGCTTCTTCTTTCATCATCGTGTTCGGACCCATCGCCGTATGGTGTGTGCATCAATCTTACTCTTCACAACCATAGTCCTTCTATATCCTTTGTGTAGAGCGACACCGATTCCTTAAAATCCTTGTCAAGCATCCCATAAGGATAACTATTTGAATCCTTCATCCCTTAATCATGTAATGAAAGATTAAGAAGGTAAGTCTATGGGATTACCATTCAACAAGTAGAACAAACATTGTTAGTCTGCAGTGGTCACCAAATGTCTTGAACTCGCTGGGTAGAATGCAATTAAACAAAATTGCATAAAGAACCCTAGCCTTCGAAACCAAACTCGAGGTCTTCCTCTGCCATGGGTCATTGGCTCCATATAATTGTCTTGTCACATCTTCCCCTCGCATACCGACTTCAAACATCCATCCCACCTTGGTAGAGAGGGTGTGACCAACTGACGGACAATCGGTCACCTTCTTTATCAACTCCTTAGTCACAACAACGGATATACCATCTACTGAAGATACTACAGTTTTGTCTACTAGTTGAGCATTCTTCCAAAAGTCGAAAACCTCATTTGTGTATTTGGTTCTCGTACACGAAAGAAGTTCCTCCAACCAGCTCTTCAATCTCGCCCACATCCATACCATCATTCCTCAATGACTCGAAATCCACATGTCTTCCAATATCATGGCTGGCTCTATTGTTTGAGCTAAAACTCACTCGTAAGCTTTTTAGGGTTAGATGTTTGATAGAATTGGGAAAGCAAAATGAACCGTCTAGAGATGAGAATAACCGTAATGATTTTACTTTTAGGCTACTTCTACAAATATAGTCCTGAGTGTTCTAGAGTCATTGAAATCGTCGAGATTATCACACTTTCCCTCCACAACTTTCTTGTCAGAGAAGTTACCAGCTGTGCCTCACTGTTTTTGACGCCGTTAGTTTTCTCGTTACATCTGCTCAACTGTTCACTTAACATAACCATTATCACATTGCGTCTGATCTTCTGAAACCGTTCTTCACTTAATGGTTTTATTAACATGTTTGCCTACTGATACTCTATTTCCATCCACTGTAGACGCACCCCCCTTCCTCTATTGATTATACTGGTGTTGTGGAAATACATTGGAGTAACATATGCGACTGTTTTTGGCTTCCGTCTGCTTTTCTACTTCGTCTCTTATTTTCTTTCTCCGTCTGTTTTTCTACTTCGTCTGTTTTTTATTCTCCGTCTGTTTTTCTACTTCGTCTGTTTTTCTTTATGCCTTTGTTTTTCTACTTAATCTGTTTTACTACTTAATACAATGCAAATCTTAAACTTTAATTTTAATTAGTTAATTTTCACCCAACCTTCTCATCCAATATTTTATCTTACATCTTCACGCGATATACACGCAATCATCGACTCAATGCAATATTTTGTCACGGGGGAGTCAGACTACTTTCTCTCTAAAAGTATTAAAAGGTTATTCTGATAAAATAGCTCTCATTTAAATTTGGACTTCATGCTTTTACGATCACTTTTCTCACCTTGTCTAACTTTACAATCTTCGACTTGACTTGTATTTTTAGCCTTCGCTCCAACTGCTTCCTCATTCTTCTTTCTTTAATCTTTAAAGAAGTTAATCGATTGAGTTCTCAGAACCAACTCGAATCGACTCTTACGTCGCTTCTTGATTGTTCTCCTCCATTTGTTATACACGCCTTCGCCTATATTACTATTTGCATCTGCGGCTCGCTTTACTATTCGCGTCGCCTCGCTTTGTCTGCTGCCTTTGATTGCTCAGGTCTCATGTTGCTTTGTTTAGCGTGTGCTTTGTGTGCGTGCGCTTTATGTATGCGTCTGCTTCACTTACATCTCATGTTCGCTTTTTGTTTGTTCTTTTGTTATTCATCAAAATCATATCTAACTAAAGTCATTTGAACTTAAAAATCTCCGCCTTTTTATGATAATAAACTATATAAAAAAACAAAATTACAAAATTTCAAGAAAACAAAACTTATCTTGATTACTTCTTCTTTGACTTCTTCCTTTCTTCGCCTACTTGAGTCACACATTCATTTTTGAACATTCTCTTCTTTTTCGCTTATCCTCTTCTCCCTTGTTCATTCTCTTCTTTCCCGCTCTTATCCTCCCCTATTTGTTATAATAAAAATGATTAACCATGGTGGCTCTTTAGCGCTCTATCATCATCTTCTTCAGATCATTCATCGTCTCCTTCATCTCATTGAATTCACGGATTTAACTGCTAAGTTCATCTAGTCGGTCAATCGACAAGGAGGCTTCACAAACATCTCACGAGGGAGGAGTGAATGGGATTCAAGTAGTATAAGCATCGATGTCGAATATATTCTTCATTTATCTCAATCATTGGTGGACGAATAAACGCGTTTCAGCTTCACAAAGATCTAAGTCAAATGGGCAGCAAGATGAATAACCTGTCTTCCTTGCAGGAGTAATGCATCTGCTTGAATAGACCTCAGATTAGACAATGGTCTAATACGTCAGAATCCTCTGAACAAGGAACTCAATAAATGTCCCTGTTATTACACTTCCCCCACTAGACGGTCTTCCTTCTTGTCGGTATAGCTACATTTCGCTTCATCTTTATTACGTCTACAAACCAATTTTGACTTCCCTTAGTCAAATCCCAAGGATATCTTGGCTGAATATCTGGTGCAACCTTTATTTTTGTACTTTCAGTGATCGAAAAAATAGTACACGGTTTGTAGGGACGTTTTGAAGGGTATGGCTTAGTAGCAGCGTTACCAAAGCATGGTAGAACATCTTTTCATCTTCTTTTAGTAATTCCCATGCCTTATTATTAATCAACATAGTTCGCACCACAGCAACTATCTTCTTTACTGTTTCAATACAGAATGCATTAGCAATTCTCCTTCTATTAACCACTTGACCATTACGATCTTGACCTCTTTTCAAAAAGCGATCATAGTTGTATACCATCAGACAACGTTCATCACTATCCGAGTCTGATTCCACAATTCCGTCTGGTTGTCCTTCACTACAATTCTCCTTAACCAGGATTTGGTCTACTGGTTCTTCCTGTTGAGCAATGGCGGTTTCCTGAATCGTCTGCTCAGTTTCTTTTTCTATTTGAGCAGCATCAACGTTTTCTTTCTCTCGACTAACTTCCCCGAAGAGTTGACACGGTCTTCTTTCCAATCCTCCGTGATCTCTTTGCCTTCTTTGTAATTTCACTTAAAAGACTCTGCTGTTTTCTTTTTGGCGCACCTTCTTACTATCATTGGGGATTGGCTTGCAATTCGACGACTAAATGCATTTTATTAGCGGTCTTCCAATCATTCTTCTTAATTCATCCGCAGGCATTCTCGTACTCACCTAAGGTCGAGAACTTGAAGCGCGACTCATCTTCAAAACATGCTCCCCCTCAGTCCTAGTTCTCCTTGAAGAGTCGGCTTCTTCTTTGATTACAGTCGTTACACCCATTCGCCGTATTGTGATTGAATCAACCTTACTCTTCACAAGTACAATCCTTCTATGTCCTCGATGTAGGAGGACTCCGGATTCCTTAAAAATCCTTGTAAGCAACATACCGTAAAGATAGGTATTTGTATCCTTCATCCCCTTAATCATGTAGTGAAAGATTAAGAAGGGTAAGTTGATGGGATTGCGATTTAGCAGGTAAAACAAGCATTGTTCCTCCAACGTAGTCACCAAATCCCTTGAACCTGCTCTGGGTAAAATGCAATTTAACATAATTGCATGAAGAATCCTTGCCTTCGGAACCAAACTAGAGCTCTTCTTCTCCCATGGATCATTGGCTCCATATAATTGTCTTCTGACATCTTCCTCTCTCATACCGACTTGGCGTATCCATCCGCCTTCCTGAGCGTGGTCTCACCAACTAACGGACAATCGGTCACCTTCTTTATTAACTCCTTAGTCACAACAACGGATAGACCATCTACTGATGATACTAGAGCGTTGTCTACTAACTGAGCATTCTTCCAAAAATCGAAAACCTCGTTTGTGTATACCGGTTCTTGTACCTCAAAGAAGTTCCTCCAACCAGCTCTTACAATCTCTGCTTCCACATCCATACCATCATTCCTCAATGACTCGAAACTCACATGTTTTCCGAATATCATGGCTGTAGGAAAATCCGGGAGGTACATCACATGTACTGGAAGTGGAAAACAAAATTTTGTTCTGTGACTTTCCGAATCCTGGATCCGGTATCGGTATGAAGACATCAACCTAAATAGCCAAAGAGACTATCTCTAAAGGTGATCCACGCAGAGATCGAAAATCTAACCGAATCAAACCCTTTGACCAGGAATAGCTAGAACAGATTAAAGCCTCGCTAGAACCTACCTACGTCTCCGGAGAGCTTGAATCACGTTAAAGAGATGAAGAAGAAGCTTGGAGGAGAGAGCCTTGGATGAAGATGAAGAAGAGAGAAAACACTTTTTCTTAGGTTTTCATAAAACCTTTCTCTTCTTTTCTTAGACCTACGAAGATCATCTTCAAAGAAGCAAGAAAAACCATTTTTCCTTCTTCTTTTATAAGCCATCCGAAACTCATCTTTTTCATCCTCCCTTATTTTGTCCTTTTGCAATTTAATAAAAGATGATGACTAAGCTTCTTTTGGAAGCTTCCTACCTCCTCTCCTCCATCCTCCACGTTTCATGCATATATATATATATATTAATTAATTAATTACTTAATTAATCATATATATATATGTATATATATTGCTGAAGTGGTCGATCACACTGGTTCATCCTACCCGACCTACCGGGCCTTGCATCAAACGACTCAAAACCTTTCTTAGCAATATCGATGTCTGGATCTCATGGGACATATCCCAATCTCATCGGGATCCATTTAATCCTAATGCTCTCCATAATTGGAACTCTTTCCAATAACTATTTTACAGATTCTCTGAATCACTCTTATGCGTGTGACCCTTTAGGTTCCCGGTTATGTTGGCCACTTAGATTAACAATTAATCGAGCAAGTCATGAGCGGTATCTAGCAACACATCATGACCCTAATTGACCGGGAAAGTAATCGGTTTGATGTATTCATCACGAACCGGATCACGAACCCTTCCATGAACAATTACCGTGTAATTCGTCCTTTCACCATCCTATACCCCACTTGGTTATGAGTATGGTCAAAGTGTCAACTCTCACTAGGCGAAGTCTAGCCCAAGTAATATCAGTTCTCGTCCCGGGACTCATTACTTTATATGTCAATGAAGACACTCTTCATGACATACATCCGCCGACCTTAGTAATGATCCCGACAAGAGGCCATGGGTATCTCTTTTGCTAATCCGTAGTGGTGAATCCTTTATTGGCTACTCAATTATCTTGAATACCTCGTCGTACCCAAGCACCACCCTATGAGTTACCTCTGGAAGGCAACAAGGAATGGAGTCAAAGCAGGGATCGAGATTCAAGATATCCTTGAGTACCTCAAGTCTAAGGATACTTGCACCATTGCTATGATGAGATTATCAACGACACTTAGATAAGATATCCATGTAATGATCTCATGGCGGGTCATCCAATGAACTTACTATACCGCTAGTAAGCATCCACATGTCAATTCTAAATATCTCATATTTACGAGCTTACGAGATCCACCGCTTGATCCAATCAGGAATATGACATGTGCTAGTCTATCCGGATTAATGATGTCCGGTCTCATTAATCCTATGACTAGGAGAATTTAGATATCGACATAATTGCACATGATAGGAATCTCAAGTATGAACACATCATAATTTCCTTCATGCTATGTCATATATCATGGACTTCATTAATTCGATTAAAGATTCAATCAATTCATAAACAATGTTTATGAATATCAAATTAATGAAGAATGCCTTTTCTTTATTTATTCATAAAGTCTCGCACACGACTTTGAATAAAACGCACTAAAGGGATTGCCTTTAGGCAACAAATAAACAAGATCGATTTGAACAAGTCGACTTATCGAATGAACAAGTCGACTTATCGATATCGAACATGTGTAAGTCGACACACATGGTACAAGTCGACTTATCACTTACAAATCTCCCACTGACCTAAAGTCAATCGCCTTAGTATCTAATACCATAAGCGAGTCCATGAGAATCACAATTCTCTGTGACAATGGCTTTGTCAACGAACAAAGAACACTTTGCTCGTGGGAATTCTCTATCAGGATATCATCTCGACTAATGATCTCCCGAATCGGTAAGTACGAGTTCGGATCGTCGATAAGACCTGGTTCCTTTGTCACAAGACTAGCCCCATTGTATCACAATACAATCCTATGGGCCCATCGGTAGGGACGGATCAAGTTCAAGAATGAACTTTGATCCAAACCGCTTTTACGCATCTCATGCGGCAATGTACTCTGCCTCGGTTGATGAATCAGCAGTCCTCTCTTGTTTGGAACTTTTCAAACCGACCGCCACGCTTATTCGGTGTGAATGTATATAACCCTGATTGTGATTGAATTATCCTTATCGTTAAATACTAGATCCGAATGCCCGCTTACTTGGAGATTTTCATCTCCATAGATCAAGAAAACATCCTTAGTGCTTCGCAAGTACTTGAGGATATTCTTGACAGCCACCCAGTGACCCTCACCAGGATCCGATTAGTATCTGCTCGTAACACTTAGAGCATACGATACATCGGGCCTCGTACATAGCATTGTTCCATGCTAAACCTCTTTAGCATCTCATCTATGTACGATGATTGTGAAAGACCAAGCAACCTCTTGATTTATCTCTATAAATCTATATCCCTAGGATATAAGTTGCTTCACCAATTTCTTTCATCACAAATTGATTGGACAACCAAATTTTAACTGATTGCAGCATAGAGACATCGTTTCCTAGTAACGATATGTCATCTACATACAACACAAGGAATACGATTGCGGTTCCATTAACCTTCTTATACACAATGATCATCCGGATTTTGTGAGAAATCAAACTCTTTGAGTACCTCATCAAAACGGATATTGAACTCTGGATGCTTGCTTCAATCCAAACATGGATTTACGAAGCTTGCATACCTTTTCTCCATCGATGGAAGTGAAGCCCTCGGGTTGTGTCATACACATCCTCGGGCAGATTTCCTCTCGGAAAGCTTTCTTCACATCCATTTGCCATATCTCATAATCATAATGAGTGGCAATGGCTGGGAGTATCCTAATGGATTTAAGCATTGCTACACGGGTCAAGGTTTTGTCATAGTCAACTCTTTATGCGTGGCGAAATCCTTTAACGAAGCATTGCTTTATAGGTACTCAAATTACCATCCATGTTGGTTTTCTTACGAAAACTCCTTTGCACCCTCGTGGGTTTTATCCTTCAGTGTAACAACCAAAGTCCATACTTGGTTTTCATACATGGAATCCATTTGATTTCATGGCACAAAGCCATGTTCGGACTACGAACTTTTCGTAACTGTTCATAGGTAGTAGGCGCATCATCTCATATGAGCAATACGCCATTCGTTCACTTACAAGAAATTCATATCTCTCAACAGGCGTATCCTACTTAACCCACTGAAATTAGTGTGTAGTAGAAGGTTGAACTGTTACCTCATCTATATGAGTGACAATTTCGTGTTCAGCGGTTGATCTATGTTTGTTCGAGCATCTTGAACTTCTCCAAGTTCAACTTTGCTCCCACCGCCCTCTTGTAAAAGAAACTCTTTCTTTAAGAAAACAGCATGCTTGGAAACAAACAACTTTTGTTCCTAAGCAAGGTAGAATTGATATTCCACGAACAAGCACTTGTCGACTTTTACATCAAATGTATCTCGATCGTGTCCGCTTCACGTAAGGTGACAATCCCAAACTTTCGATGAGAAAGATAGGGCTTTCGGTTAGTCCATATCTCCATATGGAGTAACCACAACCGCCTTTAATGGAACTCGTTTAGCAAGTAAGCAAATTGTCTCAAGCGATATTCCCAAAGCGTGCAAAACCTATCATCAATCGCACCAAGTCTAACAAGACTCGATTTCTCCTTTCAGCCACACCATTGTCTTTGCGGCGTGTAAGGTGGAGTATACTGAGATAAAATCCCATTATCTACGAGATAATCAAAAACTATTGGTTTAAGCATTTTCCACTACGATCAGATCGTAATGTATTCATACTTTTACCAAGTTAGTTTTCTACTTCATTTCTGAATTATTTGAACTATTCAAATGTTTCAGATTTGTATCTCTACAGATACAGGTACCCATATCGTGAATAATCACCGATAAAAGTAATGAAGTAAAGACAACCACTTCTGGCATGGATGGACATCGGACCACATACATCCGAATGTATTAGGTCTAATATTCCATTCACTGCTCACCTTTTCCTTTAAAGGATAACTTAGTCATCTTGCCTAATAAACAAGATTCGCATGTGTCATATGATTCATAATCAAATGACCCTAAACATCCACTCTTATGAAGCTTAGCGTCGTGTCTCATTTATATGGCCAAGTCGACAATGCCATAAGTAAGTTGATTTTAAATTATCTCGATTATGTCTTTCCGTCATTGACATTCATAATCGGATATGACATATCTAATATGTCAATTCTATTGCATAATGTACCAGTTACCATAGAGCATTCCATTGCAACTATTATAACAACCATCGCTACTAAAAGTCCAATGGAAACCAGCTCTAATTAAACATAAACATACAATATGTTCTTTGTTTACAACAGGTACAAAATGTCAATCATCCAATTTGAATATAAGCCCACTAGGGAGTAACAAGACATAAGTGTTCACGGCTAATGTAGCAACTCTTGTTGCATTACCTACACGAAGGTCTAGTTCTCCTTTTATGAGTCGCTCATCGTTCGAGGCCCTACATATCATTTCATATGTATGAGCCACATCCGTATCAAATAACCGATATGTTTGGATCAGAATAGTATTAACCTCAATGACAAACATATTTGAAGAAGTAGAGGCATCTGATGCCTTCTTACGCTTTAAGGACTCCAGATAGATTTTACAGTTTCGCCTCTAGTAGCTAGACTTGCCACAATGAAAGCAAAATCCTTTTGGGGCAGAATCTTTGGTTTTTCCTTGATGGCACTTCCCTTTGGTTTCTTGTCCTTTTTCTTCCTTGAACTAGAAGAAGAAGCATCCACCATTAGCACTTGCTTGCTATCCTTCTTGATAGCCTGCTCAGCTGTCTTGAGCAGATTGATCAGCTTAGGAATTGTTGTGGATATTTGGTTTATCCGATAGTTTATCACAAACTGTGAATAACCATCAGACAATCCAACTAGAATTAAGTCTCTACTTAACTCATAATCCATTACAAATCCTAAGATGGTCAATCTCTCAATATAGCCGTTCATCTTCGTGGCATCTTGCATGCCAGATATCCTCGAGCCATCTTTAATGGTGAAGAGAAGCCTTGAGGTCTCGAACCTTTCGCATCGAGCTTACTCATCAAACAGCTCCCTAAGATGAAATACTATAGAGTGAGCATCCATGGACTCGTCTTTGCTCCGCAGCTCTAGTGACATCGAGGCAAGCATAAAGCAAGTATCCATATCATCGTCCTTTAGATGCTTACAATATGCTTTTCGATCCTTATCGAAGCATCGACGGCAGTGCAATCGGAAGTGGAACATCTAGACGATCCAGTTCCTCGGATCTAAGAACAATTCTCGATTCCTCACCAATCAAGAAAATTCGGTCCGAATAGAGGCGAAAATTACACCTTTGAAAGACTTCTTCAATCAACCTAACGCGATAGAGAGAAGGAATGATAGAATAGAAATGCTGCATGATCATAAGGACTTGCATGACATGCATATGGCTCCCACTAGTTTCCTAGAATCCATAACCCTCTTACTTAATCCGGAGAAACAAAGTGACATAATGTCCTAGTGGGTCGATATCCGACATTGCTAAGAGTGACCTTGGGTTTACCCAACAAGCCACAACTTAGGTCAATCGGTAGGTATCGGTCATACCAATTGTATCATCGATAACCGACATTAAGAATGACCTTGAGTTTGCTCAACAAGCCACCTTATGTCTCGGAGGTATCGGATATACCAATTACATCTTAGACACAACTATCGATCGCTATCAACTTGTTGATGTATGCACTTACATTGAGTATCAACTCTTTGATGCGCATACATCCGATGTATGCTACCCAATTTCGCCTCGTCACGTTGACCTTGAGTTTACTCAACAAACCAACGCTTCCAGTGAAAACCAACCCATTAATCCGAAAATCTTATTTTCATGGTTTGAACATATCCGTATAGAGTGAGCTTGGGTTTACCCAACAACTCAACCCTATAAGAACTCTGGTTCTTACCATATTAATGGAAGGCGTTAGTTTTCATATACCGAGGAGGGATTTCGGGTCTCATCTACTTCTTCTCCAAGCCGTAGGATTATAGTCACCATGACTATATGATATGATTTAGGGCATTTCATCAATCACATTGAGTCTATACCTAAAATCATCCATCATCCCACCTATGCATGCCACAAGTCGACTTTCATCAAATGCAAGTCGACTTATGCTTCTGCCCACACACAAGTCGACTTGTATGTCACAAGTCGACTTATGTCATCTGCCCATAAACAAGTCGACTTACAAGGTACTACAAGTCGACTTATACTGAGATCTTGAACAAGTCGACTTATTCTATCCACAAGTCGACTTATCCAAAAATCTTGAACAAGTCGACTTATACCATATACAAGTCGACTTATTCAGGGAATTTTGCTAAAATCTCTAATCGGCTAATTCCTCAATCAGTATAATTCCACTTCTCAACACCATCATACCTAGGGTAATATCTGTGAATTGATGCCTCAATGAACACTTCATTGATTCATGAATGCCTTAAATAGTCAAACTATATGAAAAACTTGAAATGAGTCAAAACTCATTAATTTCCAAATAATTTAGGAACACCCTAATTATCAACCTAAGCATCTCTAGCTAGCACATACATTATCAAATTTACTTCAGCACATGCCATAAAAAATATGACGGTCAAAACAAACAAGATAATGCAAGATACTACCGAGACGCTAATGTGATCAATTCGGCATTCAAAAATTCTTGGAAAAGCAACTTCAAGCAATTCAGTTTGGCAATCATATTACATCAATATAACACATTTTTAATCACATTAAAAATGGTGCAAGGCATTGGAACTGAAAAAGCACACTCAATCAAGCCAAGCAAAACAGTCCCAACAATTTTCACAAAACTGTCCAGTTCTGTACATTGCTCGAAATGATCAATGAAACAATTTAAATAAATCATGAGAACATTATATAGGTTAGTAAATGTTCAGAAAATGCTACATGAATTTTTTCAGGATTTTATGCCATCAAAAACTTAGTCAACCTAAATAACAATACCGATTCAAAATCTGTGTTCATCAGCACAGCAATTCCCAACAGCATAGAATAAATTCGAAAATAAATATCCAATCACCTTTAAATCCAATTTCCATGCTCACAGACATTCACCAACATTTTAGAGACATGTAGGTGAAGGAAAATCCGAAAAAACATTTTTCTAGAATTTGTTCTCGATTTTATACTCATGCCTGTTCCAGAATCGTTTCACAAAACAGCATCTGTAACCTTAGGGAATTAATTAGCAAAACTATATCAAATCAAATCGATAAATTCTCAAATTTCATAGACATATTCTCTAACATGTTATGAACAATTATGGGCAGAAAATTTTCGAAAATCATATCACAATATAAATTCGAAATATGAACAGATAGCATGCAACAACAGAAAATTCCATTAGGGATTCTGATCTCGCTTAGGTTTTAGCTTCATACGGGACACCAGACGCTCTGATACCACTGTAGGAAAATCCCGGGAGGTACATCACATGTACCGGCAGCAGAAAACAAAAATTTTTGTTCCCAGGACTTTCCCGAATCCCAGGATCCAGGTATCGGTATGAAGACATCAACCTAAATAGCCAAAAGAGACTATCTCTAAAGGTGATCCACGCAGAGATCAGAAAATCTAACCGAATCAAACCCCTTTGACCCGGGAATAGCTAGAACAGATTAAAGCCTGCTAGAGCCTACCTCTGTCCTGGAGAGCTTGAATCAAGTTAAAGAGATGAAGAAGAAGCTTGGAGGAGAGAGCCTTGGATGAAGATGAAGAAGAGAGAAAACACTTTTTCTTAGGTTTTCATAAAACCTTTCTCTTCTTTTCTTAGACCTCTGAAGATCATCTTCAAAGAAGCAAGAAAACCATTTTCCTTCTTCTTTTATAAGCCATCCAAACTCATCTTTTCATCCTCCCTTATTTTGTCCTTTTGCAATTTAATAAAGATGATGACTAAGCTTCTTTTGAAGCTTCCTACCTCCTCTCCTCCATCCTCCACGTTTCATGCATATATATATATATATATATATATATATATATTAATTACTTAATTAATCATATATATATATATGTATATATATTGCTCAAGTGGTCCATCACACTGGGTCGGTCCTACTGCCTACCGGGCCCGATAGATGAAGCTTGACTCAGGAAACCTTTCTTAGCAATATCGATGTCGGGATCTCATGGGACATATCCCAATCTCATCGGGATCCATTTAATCCTAATGTTTCCATAATTGGAACTCGTCCAATAACTATTTTACTGATTCTCTGAATCACTCTTATGCATGTGACCCTTTGGGTTCCGGTTATGTTGGCCACTTAGATTAACAATTAATCTGAGCAAGTCATGGCGGTATCTAGCAACACATCATGACCCCCAATTGACCGGAAAGTAATCGGTTTGATGTATTCATCACGAACCGATCACGAACCCTTCCATGACAATTACCGTGCAATTCGTCCTTTCACCATCCTATACCCCACTTGGTTATGAGTATGGTCAAAGTGTCAACTCTCACTAGACCGAGTCTAGCCTAAGTAATATCGGTTCTCGTCACGGGACTCATTACTTTATATGTCAATGAAGACACTCTTCATGACATACATCTTGCTTGACCTTAGTAATGATCCCGATAAGAGGCTATGGGTATCTCTTACGCTAATCCGAAGTGGTGAATCCTTTATTGGCTACTCAATTATCTTGAATACCTCAAGCCGTACCCAAGCACCACCCTATGAGTTACCTCCGAAGGCAACAAGGAATGGAGTCAAAGCAGGATCAAGATTCAAGATATCCTCGAGTACCTCAAGTCTAAGGATACTTGCACCATTGCTATGATGAGATTATCAACGACACTTAGATAAGATATCCATGTGATGATCTCATGGCGGGTCATCCAATGAACTTACTACCGCTAGTAAGCATCCACATGTCAATTTAAATATCTCATATTTACGCTTCGAGATCCACCTTGATCCAATCAAGGAATATGACATGTGTTAGTCTATCCGGATTAATGATGTCCAGTCTCATTAATCCTATGACTAGGGAGAATTTAGATACTGACATAATTGCACATGATAGGAATCTCATAAGTATGAACACATCATAATTTCCTTCATGCTATGTCATATATCATGGACTTCATTAATTCGATTAAAGATCCAATCAATTCATAAACAATGTTTATGAATATCAAATTAATGAAGAATGTCTTTTCTTTATTTATTCATAAAGTCTGCGCACGACTTTGAATAAAACGCAGCTAAAGGGATTGCCTTTAGGGCACAAATAAACAAGATCTGACCTTGAACAAGTCGACTTATCGAATGAACAAGTCGACTTATCGATCATCGAACATGTGTAAGTCGACTTACACATGGTACAAGTCGACTTATCACTTACAATGGCTGGCTCCATTGTTTCAGAACGAAAAACTGACTCTCGTAAGCTTTTTAGGCTTGGATGTTTGAGAAAATAGGAAAGCAAAATCAACCGTCATGAGATGATTTTGCTTTTACACAACTTGTAGAGATATAATCCGTGTGTTCTAGAGTCATTAAAATCCTCAAGATTATCGACTTTCCTCCACAAGTGTCTTGTCGGAGAAGTTACCATTTGTAGCTAATCGCTCTCGACGCCGTTAGTTTTGTCGTTACTTTACCTTGACTGTTCGATTGACATAACGATTATGACATTGCATCGATCTTCAAACCGTTCTTCACTTAATGGTTTTGTGAACATATCCGCCATCGATACTCTGTTTCCATGGACTATAGACGCACCACCTTCCTCTCGAACATAACCTTTCGTAAAGTGATGTCGACTTCTACCGCTTCACTCTTGAATGTCAAACGAATTCTTTCCGGATTGATTGAACGGTGTTGTCGCAATAGATTAGAGTAACATATGCATCTGTTTTGGGTTCCGTCTACTTTTCTACTTCGTCTCTTTTTCTTTCTCCCTCTCTTTTCTACTTAAATACTTTTTTATTCTCCAAATGCCTTTTCTACTTCGCCTGCATTTTTCATTATCCGTCTGTTTTTCTACTTAGTCTATTTTTCTTTCTCCGTCATGCCTTTCTTTCTCCGTCTGCTTTTTTTCTTGACTATTTGTTCTTAATCAAAGTCATAAATGTGAAGTTATTTTGACTTAACGGATGGTTCATCACCTTCTAATGTTATTGTTATTTGCAATATCGGTTTCTAATGATTTTATCATGATTATTCAATTCATTATTATTTTCAACTTCATTCATATATTTATTCTCATTTGCAATATCACTTTCTAAATATTTTTATCGTTATTATTATATTCATTATTATTATTCAACTTCATTAATATATTCATATTTTTTATACGATCATAATAACGGCTCATTCCATATTTGTTTTTATTAATGTAGTTTAAAATTTTATTATACCTAATAGGAATAATACTATTTACATTAGGATATTAAATAATACTTAATCACTAATATATATATCTCTTGTGATAATCTATGTGTCTTCGCGATATAGACGCAATCTTCCGACACGATCTTCTGATGTAATTTTTGGTCAGGCGGCGGCGCCGCGCAATGCATGCCCTTATGACTACTGATATCTGTTTATATCTTTTCATTCATTCATGTTGTGTCGTTTCTCTCTATACACACAATCTCCTGACCCAATCTTCTGATGCAATATTTTGTCAGACGACCACGCACGCGGCCCCACAATCCATGCCCTTGTGACTACTTATATAGTGTCTTCTTGCTCATTCGCAGATATCGCTTCCTCTTACTTTTATTGCTCTCTTACTTGTAAATCTTCTTTCACTTCTTTTTGGTGCATGCAGATGTTTTCCGAGTTTTTTTTTCTTCTTTCCATTACATTCGTTGTCGAAGGAATATAAATGTTCACCAACTCTTGCCGTACAGCAGACTTGGATATGAGGAGATTTATCATGTTGTCGTCCTGAAAAATGATGGCTCAAATAAAGAAGACGTACTGGAGACTTGGATATGACGAGATTTATCATGTCTATCATTCTCCACGTCCGTCGTCAATGTCCTAGTGATCCAATAGGAAGATTGTAACAATCTTGATCTTTCTTGTGGTCATTCATAATGTGTGAATCAGTTTTTGGGTAACACTCTGAAGTGTCCTTGTCTATAAGGTACTTCAGAGGTTGTATCTCAGCAGACTTGGATATGACGAGATTTATCATGTTGAATCTCTCCAATCCTCTCAATTTCAATTAAGAGAGCTCCATGAGGATTGATAGAAGTTGTCCCAGACATTCGAGGGGTAGATGTGGTGTATGGCAAATCCACTACTTGTGGTTGTGAAAATTCTTGGAGAGATGTTCATCAACGGCACTAACTCAAGTATACTCGACTCCATCCTGAGAACTTCATTGACATATAAAAATTTAGAAATTAAGCATAGAAAGTATAGTGATGAATGTGGCTTACTCTCAATGGCCAACATAGTTTCAATAATGAGACAGAAAAAGAGAGAGAAGAGGGAGTTGAAAACCAGATGGAAGCAAAAGCGGGCGGAAGTTGAAAAGCGGAGGAAAGACGAAAAATGCGCGATGTTCAATAGTAGAGGAAAGCAAAAGCATTTAAACTCCTAAAAGGAGACGAAAGAAGTAAAACAGACGGAGTTGAAAAGCACAGAGCGCAAAAGCAGAGGGAAGCAAAATGCATGATGCAAAAGTTGGCGAGAGCAAAACATTATATTTTATTTTTTCACTAGACTTGTGAAAACAAGAAGTTTGTTTTAATTAAGCGTTTTCGTTGCTTTAAAAAAAAAAAAGGGAAATACACAAGGTACAACTTGTTAGATTGAAGTCTCAACTTCTATCGTCTTAAATAACACGGTGTAATAATATTACAATTCTTCAAAGTACAATCTTCATTAACGTATTTACAATCTTCCTCATATCCAAGTCTGCAGTACGCATTCTTTATTTGCGGCATCCTTTTTTAGAATTGTCTCTCCTTAATGTCTCTCCTTTTTGCCAAGGTGTTGAAGAATTTCCATTAGATTATCTGTGTAGTATCGTCTCGTTTTCCTTGCGTATGCTTTTGCTTGCGTCTGCTTTTGCTTTCGTCTGCTTTTGCTTCCGTCTGCTTTTGCTTCCGTCTGCTTTTCAACTGCTATCTCCTTTTCTTCTTTCGTCTGCTTTTCAATAGCTTCCCTCTCTTTTCTGCGTCTGTTTTTCATCGTCTGCTGTCTCATCATTATTTCTACTTCAACGATCCAAAAGTCTACCGTGATTCAGACGCAACCTCATGTAAGTACCTTATAGACAAGGACACTTCAGAGTGTTACCCAAAAACTGATTCACACATTATGAATGACTACAAGAAAGATAAACATTTATCCGCCGAAGATCGCCTCGCTTTTGCTTGCCTCTCCTTTTGTTTCGTCTCGCTTTTCCTTTCGCTGCGCTTTTGCTTCGTCTTCTTTTCAACCGCCATCTCCTATTCACAATCTTCATTAACGATTTACAATCTTCCTCATATCCAAGTTTGCGATGACGCATTCTTTATTTGGCATCCTTTTGAGATTTGTCTCTCCTTAATGTCTCTCCTTTTCGCCAAGGTGTCAAGAATTTCCATTAGATTATCTCGCAGATCGCCTCGTTTTCCTTGCGCTCGCTTTTGCTAGCGTCTGCTTTTGCTTTTTTGCTTCCGCCTCGCTTTTGCTTCCGCTCGCTTTTCAACCGCTATCTCCTTTTCTTCTTTAAATCGCTTTTCAATAGCTTCCTCTCTTTTCGGCTATTTTTCATCGTCTGTTTGCCTCATCATTATTTCTACTTCAACGATCCAAAAGTCTAGCGATTCAGACACAACCTCTGTAAGTACCTTATAGACAAGGACACTTGAGTGTTACCCAAAACCGATTCACATTATGAATGACTACAAGAAAGATAAACATTTTTCTGTCGAAGATCGCCTCGCTTTGCTTGCCTCTCCTTTTGCTTTGCGTCTGTTTTTCCTTTTCGCCTTCTTTTGCTTCGTCTTCTTTCAATCGCCATCTCCTTTTCTTCTTTAAATCATTTTTCACCTTCCGCTCGCTTTCATTACTTGCGTCTTATTTTTCTTTTGCCGCTTCGTCTCATTCTTTCCACCATTTTTCACAGATCACCAACAGATGACCCTTGTTTGTCATTTTTCGCTTATCTATCCAAAGATAACAACCGCTTTTGCTTTCGTTTACTTTTGAACTTTTTCTTCTTTCGTATGCTTTCACCTTCCGCTCAAGGCTCTGCTTTTTCAATTTTCTTTGTCTCATCATTATTTCTACTTCAACGATACAAAACTTTAGCATAAGAACCCGTAGTGCACTTCGATATCGTGACATTTATCATAAATTGCAAAGTCGCTACTTAACCACCGCATCCTCTTTCCTTGTACAAACATTTTCTCATGTCGAAGTAACTCCTCTGCTCCACAGATCACCAACAGATGACCCTTGTTTGTCATTTTTCGCCAACTATTGAAGATTTTCCATTAGATTATCTATCCAGTATAACAACTGCTTTTGCTTTCGTCTACTTTTGAACTTCCGTCGATTTTTCTTCTTTCGTCTGCTTTTCAACCTCTTACTACTTCAACTCATTTTTGCTTCTTTCAGCTTGCTCTAGTACTTCTTCATTTAAAGCAGTTCAATTGATGTCATTTCCAACTCCGGTTAAATTTCAGTTACCAATTCCCTATGTCTTCTTCGAGTATACCAATTGACTAATCCTTCTTCGAAAACATTTAACCCCCAAAATCTAGAAAGCAGATATCGAGACGTCTTTTCGTTATATACAATAATCTTGTAACTGCTATAATAATGTCAAATACTACCAATAACGTATTGCAGAAGTAAACATAGATTCACGTTTCAATTGATCACGAGCTATGTTTTTGCCTATATGTAGGAAAATCATTTCTAGTACTGCGCCTTATTTAATACCACGCATAAATACATCCCATTCTCCATTCCACAAAGATAACAATAGTCAAGGTTACTTCTTCTATTTCATCAAACAAAGAACGACTGCTCACGTAAATATGAATTTCGAGAACTGCGGGTTATGCGGATCCCAGAGAAACATTAAAGCAGATTGAAGAGTGTTACGAGAAACTTGACAAGCTATACTGAAAAATTCATGGCACCCAAACAATGAGGAGATAATCACAAATCTCCTTCAAGCTCTGGAACAAATAAAGACGTTCCCACGGCAGAGGCACCCAAATGTAAAGCACATAATCGTAAATCTTGCTCAAGCTTTGAAACAAATAAAGACGCTTCCATGGCGTGCTAAACCTCTATTAACTATTTTGACTTTATCGTCATCTTATTTTGACTCGCTTCTTCTTAGTTTCTATCGTTTCATGTTTTACTTTCCGTAGTTGAAGTTTTTATAGTGTGGTGAACTATGTATTTCTGGGATTTTAATATATGTTGTACTCAGTGTTTATGTCTTCCTGGTTTGTATTCTTTCTTTGAATTTATGTGTTCCTATCATTCTTTCTGTTTTTATTAAGAATGTTGGCTAATGAATTTGAAAAATGTTGCTTTAGGAATTATGTAATTTACGCAAGATTTATCATCTGATATCGGTCGGATGAATATAACGCACTGACGATAATTGTATAAACTAGTCGAATGATAAAGATGGCCAACGATCTCAAAAAAGTAAACTTCGACACTACGAAATTTTTTGAAACTCACATTATAAAACTTATAGATTAACGTATCTTTATATTGCAGATTTCAATAGTACACATGTAAAGTATTTTTATCTTATCTGAGAAAATGTCATTTCATCTTAGTTCTTCTTCATATTAAATTTTGCCCTATTTAAAAATACACTGGGCACTTTCACTGCGCATTTGCGCAGTGTTAACCTGCTAGTTCAATAACAAACACCATCCACGTGAAGACTTCCATGAAAGGTAAATGCATTAAATGCTCCAACAGTTACATTTAATGCAAGACCACTTGTTTATTTTATAGATGAATCTAGATAACAAATCCATTGCCTTTCTTTCAATAAAAACGATACACACTTGCATTAAAGTTAAATGCATTTAATGCTTCACCAGCTACATTTAATGCATGAGTATTTGTTTATTTTAAAGATGAATGTAGACAAACAAGTTCAGTCCTTTTATTCAATTAAAAATGTCATATATCTCAAGATTTGCATGCAAGGCACGCAAATGCACTAAAGCATTTAATGCATGAATTTTTTCTCTTGCAACAATCGGTATATGATCGACAACAACATCGTTTGTAAAACCAGCTTCAACATCCAACCGCTTCCTCTTGATAAACATCTTCACCGGCTACTAATAAAACTGAAATCTTCACCAGAGGGAGTTGAATGTAACCAATTTGTTAAGCAAGAGCTAGTACATAAATACAAAGAAGCGATATATACATATATATTTGTTTTTTGGCATAGTGGGCATGGAACCGATCGCAGACTCGCGCATAAATCACTATATACAAAGACAAGAGAAGAAAACATGCACGTGAGCATAAAACTGCTTCCGTTCTTGTCTCGATGAAAGATTTGATTTCCAATTTGATTTTAATTCATATATGTTTCGGGAAGACGAAGGAAACCCATTTATGTATGTATATTCAGAACAAAATCATCATCATCATCTTATTCACGAAAAGAAAACAAACCTGAAAATTTTGTATTGTGATGAGCTGCAAAAGATATCGAAGACTAAGAAGACGATGAAGTTGATGAGAGGAAGAGGTGAAGATGCAGAGTTAGGCGGTAGCGCAGGAATATGAAAACCTGTTTTTAAAAAATATACGAAAACATAAAACTTGTTTTAAAAACATACAAAACGTTATTTTCGTTTTTTAGAAGTTGTTGCGTTTTCTTATTTTGAAAACGAAAATCCGCAATATCCTCAACCAAACATGTTTTAATGGTTGTTTCTTCTTTTTTAAAACCACAACGAAAAACTAAAAAAACGAAACCAAACAGCCCCTAGAATTAAATCTTCATAAATTAAATATGAAGAGTTCAAGTTGAGTCGTATGTACCAAAAAGGATTGCCTACTCTATTGTCCAGCAAAAAGTTTAGAACTCCGTAAATACAACTAGTGAGTCAAGTCAATTCGCAGCACTCGTAATGTAATATAACTTAATCGAGTGTCCATTTCTTTAGCATGTTTGTGTTAAGCTTGGCGTGTCACGACTCACTAGTCGGAGTGTATCTTTGCTTTGTTAAGGTACTGATTAATGAGTAATGACGAGCACAAATTACAATTACCATAACGAAACCAAGTGTTGAATCTATTTCTTATAATCCATAATGCATAGATTTGTATTTTGATGCTAAAGCAATATCATGGTTCCATTTCCTCCCATAAAAATTGAATTGACAAATATAATGTATTTAGTCATTTAGCGGAGAAACAAACCAATAAGAAAGATCGTGCAAGCTTGGAAATCCATTCTTAAAGCTGCAGTGTCCGACCTTCTGATCTGGTAGTTACTAAGAGACCCTTTCATCACCATTGTGGATGTATCTATCCATGATGGCCATGGAACTAACTTTATCTTGTAACACATAATATAAATTTTATTACGTATCTCGGATCGTTCATGAAAGGAAAAAATTAAAGAAATGTAGAATACTTGATTTCAATTTCATTCTAACTTCCGAGGTAGCTTTCGAGACCGAAACGAGCTCCAATCTACTGAAACCTTTCCAAAAATCATTCACCGACACGCGGTTAACGTCTTTTTATAATTTTCTCAAAATATAAGCTCTCTTAACAGGTCAAAAATTTATGTGCTTACGAATGATATAAGCAACTGTAAGAAACCTTATTCTTTATATATAACTTTCATATCGAACTTCCCATCACAGATCTGATATAATTCCAGTCTATACTGATCGGGATTCATTTTCTTCCTAGACTTTGACCCATTAACTTAGATCATTTATTGAGTCACTTTATTAACTTTATCATGATCAAATTACGTAACTTAACCGATAAGTTATTAAAAATTTGAAAAATGCAATTAAATGTTATCCAACTTCATGGGAAAAATCAAAATTATCCAATGTTCTCTCCCTTGGACAATGCTTAATTGCGGTATTGATTCAAGTTTAAAACAATTTAAAAACTTAGTTAGGCTACACTATTGTATTGGTAGCAAGTTTTAAAAAAGTAAAAATATTTGATCCAAAGATAACGAAAGTTTAACATTCTGTGCTGCAAAGCTTTCGATACCAAAAGATATCAAACACATGTGTCATGTGTGACACAAGTTCAATATAATCATGAATATCTAATACCATACTAACATTAATGGAAAAATGGAGAGTGATAAACTAGGATGATATCTGTATGATATAATATGTATCATCTTTGCTTGTAGATCTCGAGTTGGAATCGTAGCAGAAAAAATCTGTTTTCTCTTACCAAATGCTAAACAGCATTATAGAAAACATGTTTTCTCTCATTGAATGCTAAATAGCATTAGAGAAAACTTTTATGTTATCTAACTGAACGGTAAACTACATTAAAGAACCTTTATGCGATTAAAAACTTATATCTCCTATGTTATATTAAAACGTATGGATATCCAATTTAAACTGTATATGTCTAAATAATATAGGCTCAAGGTCAACGTGTATATATATGCCCAGCGATCTTTAAAATGCTTAAGATCTACACAGATCTTAAGACTTTCACATGTATTACGACTTTATACAAGAGCAGTTACTATTGAGGATTAAAAAAAGATCATCATTTATATTAATAAATAATCATAATGTCATAATACATCAAAATAACAAACATACAAGGAGTAAATACAATGATCATTAACTACTACTATCTAAGGACCTCAACATGCCTAAGCTGGATACATGTCTAACAAATACTGGTGGGCGAAGACCTTTAGTCAACAGATTGGCTAACATCTCCTCAGTCCTAATATGCTCCACTTCAAAGTCACCTTTTTGAATCAACTCCTTTATGGTCAAGTATTTAACCTCCAAATCCTTAAACCCAGTGATATTCTTATTGTTGTTACTAAACAATACTGCATCATGATTATCACAGTATAATTGATTGACTCTAGCTATCAAATCTACCACAAACAACTCAAAAATCAAGATTTAAAGTCAAACCTCATGTGAAGCAATTCTATAGCATGCAACAAACTTTATATGCATGGTCGAGGAAGTTACCAATATTTATTTGACACTCTTCCAAGATACTGCATCATCTGTCAACATAAAAATGTACCTTGATTGACACTCTTCCAAGATACTGCATCATCTGTCAACATAAAAATGTACCTTGAAGTGGATTTGCGATCATCCATATACATAGCAAAATCAGAGTCTATATACGCTATGAGGTTTAAATCGTTGACCTTCCTATATGTCAACATATAATCGTTAGTACCCTTTAGATATCTCAATGCTCACTTAACTGCATTCCAGTAGTCTACACCTGAGTTAGCTAGATATCGACTTGGTAGTCCAACAGCAAATGTAATGCCTAGTTTGGTGCACACCTAGGCATACATCAGGCTACCAACCGCACTAGAATATGGAACATTCCTCATAGTCTCTCTCTCAACTATATTATTTGGACACTATGCCAAAGATAATGTCTCATTATGAGAGATAGGTACTACAACAGATCTACAGTCAGCTATGTTTAACCTTTGTAACACTCGCTAAATGTATGCACTTTGTGAGAGGTATAATGAGGGTTGAGATTTGTCCCAATGAATCTGTATATCGAGAACAAAAGATGTTTCACCGAGGTCCTTCATATCAAAGTGCTTAGCCAAAAATTGTTTAACTTTATGCAACATGGTCAAGTCATTTGATGCAAGCAATATATTATCCACATACAACAGTAAAAAGATGACTTTGCTCTCCCTGACCCTATAGTATAAGCATCTTTCAACTTTATTTTCCACAAAGCCAAAAGAGGTCAAAACCTAATCAAACTTTAGGTACCAATGTCTAGAAGTCTGTTTCAGATTGTCTACTGATTTGGTCAACTTTCAAACTTTGTCAGTTGCTTCTTGATCCTAAAATCCTTCAGGTTGCTCCATATAGACCTCCTCATAAAGGTCATCATTCAATAAAGTGATTTTAATGTCCATCTAATGTTGCTCCATATCATAATAAGCTACTATTGTCATAATCTCTAAATGCATCATTCAAGGATATAAGAGAGAAGGTAACATTAAAGTTAACTATTTCTCTTTAAGTGAATCTCCTGACACCTTATTGTGCCTTAACCCAATCAACTATATGGGTCAAGAAACGGCTTCTATAAAAGGAACTGAATCCACAACATGTCCTATATCGTAGTCTTGCTCACCCAAATAGACTATGTAATCTGATAAGATAGCAAGTCACCCCTATCTAGTGGATCTGCGGAGCTACACAGGTTTTTATACCCCAAGAACCTCTGCCTGAATAGGTATCGGTTTCTGTTATTACACAAGCTTAGTACTCAGACTTTGATCCAGCGAACCTGACTGTATGAGTGGCAGATAAGAAATGATTGTAATATCTTCCTACTATCTGTTGAAGGTCGAGAGGACCCACCCTCATCATGGACATTTGAATTCCAAAAACTTAGTCGTCTGTGATTTCACTATTCTGGCCCTTCCTTCTCTACAATAAAATATGTAGCCTTTAAAGTGGTTAGGATATCTTACTACATAGCAATGAGTGGAAAGAGGTTGTAGTTTTCCTTCATAAGGATTATACAACCTTATTTATGTTAGAGTAGTGCCCTGAAGGCAATCGCCTTTAGCGCATTTTGTATAAATTTATGTACAGTCTTTATGAATAAATAAAGAAAGGCATATTTCATTACGTTGCTGTTCATTATTAATGAACTGATATTGATCAATAAGCAAATTAATGAAGTCCATGATATATGACATAGCATGAAGGAAATTATGATGTGATCATACTACCGAGATTTCTATCATGTGCAATTATGTCAAGATTCAAATTATCCTAGTCATAGGATTCTTGAGATCGACATCGGTAATCCGCAAAGACTAGCACATCTCAAACTCCTTGATTTGGTCAAGCAGTGGATCTCGTAAGTCGTAAATATGAGATATTTAGGGTTGAGATGTGGATGCTTACTAGAGGTAGTAAGTACATCGATGACTGCTATGAGATCATCACATGGATGTCCTATTCTAATGTCGGTGATAATCTCATCATAGCAATGGTGCAAGTATCCTTAGACTTGAGGTGCTCAAGGATATCTTGGATCTTGATTACGTGCTTTGACTCCATTCCTTGTTGCCTTACTGAGGTCGCTCATAGGGTGGTGCTTGGATACAGCTTGAGGTATTCAAGGTAATTGAGTAGCCAATAAAGGATTCACCACTTCGTGATAGCGTAAGATGATACCCATGGCCTCTTGTCGAGGTCATTACTTAGAAATCTCGTCGAGTATATATGTCATGAAGAGTGTCTTGATGACATATAAAGTAATGAGTCCCAAGACAAGAACTGATATCACTGACTAGATTTGACGTAGTCGACCTAGTAAGAGTTGACACATTGCCCATACTCATAACCAAGTGGGGTATAGCATGGTGAAAGGAAGAATTGCACAGTAATTGTCTATGGAAAGGTTCGTAATATGGTTCATGATGAATATAGCTTCATTCGTCAAACCAATTACTTTCGTCAATTGGGGTCATGATGTGTTGCTAGATACCGCCATGACTTGCTCGATTAAGTGTTAATCTAAGTGGCCAACATAACCGGAACCTAATGGGTCACACGATAAGAGTGTCTCTGAGAATTTGTAAAATAGTTTTGGATGAGATCCAATATATGGAAAGCAATAGAATTAAATGGATCCCGATGAGATCGAGATATGCCCCAATGAGATCGCGACATCGATATTCTGAAAAGGGTTTCCGTGGTTTTTCTATACCGGGACCCGATAGGCCAAGAGACCCAACCCTACAGGATGGACCACTTCAAAGATTTATATATACATATATATATGTTATTAATTAATTAAATAATTAATATATATATATATATATGTTGCAACGTGGGAGGAAAGAAGAAGCAAAGGAAGCTTCTTTGATTATGCTTAGTCATTAAAACATTAAATGACTAAAAGACAAAACTTGAAGATGAGAAAGGAAGATGATCGTGGATGAATAAAAAGGAGGTTTAAAAACAAGTTTTAAACCTAAGTTCATGTGATGATCTTCGTGGCTTTTAGAAAGAAAGAAGGAAGAAGGTTTTTTAGAAAATCCTAAGCAACTTCTCTTCTCACCAACGATCATCAAGGTTTCTTCTCCAAGTTTTCTCCTTCTCTCCATCGTTTCTCAAGCTCTCTAAGAACAAAGGTAAGATCTAGCAGTCTTTAATTTGTTCTAGCTATTCCCGGGTCAAAGGGTTTGTCCGGTTAGGTTCTCCGATCTCGCGTGGATACCGTTAGAGACGGTCTCCTTCGTCGTTATGGTTTGAGTTTGTTATATGACACATGGATCCCGACTTTCGGGAAGGTCCGGAATAAAAAATTTCCGCATCGTGGGCATGTGATGCTCACACGGGATTTTCCTACGGTGGTATCGAGCCACTTGTGTCGATATAACGAAGAAACCATGACTAGGTCGGAGTTGCCTATTGCTTGTGACGATGATGCATGTTGATTGTGTGAATTTCAATTCAGTGTAGAAATATTATTTTCGAAATTTTCTTGCCCAGATATGTTCACAAGATGTTTTGCATATGTCTGTGGAAGCTTGGAATTTATCAATGTGATTTGATATGGTTTTGCTAATTTATTCCCTAATGTTCGTTCTTTGTCTTTATGCACATTCAATGAACAGGCATGCTTATAAATTCGAGAATAAATTGTAGAAAAAAAATTGGATTTACTTTCACCAACATGTCTCTAAGATGTTTATGAATGTCTATGAGAATGGAAAAATGTTTTCAAGGGGATTTACTATTTATTTAAAAATTTATTGTGTGCTTTTGGGAATAATTGTGTTGAGGAACACATATTCTACATTGGCTTTTTTGCTGAGGTTGGTTGAGTTTTTTATGGAAATAAATCCTGAAAAACTTCATGAAGCATGTTGGGAACATGTTGTAACCTCTGTAATTTTCTCAGAATTTATTGAAATTGTTTCAATGAGTTTTTCAAGCAAAACACAGAGCTTGGCAGTTTTGAGAAAGTTGCTGGAGCTGTTTTGTTTGAAATGAAAAATTGTGTATTTCTTAATTCCAATGCCTTGGATCATTTTTAATGTGATTAAAAATGTGTTACATTGATGTTGTATGCTTGCCTAAATGATTTTCTTGAAATCAGGTTTTCAAACAATTTAGGATGTCAAATGTGTCTCATTAGCGTCTCGTTAGTATATTCCCTTATCTTGATTGTTTTGGCCATCACAAATTTTGTGACAGGTGCCGAAGTAGTCTTGATAAAGTGTAGACTACCTAGAGATACTTAGGGTGATAGTTTGATATTCTCAAATTATTTGGAAATCTAAATGAATAAGAGTGTATTCATCAATTTCAAGTTTCATGTATAGTTTGACTATATATGGTAAGCATGGTATAATGAAAGTGTTTCATTAGTACATCATAATAAAGGATATTACACTTGGTATTGTGAATTTGAACTACACGGATTGAGAAATTAGCGATTAGATAGCAGGCCAAAAACCGGTCGGTGGCACATGTACCAATGATCGCACATCCATTCGGTCATTGGAACATGCACCATCGACCGAAAGTGCATGATAATCCATCTCGATCGACCGAACATGTACCAATGACCGAACGTCTGAAGACCTATAGTCGACTAGCATAAGTTCCAATGATCGGATGCACCATCGACTAGAACATGCACTAGTCGACTCACAACAACATGCAGAGGTGGGATGATGGATGATTTTAGGTATAGACTCAATGTGATTGATGAAATACGCTAAATCATTCCATATAGTCATAGTGACTATAATCCCACAGCTTGGAAGAAGAAGATGAGACCGAAACCCTCACATCATATGAAAACTAACGCCTTCCATTAATATGGGAGAACCAAAGTTCTTATAGAGTTGGGTTGTTGGGTAAACCCAAGCTCATTTCTATCGGATATGTTCGAACCATGAAAATAAGATTTTCGGATTAATGGGTCGGTTTTCACTAAGCGTTGATTTGTTGAGTAAACTCAAGGTCAATGTGGACAGAGGCGAAATTGGGCAGTGTACATCAGATGTACGCGCATCAAGAGTTGATAACCCAATGTGTGTGCATACATCACGAGTTGATAGCACTAGTCGATAGTTGCATCTATGAATCAAGTGGTATGACCGATACCTGCAGATAGATCTAAGGTGGCTTGTTGGGTATACCCAAGGTCATTTTAGTAATGTCGGATATCTATGATGCAATTGGTATGACCGATACCTACCGATTGACCTAAGGTGGCTTGTTGGGTAAACCCAAGGTTATCCTTAGCAATGTCGGATATCGACCCACTAGGACATTTTGTCATAATGTTTCTTGGATTCATATTGAGGGTTATGGATTCTTTGAAACTAGTGGGAGCCATATGCATGTCATTCAAGTCCTTATGATTATGCATGTAATTCTATTCTAACATTCTTTCTCTCTTTCCCTATAGGTTATTGAAGATGACTTCAAGTGTGAATTTGCGCTCACTTATGGACTCCAACAAATTAACTAGACCAAATTTTCTCGATTGGTCGAGAAATCGAGAATTGTTCTCTGTCCGAGGAACTGGATATATCCTAGATGTTCCACTTCCGATCCACTCTTCGATGCTTGATGAGGATCGAAAGCATATCGTAAGCATCTTAAAGGCATTGACATGGCTACCGCATTATGCTTGCCTCGATGTCACCAGAGTCAGCAAGCGGCATGAGTCTATGGATGCTCATATCATAGTGTTTCATCTTAGGGATTTGTTTGATGAGCAAGCTCGGTGCGAAAGGTTCGAGACCTCGAGGTTACTCTTCACTACTAAGATGACTCAAGTTCATCTGCGCATGCAAGATGCATCAAGATGAATGGGTATATCGAGAGGTTGGCTATCTTAGGTTTTGTTATGGATTATGAATTAAGTGTTGACTTAATTCTGGTTGGATTGTCTGATAGTTATTCACAGTTTGTGTTAAACTATCGGATGAACCAAATATCCACGACAATCCTCGAGTTGATCAATCTGCCAAGACAAAGCAGAGCAATCTATCAAGAAGGATAGTAAGCAAGTGCTTATGGTGGCTTCTTCTTGATTCAAAGAAAAGAATCTAAAGAAGAAAAGGTCTAAGAAACCGAAAGGAAGTGCGTCAAGAAGAAAACCAAAGAGATCGCACTAAAGGAACTTGCTTCCATGTGGCAAGACCGCCACTTTGGGCTTAAACTATAAAGTCTATCTGGAAGAATTGAAGCGAAGAAGGCATCGATGCCTCGACTTCTTCGGTATGTTTGTCATTGAGGTTAATCTGTTTCTGACCATAACATATAGGTATTAGATACGGTTGTGGCTCACATATGCAATGATATGCAGGGGCCTCGGGGACGATGAGATTTCATGAAGGAGAACTAGACTTGCGTGTGGGAAATGGAGCAAGAGTTGTTGCATTAGCCGTAGGCACTTACTTTTTATCACTCCCCACTGGACTTGTAATTAAATTGGATTAATGTTATTTTGTACCTGTGTTAACAAAGAACATATTATGCATTTCTTGTTTAAATAGAGTTGGTTTCCATTTGACTTTTAGTAACAATGGTTGTTCTATTAGTTTGAATGGAATGCTTTATGGTACTGGTATATTATGCAATGGAATTTATATATTAGATATGTCACATCCAATTATGAATGTCAATGACACGAAAAGACATAAACGAGATAATTTAAAATCAACTTACTTATGGAATTGTCGCCTTAGCCATATAAATGAGAGACGCATAGCTAAGCTCCATAAGAATGGAAGTTTAGGATCATTTGATTATGAATCATATGACACATGCGAATCTTGTTTATTAGGCAAGATGACTAAGTTACCCTTTAAGGGAAAGGGTGAACAAGCGACTGGAGTATTAGACCTAATACATTCAGATGTATGTGGTCCGATGTCCATCCATGCCAGAAGTGGTTGTCTTTACTTCATTACCTTTATTGATGATTATTCTCGATATGGGTACCTGTATCTGATGAGATACAAATCTGAAGCATTTGAAAAGTTTAAACAATTCAAAAATGAAGTAGAAAACCAACTTGGGAAAAGTATCAAGACATTACGATCTGATCGTGGTGGGGAATACTTAGACCAAGAGTTTTTGGATTATCTCATAGATAATGGAATTTTATCTCAATGGACTCCTCCTTACACACCACAGCATAATGGTGTGGCAGAAAGGAGAAATTGAACCTTGTTAGACATGGTACGATCAATGATGGGCTTTGCAAAGTTACCAAAATCCTTTTGGGGGTATGCAATCGAGACAGCTGTTTACTTGCTAAACAAAGTTCCATCAAAGACAGTTGATGTTACTCCATATGAGATGTGAACTACCAAAAGACCCTATCTTACTCATTTGAAAGTTTGGGGTTGTCCCGCTTATATGAAGAGGACACAGTCAGATAAACTTGATGCAAAGTCTGACAAGTGTTTATTCGTAGGATATCCTAAAGAAACAATGGGATATCAATTCTACCTTGCTGAGGAACAAAAGATGTTTGTTTCGAAGCATGCTGTCTTTTTAGAGAAAGAGTTTCTTTTACAAGAAGACATTGGAGCAAAATTGAACTTGAAGAAGTTCAGGATGCTCGAACAGACGCAGATCAACTGCCTGAACCTGAAACTGTAACTCATACAGATGAAATAACAGTTCAACCTTCTACAACACACGAAGTTCGTAGGTCACGTAGGATACGCTCTGTTCCCGAGAGATATAGATTTCTCGTGAATGAACAGGATGATTTATTGCTCATAGAAGATGATGAGCCTACAACCTATGAAGAGGTTCTGAAGAGTTCAGAGCCTGAGAAATGGCTTCATGCCATGCAGGCTGAAATGGATTCCATGTATGAAAACCAAGTATGGATTTTGGTTGAGGCACCCGAAGGAATAAAACCCATAAGGTGCAAATGGATTTTCAAAAAGAAAACCGACATGGATGGTAATGTGATTACCTATAAAGCAAGGCTTGTGGCTAAAGGTTTTCGTCAAAGACAAGAAGTTGACTACGACGAGACCTTCAGCCCAATAGCATTGCTTAAATCCATTAGGATACTCCTAGCCATTGCCACTCATTATGATTATGAGATATGGCAAATGGATGTGAAGACAGCTTTTCTAAATGGAAATCTAGCTGAGGATGTGTATATGACACAACCTGAGGGCTTCACCTCCTATGATGGCGAAAAGGTATGCAAGCTTCAAAAATCTATCTATGGATTGAAGCAAGCATCCCGGAGTTGGAACATCCGTTTTGATAAGATAATCAAAGAGTTTGGTTTCTCACAAAATCCGGATGAACACTGTGTGTATAAGAAGGTTAATGGGACTGCAATCGTATTCCTTGTGTTGTATGTAGATGACATATTATTGCTAGGAAACGATGTCTCTATGCTACAATCAGTCAAGATTTGGTTGTCCAAACAATTTGCCATGAAAGACCTTGGTGAAGCAACTTATATCCTTGGGATAAGAATCTATAGAAATAGATCAAAAAGGTTGCTTGGTCTTTCACAATCAACGTACATAGACAAGATGCTAAAGAGATTTAGCATGGAGCAATCAAGAGAGGGTACCTTCCGTGACTCATGGGATAACACTCGAAATCTATGTGTCCTAAGACACAAGATGAGAGGATCGCATGAATATGATCCGTATGCATCTGCGGTAGGATCAATCATGTACGTTGTGCTATGTACGAGACCCGATGTATCATATGCTCTAAGTGTTCTGGCGATACCAATCGGATCTGGTGAGGGTCATTGGGTGGTGTCGAGAATATCCTCAAGTACTGCGAAGGACTAAGGATGTGTTCTTGATATATGGGATGGAGATCTCCGGTGAGTGGGTATCTGAGATGCAGTTTTCAATCTGATAAGGATGATTCCAAATCCCAATTAGGTTATGTATTCACCTTTGAATGGTAGGCGATTAGTTGGAAGAGTTCCAAACAAGAGACGATCGCCGATTCAACAACCGAGGCAGAGTACATTGCCGCTTCGAGAAAAGCGAAAAAGCGGTTTGGATCGAAGTTCATTCTTGAACTTGGTGTGGTTCCTAGCGATGATGGGCCCATCTGATTGTATTGTGACAACAATGGGGCTATTCTTGCAGCGAAGGAACCAAGGTCTCATCAACGATCCAAACACGTACTCGCAGATATCATCGATCGGGGAGATCATAGGGACGAGGTGATGTCCGGATCGAGAGAATTCCTGAGTAGAATATTGTTGATCCG
Organism: Erythroxylum novogranatense; assembly: GCA_029891385.1. Classification (NCBI taxonomy): domain Eukaryota; kingdom Viridiplantae; phylum Streptophyta; class Magnoliopsida; order Malpighiales; family Erythroxylaceae; genus Erythroxylum; species Erythroxylum novogranatense. Next base: position 32,686,813 of record CM057226.1, on the reverse strand, counting down.
TTGACAAAGCCATTATCACAAAAGAGTTTTGATTCTCATGTACTACTTTATGGTATTAGATATCATGGCGATTGGCTTTAGGTCAGTGGGAGATTGTTAGAGTAGTGCCACGAAGGCAATCGCCTTTAGCGCATTTTGTACAAATTTGTACGGTCTTTATGAATAAATAAAGAAAGGCATATTTCATTACGTTCTTTGTTCATTATTAATGAACTAATATTGATCAATAAGCAAATTAATGAAGTCCATGATATATGACATAGCATGAAGGAAATTGTGATGTGATCATACTCTGAGATTCCTATCATGTGCAATTATGTCGATATCTAAATTATCCCTAGTCATAGGATTCTTGAGGCGGACATCGGTGTCTGCAAAGACTAACACATCTCAAACTCCTTGATTTGGTCAAGCGGTGGATCTCGAAGCTGTAAATATGAGATATTTAGGGTTGAGATGTGGATGCTTACTAGAGGTAGTAAGTACATTGGATGACCTGCTATGAGATCATCACATGGAAGTCATATTCTAATGTCGTTGATAATCTCATTATAGCAATGGTGCAAATATCCTTAGACTTGAGGTGCTCGAGGATATCTTGGATACTAATTACGTGCTTTGACTCCATTCCTTGTTGCCTTACGGAGGTCGCTCATAGGGTGGTGCTTGGAGTGCAACTTGAGGTATTGAAGGTAATTGAGTAGCCAATAAAGTTCACCACTTACGTGATAGCGAAGATGATACCCATAGCCTCTTGTCGGGGTCATTACTTAGAAATCTCTGGAGATATATATGTCATGAAGAGTGTCTTGGTGACATATAAAGTAATGAGTCCCAAGACAAGAACTGATATCACTGACTAGATTTGGCGTAGTCGATCTAGTAAGAGTTGACACATTGCTCCTACTCATAACCAAGTGGGGTATAGCATGGTGAAAGGACGAATTGCAGTGAATTGTCTATGGAAAGGTTCGTAATATGGTTCATGATGAATATAGCTTCATTCGTCAAACCAATTACTTTCCGGTCAATTAGGAGTCATGATGTGTTGCTAGATACCGCTCATGACTTGCTCAGATTAAGTGTTAATCTAAGTGGCCAACATAACCGGGAACCTAATGGGTCACACGCATAAGAGTATCTCGGAGAATTAGTAAAATAGTTTTGGATAGAGATCCAATATATGGAAGCAATAGAATTAAATGAATCCGATGAGATCGAGATATGCCCGATGAGATCGCGACATCGATATTCTTGAAAAGGGTTTCCGTGGTTTTTCTATCGGGACCCGGTAGGCAGTAGGACCGACCTAGTGTGTTGGACCACTTCAGCATTTATATATACATATATATATGTTATTAATTAATTAAATTATATATATATATATATATATATATATATATATATGTTGCAACGTGGGAGGAAAGAAGAAGCAAAGGAAGCTTTTTTGATTATGCTTAGTCATTAAAACATTAAATGACTAAAAGACAAAACTTGAAGATGAGAAAGGAAGATGATCGTGGATGAATAAAAAGGAGGTTTAAAAACAAGTTTTAAACCTAAGTTCATGTGATGATCTTCGTGGCTTTTAGAAAGAAAGAAGGAAGAAGGTTTTTCAGAAAATCCTAAGCAACTTCTCTTCTCACCAATGATCATCAAGGTTTCTTCTCCAAGTTTTCTTCTTCTCTCCATCGTTTCTCAAGCTCTCTAAGAACAAAGGTAAGATCTAGCAGTCTTTAATTTGTTCTAGCTATTTCTGGGTCAAAGGGTTTGTCCCGGTTAGGTTCTCCGATCTCTGCGTGGATACCGTTAGAGACGGTCTCCTTTGGCCGTTATGGTTTGAGTTTGTTATATAGACACATGGATCCTGACTTTCGGGAAGGTCCAGGAACAAACAAAAAAAATTTTCCGCACCGTGGGCATGTGATGCTCACACCGAAATTTTCCTACAATTTATGCAGGGCAGCCCCATACATGAATGTGTACAAGGCTTGGTTTCCTATCGACCCAAAGTTCAAAAGGTGTTTTGGGCACTAACTTAGGTATTTTGGGCATTGACTTACTTAGAACTCTATTTAATATATATAATGTTGTCTTAATGGCTTCACCCCAAAGGTATTCTAGTAAGTTAGTCCTGCTCTGCATCAACCTCATCATGTCCTTTAGGGTGCGATTGCGTCTTTTAACCACACCATTTTGCTCAGGACTACCTGGCATAGTAAACTGAGTCATTATTGGAACCGATTTCAAATACCTAGCAAAGGGACCCTTGTCTTGTCCTACAACCCAATGTCTGCCATAATATTCCCCTCCCTAATTAGATCTAACAATCTTTATTGATTTTCCTAACTGGTTCTCTATCTTAGTCTTAAAGACCTTGAATTTATCGAGAACTTCAGACTTTTCTTTAAGTAAGAACACAAAACTATAGCAGGAAAAATTATCTATAAACGTCAAAAAATATCTAGCATTGCATGACGTAGCTGTATAGGGTTCACTAATGTCTGTAGGTATGAATTCTAACAGACCAGAAGCACGAGTTAACTCTTTCTTCTTTATCTTGATCAACTTACCTCTACAACAGTTGACATATATTTCCAGATCATTAAAGTCCAAAGTTGGGAGAATGTTATCCTTATCAATCTCTCAACCTTCTCCCTGGAAATGTGGCCCAAGTGTTTACGCCACCATATGTACGACGTTTACTTTATCAAAGGTCTCTTACGAGTCACAAGTTCGACAATGTAGGAAGAAACATACATTTTATTAGGGGTATAACACATTCTATATAATTCATAAGATAAGAAGGCAATTCCGATATGTTTTGCATTGATAAAATACTTACAACTGAAGTATCAAATAAAAAATGATAACCCTTTTTTTATCCAAAACTGATACAGAGATCAGATTTCTTCTAAAAGATGATATATACAATATGTCCCGAAAAACCAACACAAACCTTGAATCGAGGTTTAAACCTACATCTCCATATATAAAATGTTCACTTCTTCATTATTATTGACCATCAGCTTCTCCTCTTCTTTAGTCAGCCTTCTGGTGGATCTTAACCCCTGAATTATGGAAGCAACATAATTAGAAGCTCACTATCTAGCCACCAAGAACTTAATGTGGCCTTAGCTAAAAAAGATTCGTGAATCATATAGGTTGAGGAGTTACTTGATAATTCTTGTTTGACTTTCTAGAGTTTATACTTCTGGCAGTCAGATTTCCTATGCTCGTTCTTTTTGCAGAAGAAGCATCTCATGTTCTTCAAGTCATATGGATCCTTAGTAATGATAGATTGTTCAGTCTAAATGTTCGAAAAGAGTTTAGACTTCTTAACCTTACCTATTTAGGGTTCAGCCTTACCCTTGCCTTTGGCTACTACATACAAGGCTGTATGAGAAGAACTCTTCAGCTTCTCCTTTACTGCAACACACCAGGAAATTAAAGCATTAATGTCCTAAGCCTCATCTTGAGAGATATATGATGTTACCAGCATCTCAAACTCTCATGGAAGAGTATTAAGGCCTAATGCATAATAAGTATGTTAGGAATGGGCACATCCAACACCTTCAGTTTACTTTAAAGGTAAACCATCTTGATAATATACTTTCTGTTGTCGCCTTCTTATGTGTACCTCATGGAGAACATCTCTTTAATAAAGGTACTGTGTTCCGTATGGGACGACACCTTGTACCTCTAAGAAACACTGTTTATAAACTCCTTCACTATTTTTGTGTTTGGTAATCCACTTAGCAAATGATTCAGGATCAACCTCTTTATGATCAAATAACACATATTATTTGATCGCTCCCAGATTGCCTTAGCCACCTTATCAGCTTCTAAGTTGATATCTATAAGTAGAGAAGGTCTCTCTACAAGCATTGTCATATTGATGTCAGTCATCTCCATGGCAAACTCAACATCTTTTTTCCACTTCTTGAAATTGAAACCAGTCAAGGTCTTAATAGTGACAACATTGTTGTTTATACAAAATGTGACTATAAAATAGAAAAGACAACTTAAAGATCAGCATAAATGCAAGATAACAGCGATAGTTAAAGCATTAAAATAGTATCTATACCGAGAATATGATCGCATATATTATCAAATACCTTTGGTTAGAATGCATAATATATATAATTAGACTTCCACATAAAAGCAATCAAACTACAAACCATCAACTCTCATAATACTATCACCTTTAGGTGAATAGATCATTTAAGCAACAATTATTCTTTATCTTGTGCCTTTTATGCACATATCAAAATCTTATATAATGCCAACACCTTTTGGCAGAATAACCAAACATAAGACCAGAGACAACCCCAACATATAAGCAGAACAATCCAAAATATTGACTCGAAAGGCTACTTTGGTGACTACATCCTTATCATTACCCTGAAAACTCCACAAACCAAAGGGATATATCCTTATGTTTTCCTCACATTCTATATGGGCATATCGTATAAGAAAACGCATCAGCGAATGCGAAAACCAAATGCACATTCAAGTGTTGAAAACATTGTTTTTAAACTTTATTTGAGACTTTTATCTCAAAAAATCTCAATCAGAATAACTATCATATTTTTTCGAACATCGAACCTACCACGCGAGATACGAAACCTTAAGGGTATCCCTTATATGTAGTTCAAAACACGAAAATTCGCTCAAAAATAACTTTAAAATGCTTAAAAACCTTTTTTGGAATCAAATTACCAACATAATTAATCTAGAAAAATTGAAAAAAAATCACTTTATAAATTTCCCCGACTCCAAAACTGACCTAAAATACCTAAACACCTTTGTAGAAATTTTGAAACTTTCCAAAAAAAAAATTAAGTGTTGATTAGCGGTACTGTAGCGCTAACGTCTGTTGACGTCACAACTGCTCGTGGGAATGAAGGCATGTGCGGTGCACGCTTACCTGGCTGACCGCTTCAGAGACGTTTCGTGAGTGCAACGCATGCTCCTCAATGCACAATGGTTACTGTTACACACGCCACCATATGTAGATGAGCCTCTACTATATGGTGCGTGCAATGTACGAGCTACTACGTGTCGAGACAAGTGGTAAGCGAGTGTGATGCACGCACCCGCTCATCCCTTGCCAATGGGAGCCCAACCGCCTTTAGGCGGTTACTGTAGAATCGTCGAGCGTGGGCACTACAATTGCCCTCTGATGGGGGGTGATTTTCGGCTATCCCGAAGCTCTTTTTTGCACTTCATGGCTCGTTTTTGACTTATTTTTTATGGCTAACCTCATTTACTCCTCTTTCACGCATCCATACATATGAAAAAAAAAAGAGAATGGATCAAAAACAATCTAAAATTGTAATGGATAAAAACCAAAAAAACCTTCATTTTTAACCACTCGATCACGCAATCGTTTTGATATCATATATAACACATAACATGAACCTTATTACGTGTCCTGGATCGTTCATGAAAGGGAAATAAATAAAAGAAATGTGAAATACTTGATTTCGATTCCATTCCAACTTCTAAGGTAGTTTTTGAGGCCGAAACGAGCTCCAATCTTTCAGGTGCTTCACAGGAGTCCTCCTTTACCGACACGCGGTTAACATCTTTCTATAGTTTTCTCAAAATGTAAGTTCTCTTAATAGGTCAAAGAATTCGTATACTTACGAATGATATGAGCAAATACAAGAGACATTAATCTTTATATATAGCTTCCATCGAGCTTCCTTATTACAGGTCTAATATAAGTTTGATTCACACTGATCGAGATCAATTTTTCTCCTGAACTTCAACCTATTAACTTAGATCATTTATTGAACTTTATTATCTTTACATATATCAAATTATATAACTTAATCGATAAGTTATTAAAAACACAATTAAATATTGCCCTGACTTTACAGGAAAAGTCAAAATTATCCTTCTTATCTTTCTTTTCTTGCTCGTCTATCTGTCGTCGTACTCCTCTCTGTGTTGTTTTCTAGTTCATTTTTTCACTTTTTTTCCTTTTCTTGTTTCTGTTTATCTCAATCATTTGCTCATGGTTGTTCTTGGTCTCCAGGTTCCTTCATCGTGTCTCTCATATCCGTTCTTTTCTGTCCCTTTCTTGGTTGTTCACTCTCTCTCTGCTGGTTTTCATCTTTCTCCATCATTTATTGAACACTAGTAGGGTCTCCTATGTTGCATCAAAGGATTCAACAGCTGCTCCAATGTTATTGTAAAATCCATACTCAATTTGGCGATAAAAATTAGTGTGGCATCTCAAGGGTAATACTCAAAATTCCAGAAGAAGATGAACGTATCTCTCCTCCCCTGGCTTTCTCTGTTATGCCTCTGTCTCCTCTCCTCCAGCTTGTTACTTTCATGGATCAAAACTCAATTTAGAAACTTTAAAAATTACAGTTTTGTTGTCTAATATTAGACCTAAACTGATATCGATGGGTGATTCGGAATCATCCTCACGACTTTGTTAGAATAATATATTGAACAGAGTAGCATTTAGCGAATAGATTAATTAAATGTCTCCACCAATAAGAATCTGACCCTCCCTCCCCGGAAGAATTTTTGGATGCATAGTAACCATTGAAGTTCAGCACTGGAAAGCCCTGGTCTCTTCATTTGTTTGGAATATTGCCTTGTCTCTTCATTTGTTTGGAATATTGTCAAGTCTGAATTCAATGGCTATCTGATGTAAGAGGCAAGGCACTACTGGCATCACTAGCAATCTCATGTTGCATGTTGGGAGCAGAAAGGAAATAAGGCTTTGGAGGAATTTCAATGTCGTCTAGGTTCCCAGATAGCATATCCACAACACTTGTCATCGAGGGACGGTCTTTAGGGCTTATTTGGATGCACCACAGACCTACGATTACCATCTTCCTTACAGTGCAAGTATCTTCTTCGATTACTTCTTTGTGTTCAGTGAGTTTCTCATAGATCCAATCCGGGAAGTAAGCTTCACTCGAAGTGCTTCTCTGAAAATTAATGCTTTTGTTTTTCCTGCCTTCAGCAATCTCCAACAACAACATGCCATAGCTATAAACATCAGACTTGTGAGAAGCATTCCCAAGGTTTCTCATGAAGACCTCAGGTGCGATGTAACCAACGGTCCCTCTTGCAGCTGTCATGGTAACAGCGCTTCTACTTCTTGAGTATACTTTTGCCAACCCAAAATCCGAGATCTTGGGATTGAAGTTATGATCAAGCAGTACATTTTGAGGCTTTATGTCCAGGTGCAATATTCGTGCCTCGCAACCATTGTGCAAGTACTCTATTCCACGAGCTATTCCTAACGCAATCTCCAACAACCTTGCCACTCCCAATGAAAGCCTCATCTGCTCATCAGATAACAAGTCGCCTAGTGACCCATGAGGCATGTACTCGTAAACAAGAGCTTGTTTTGAGCCATTCCAGCTAAAACCCAACAAATTTATGACATGAACATGGTGTATCCTACCAATAGTGGCAACTTCATTAACAAAATCACGGCCAATATTGCTCCGTTTGTCCAGTAATTTGACAGCAACTGGGCGGCCATCTGACAGCTTCCCCTTGTAGACGCTGCCATAGCCTCCTTGGCCTAGTTTTTCTTTAAAGCTGTTTGTCATCTTCTTAATATCGCTATATGAATAGCTAGTCACTAATGTAGATCTCATGGTACTGATGAACTCCTCACGATTTAGTCCAAGGTCATCAGTACTCTGGTTTCTCTTGATGGTCACTAAAATTCTTCTTCTGAAAGCTAGTAGTAGAACAATAATCAGGACAAATGAACAGCTTCCAGTAATACCTGCAGATTATCTAAAGCCCGATCAACAAATATACAAAGGAACTATAACTTACGTCTGAATAAAACAAAACAATTAACAATTGAAATGGAATAATTACCATTACTGAATCACTGGGAGCAATTAAACTAACATGTCTAAGCAAATATTATAACTGAAGATCAATGCCTTCTTTTATATAGAGGTGATGAAGCTTACATACCGAAGATGAGGGCTGGACCCGGGCTTTGCTTTTTAGAACGTGGCTGCCTGTAGGATCGGTGCATAAACTATTATGTATCTACTATGATTAATAAAACTATTTGATTATATACTAGGGAAAGCAACGTTTGTCCGGTGATTAAGTAAAGATCCACAAAATGACCATTTCCAAATTGAATATAATATTCCGTGAATTTTCATAATTTTTGTGAGAATTTACTGATCAGCTGGGGATTTTTTATTACTTTTATTTTTATTTTTTGTTTTGGTCTGGGACTGGAACAAGTCTAGGCACTTATGGCATTTAATGGAACTAGATACCTGTAACTGTAAGAATCTTTTCTTAAAAAAAAAGAGATGGCTTTTGATTGCCGGACGAACAAAAAATGTCCATTCCACTTCGGAGGTAGACAAGATAGTCGGATTGAAAAGTAGTAAGTACCCAAGTATTATAAGTTCATCGCCCGATGTTATCCGATAGCGTGGAAACCCTACTATTCTTGGAGATTAGTATTCTCAGGAGGGAACTTACTTGTAGAAGCAAACAATCCTCTTTAAGCTGGCATCGTATCCACATCGTCCACCAGTCGCATCACAGCTACTACACTCTCTAAATTCAGGCCAGCTCAAAGGAAATCCATCACTTAGCACGTCTACAAGTTCGACGGAACTATTATTGAACCTGAACCGATCTCCTGCACTAGACACAGGAACCATGATCAAGTTACACCCAGTTGGAGTTGAGATAGTTCCGGGCGGATCAAATTGACCTCCGCTTAACCAGAGATATATCTTCGTCCCATCGTCACATGAATAGTTTCTGACCACCTTATTAGCAAGAGAGGAAAAGTTAGCCTTTGTCGGACACTTGAACAAAGTCAGGTTAGACAGTCCGAGAGGTAGGTTTGGAGATGTAAAATCTGTGGTGGAAATTGTAAAATTACGTAAATAGTTACATGAGCGAGCACTAAGATCCCTGAGAAGTTGGGTGTCCACCACGACCAGTGTGGTAGATGGTTCTGACGGAGTTGGTGGGTAGAAATTCTTGACTTGGTATAGCCTGCCGGAGAAAATAATGCCTGCGGGGAGGGCGGACGAGTTGTCGCATATAACCTGGTAGCCAGGGAGGCCGCAGAGTAAAGGACCAGAAAGAGAGGATGTCCAGGAGGAGAAAGGAAAGGAGAAGGTGATGTTACCACACTTGAACGGAGAACACAAATCGTAGTCAGAGTGGGAGTGGGAGTCCTGGGATTCACCCGTCACCAGAAAGGTTGTGAACATGAGTGAGAAGGGTACAAGGATGGAAGAAGATCCAACTTTCACAACCATAGCTATTTAACAAAGTATAGAATTGTAATTGTTGTGTCCTGGACTCCTACCCTCGCCAAGATTATTGAGAGAATCAAAAAGCCAATTTGACTTTCGCTTCAAGAACTGGGGAAATGGCCAACAGTTGACCCGCGGGAGTGTCATACATACCGTGTGGTTGAAAAGGCGACGTTAAATACAATATTTTTACTTAAGGATAAATTATAATAAAAATATTTAATTTATTTTAATTTGTTACAAAAAATTTCAAATCATTAAATCAAAAATAAAAATATTTAGAGGATTTCGGAAAAACATAATTTCCACATACGCGTATTTTAGTCCTGATATATGATTTGCATACTACAACCATCATCTGATTGAACCAACTAATGCATTGATAAAATCTCAAAAGGCTTCTAAGTTCTATCAAAGTAGTAATGAAATCTCACACACCCTAGATCTGGAAGTTCAAAATTTGAAGCTGGATATACTTCACGTCCTGTTACAAGTACAAGTGTGTAGATGGTTCTGCTGTGAGATTTTTGTCTTTAAGAGCTCAACAGATCTTATGTCCCCTTGCAACTCAGTAAAGATCTTCAACTATATAAATCTACTGCTTCCAGTAGCAAAGCTATAGGCGGGGTTTGGAGGGAATGTTGGGTTCTGCTTCACTTAAATTCTCTCTCGATCAAATGAATGTTTCTGGAGCTATAACTTTCCAAAAGACCAAGGGCTGTTTGCTGTATGGTGACGATGACGAAGAGGAGGAGCAAAAATTCCAGTTTATGGAGGGTCAGACAGAGTTTCTAGAGAACTTGGATCTATGTTTGATACTGTGATGAAAACAGATGCAAATGTCACAATCTTTTTTTTTTTAAGTACAAAAGAAAGCTACATCACTAATGTAACAATACTAATGTAACGCTCTGGGATACATAACGCCTTGCGCATCGCGACAGAGGATCTTCTGAACACCAAAGGGGGGCTTGTGAAGGATGGAGAGACCCGGATTGCCCACCCCGGCGAGACGAGCAAGGATGTCCGCACATTGGTCGCCTTCCCTGAACACGTGCTGCAACCGAATCGTCCACTCCTAGTGCAAGAGTTGCTGGATACCTGACACTAAAATAGAAATCTCAGTCAGAATATCGATAAGACCAGAAAGAAGATTAATAACCTTAAGGGAGTCGATTTCCATCACCACTTGACGATAGCCAAGGTCCCAGGTCAGAGAGAGACCCAAGAACACCCCTCATAACTCTGCAGTTAACAGAGACCCTGGCCCAAGTTGATGCTGAAAACCGCCGCACCACTCCCCATTGTAATCTAGAATCAGGCCCCCGGAAGAAATCCGATTGTAATTAAAATTCATAGCGCCATCGAAATTAACTTTCATCTAACCCTTCTCGGGCTTCATCCACCCGACGTAGGAACCCACCAGTAAGCCTTGGGCCAGAAACAAGCACTTCTCCATCATCCTAGCTCGGGCGATCCATCCCACGTAATCCAAAATAACTCTATGCCCCTGAGTAGGCCAAACAAAAGACGGTTTGAAGATGCTGCGATTCCTCCATTTCTACAGTAACCAGCAAGCGATCCCAAAGACCGTAGCCCATGCCTCCTGCTGCACCGGAGTCTGGTTGGTGAGATTACACGTCAACCAAATGTCCACCTCCTACTGGAAGAAACACCTATCCACCACCTCCAGGAGAAAATGGATCCAGAAAACTTGAATCCTAGGGTAGTCCCAAACCAAATTTCACAATCTTTTTAAGAGAACGGTATGGTAAAAGGTATCATCAATATCAAGAGAATTATCAGAGCTTCTTTTCGACTCGAACGCATCTATTCAATATCATAATTGTAGAACTTGATGCTATGGTTGTTGCGCAGTTTCTCATACGTGGAGTTAGTGCTTCACATCCTTTTCATACTCTGGTCACTGATTGCTTGGAGCTTCTCAAAGGGGGTTGAATTATTGATATCCAACATATTTACCGCGAAGGTAATCATTGTGCAGATCGATTTGCCGATTTGGTGCATTCTTGTCCACCGGGCCTTACTTATTACACAACCCCTCCAGATCTCTTACATCCTCTAATCACGGAGGATAGCGAGAGAATCAGTATTCTACGCCTTCAACTTTTCTTTTGTGTTCATCAGTAGCAAAACAAATTTCTTCTCTAGTTTTTATTTTTATTAATGATACACATGGCAGCACATCCTTCTCTAGTTTTATTTTTATTAATGATACACATGGCAGCACATTTAGGACAGATCAGGTCGGCTCCGTTTCCAACGGAAGCGGAGAAGACTACGACGACTACTGTGTTCGGCGGCAGGCTTAACTAAATTCTTTATTTTGTATCATTTAATTTAATAATTTAATGCATCTTATTATTATAACCCACGGGCTAAAATATTTCTGAAAATTGAAATTTTAATTTTATTAATTTTGACTAGTATTATAAAATTAGATAAGATTTAAAATTTCCTAAATTCTAATCCATAATTATTTTAGAATTTTAGATCATTATGAAATTATAAATTTAACCTCAATATCCAGTGTAATTAACAGTACTTTTAACCAGAGCAAATACCTACCCCTTCCTCTCGTCACATGCACCTCTGAATAACATTTTTCCGTGAAGTTGATAAATGACGATTTCTAGCGTCGACTACTCATCAATGATTAAGTGGATAAAACTTCTAATTCTGTACATTTCTTCCAAGATATTTAAATAACAAGAACCAAAAATCCTGGAACTGGAAGGTACTATGAATCCAGGACCTCAGCAAGAGGCAAAGATGCAGGGCGTGCAAAAATTTTGTTACAGTGGGGTTGATTTACAAACCGCAGAAGCAGGGAAGTATATACAAGTTGATATTACGAGTTCGAAGTTGAGCAAGTTGAATTCGTTGTGTCAAGCTTAATAACCCTTGTATTGTAGGACCCACAAAGGTTACATTTGTGATAAAGCCAGTGGAAGGGTGCCGTTCCCTTCTTGTCACAGTCATTGCATAATATATCCTGGGCAAGATAACCACAATTAGTTTCAATTTTAAAAGACCAGTATACTTGAACAATTTTGGATGGGTTACCTGACAACGGTCCCTGTATTCTTCTGGAAGCTCTTCAGAAGCCAACAGAGCATCAAGCATGCCAAAGTAAACCTGAGCAGAAAAGGCAGAAGGGTGAGAAGACCCAGCCATAAGTTTCTTGTTTTGACTCTCAGCACATGAGATGATTACCACCAAAATTAACAGAGAAAGTGCAGCTGCATATACACGTGTTTCTTAATCACATTGGCAACACCTCATGTTTCAGGACTAACCAACTCATCAAAAGTGGAGTAACTTTAATTCATTGGTTAGCTCATGGTCTTCCATTCCCATTCTGCTAATTACGCTCTTCTAATTAAACTAGTGGCTAACTTTCAATTTCTTTTTATTAACTGTTCCATTCTTCCCCTTCATCCACCAATAAACTTATCTAAATGCAACTATTCAGGTTCTCACAAACTTTAAATTGCTCTCAGCCGCTCAATACCCTTGGATTTCAGTAATCAAGCTGTTTAGAAATACAGGTATGCTTGATACTGTACCACCATTCAGAGGGAAACGGTTGAATCACGTTTCAAATAAAAACAAAATTCAATTAGCAAATACTATCGAATATGTGATATTGTTACACGACTTTCATTAAAGGAAAAAGGTGTGAAATAGTTAACAGCCATGCCAGTCTTAAAAGGCCTCAACCACATCACAATATCATCGCCATGAACATCAATCATAATAGCACACATGAAAATTTTAAAAGGCAGTTCATATTGATCTTACCGACATATCTCCCAACGATTTGCTACAAATTGGGCAGGTGTAATGGCTGCAAGTGTATGCCTGACACAATGAAAGGTGAAATAAGGGTTAGGGCCCTATCAGATTTCATTTGAATTGTTCCAACTGTCAAGTAAAAGCCCAGTAATGGATAGACCTGAAAGCAACTTGAATGCATGAAATGGCCACAAGGGAGAGCTCTGACACTTGCACTCGAGGTAAATAAGAAATCACAACAAATGGGACAATTTGTTTCAAGCCCTTTCTCTCGACATTTGTGGTCAACTAGCTTCATTGCAAGGCAACAATTACACTTCATGCAATGAAAGAAGTCAATGCCAAGACCCTTCCCAACTCGGCATAAATTGCAGAAAGGGCAGTGATAAACAGTTCTGAAATTATAGCAAGAGATGTAAGGGATACAATTGACGAGCGATATAATGCAGCTGTAAATATAGAAATCATAATTAAAGGTTACTGGATCTATTCATTACGGAGTAACTGCTCCATTCTAGCTTATCACAGCATCTTAAGCTTACAACTGTAGTTCAGAGGATCATGCAAACAAGAACATAACACATTAACAAGAATGGACACCGACCAAGGTAGCCTCAAAAGAAAAAAGAGCTCAGTGAAAGCTTAACCTTTCATCATCGAAGAACCTGCAGATATTACAATAGTAATTTGCCATAGAGAACCCGCCACAAGAAGGCGTTGAGCATACTGGTCCAACAGGCTGGATTTTCAGGCAGCGCATACACATAATTTCAGATGTAGCTTTCCTGCATGTAGAATTAATTACTAATCAGCATCATCAACTTCACCAGTTTAAAATTAAAACAAGAACTTCATCAATAGAAAAACATTACCGATCCATAGAATGGTCACTGACTTTATCATGACAGAACCGGCAAGTAAATAATTTTCCACAGCAAGCAGCGCGAAGTTTGCAATTTCTTTTATAATGCTCACATCCAAATACTTTTTTCTCTGGATCCCGGAATGAAGGGAAACATCCAAGTAAGTCTTCACTATTTGAATTCTCACCAAGTTGTGTTTGAGGAGACTTCTGCTGGGCAGCTATCCAGCGACTAACATAACCAATATATTCATCAGAGAAACAGAAAGCTATAGTCAGAAACTTCACAGCATGTACAACAATAAAACAAACCTGGTCATAAGATTTTGAATAAGGTAGGCTTTTCTTCTTGGATCAAGAGTTGAATCACGAGAAACTTTTCTTATCTCTGCTTCAAGCTCATTTTGATTCATCCGAAAAATATCTTTCCACCCAGGCTTAAATGTCTGATCACTGGTATCCAGGCTCTCATATAGATCAGTACCTAAACAAGAAGGGTCGACAACCATCCCAATAATCATTCCGTGATATGAACCTCTAATTAATAATGCGATAGAATCAATAGGTAACAGCAAATAAAGATAGGACAAAGACCTAGAGATATACAACTCTCTGATGTTGTTGCATGTGGACTTGCAGCAGAAGTTCCTTCCCACCATTCATTAAGCCACTCACTGAACATTGTATTTTTCGTAGCCTGTTTCCATGTATCCATCATCTTATTTTGTTCCTCCTGTGTAAGAACAGATGTCACCCAAGGAAGCATTGACTGAAGCACCTCTGCACCAGTAGTACCAATTATTCGGCCAACAATTTTATCCTGTTCCTCTACAGAAAAATGCCTATCAAATAATGGCCACAACTCCAGTTCTTCTCGGTAAACATGTTGATCCAGGGTTACTCTCAATGATTTGCACATGCTCTGAAGTGTTGTTGCAAGCTGATTATACTTCCTAACAGCATCTTCGCAATGAGACAGGTCTGCGTGATTATTTGATAAAGCATCAGGGACATCTGTACTCTTCAAGCATTCATGAAGATGCGTAAGCTCAGAAAGTGCAGATGATATATATTCAAATAATTTTTCCTCCTGTAGATGGTCTAGAGTGTAAGAATGGCTAACATTATGAAGTGTCTCTTTAGATTCTAGGGCAGGGAAAACTATATCATCTTCTGCATTACTATGAGCCCTATATAAACCCCACAACAGACGAAATCTTCCAGTAAACTGCCTAAGCAAAGTTTCACTGCAATCAGTTAGTTTTCCAGATTCTATGTCTAGATATTCCACATCTTTGCGGATGGCCTTATGAAATTTGAAAATGTTGTCTATAGGCCTGGATGCATAACCAACATCAGCAGGACTAGAATCCATCTCCCAGTTAAAAAGACTGGAGTTCAGGGAGGGAGCAGGACTAATAGAGGAGCGTAGTGATTTTGCTGCAGCAAGAGAGCTTATTCCTAAATTACTGCCGTTCACTCCTAACCCTGGAACACAGCAAGATTGATTGCTACAAGAGAGTTTTTCTGGGTTTCCATTTCCTGTAGAGCAGCAGGTATGACTTTCTTCCTGAGATAATATGTTTCCACGCTTAAGCGGTCTTCTACAGTCATCTGCTTCAGTGGACAGTTTATCATCAGTAGATGATGTAAAACTGCATACTTTGGAAAGTTGTCCACTATCTCCCTCATTTCCAGATAGAACTCTTGCTGGACAACAACCAATGGCATTTGAAGATAAACAAACATTCCTGGAACGACCTTTGCATGCCCACCCAGAAAAAAGTGTAACTAATGCCATGTCTGATGCAGGAGCTGCATCAGATTAGAACTAAGTTAGGAACTGTGGAAACTGGTAATAGAAATGGCAAAGAACGGACAACTTTCTCAATAAAATACTAGTGCAAAATACAGTTAAAGATCAACAACAAACCTGCCATGCAAATGTTTTGAAGAAAAGCCATTGCTTGCTCATCATTAAGTGATCCCACGAACCAGGGCAACACACACTCGATCAACTTCAGGGCATCACACATAAGCTTTCATAAAGAAGTTCTCGCTGTCTTTTGGTACTAAAATATGTTCGAGCAAGGGGGAGAACCTACGGCACATAGTCAGCACAGGATCATGAAGACTGAAAGCATAAACGAACCCCATCTAAAATATTTATGAAGTAGGAAATGGAAAAACAGATCTATGAGAATGACAAGTTTTATGCAATAAAGAAGAATTAGCATGTTAACCTGAACTTCTTCGTTTTGAAAGTGCTTCTGGATAGTATCCATGATCTGATCTGCTTGCAAGCACAAGTTTGTGTAAAACTCAGTGACAGATACATTGACTCCAGCACTTTGAACGCTTTCAATGAGGCACCTAAGCTTGTCAAATTGACTTTCTTCTTCTACATGCTCCTGTACAAAAGAGATCTCTGCATCTACAGCAGGGAATATAACTTTGTCCTCAGCAATACTGCAGTCAAAGAGGCAAACCACCATTCATTTCACAAGATATAGCCTAATAAACAACAAAGTATGTTTTTGGTAACTCTGTGAAGCACAGAGCTGAAAGAAGTAAGGAGCTCCAATATCTCACCAATCGGACCACTTAATGAACCTAGGGTCATCATAAAGGAGATGTCTATACTTTGAGGAAGTCAACTTCACCTGAAAACAGAATTGGCGATAAACCTACCTGTGAAAAATGCAAACTTCAGCAATGAATTGTAGCCGCCTGTTCAGTGCAGAAAGGTCAGAAACATCTCCAGAATGCTGTATCTTCCTAGCTGCTTCAGCTATATCTCTCAACTCTCTTTTTATTGCATTATGCCAAAGTAAAATTTCATCTATAGGATGGGGCAAGGTGGAATTAGTGTCATCACAGCTTAACTCCATAAATTTCCTTTTGACTGCCTTTGATGAGTTGCACAAAGAGTCACATGCACAAGTGACCTTGCTACTTTGGCAAACAAAGGATGATGTCCCAACTTCTTGATAATGAGCCTTAGAATCATCTACACAACTCTTACACAAATCTGACAATTTGGTCCCTTCCATCCATGTGAATATTACCTGCAACAACAGAACCATTTAATTTCGCCCCTTCACCTCCTTAACAATGAAAGAACATTCAGAAACCAAACGTCTCCAAAAGGACCCTCACCTGCTGAAGAAGTTTTCCTTCCGGGATAATTTTGCACAAGCACTTGCGCATATCTTGATCTTCATCAGATGAAATAGAGGAAGAAAGCCAAGGAAGGAACTCTGCCATCATGTTAACAGGAATGCTACACAAAAACTGCCACACCAACGATGCTTGCTCTTCAAATGAAAACTTTTCTATAAGCAAAGGGAATACCTGCAGCAGTCAGCAACTATGTTGTAAGCATTCAACAACATTACATGCAAGTATCATACACTAGATAGCAAACTAAAAGACATATCATTAACATTCTACTTCAATCTAAGTGGCAACAACTTGTTGCAGATATGATGCTAGAGTCAACAGTCCTAAATTCTTTAGTGAAAAACCTCTAAACTTGTAAGGTGCCAAAGGAAAATGATGTGAAGATTACCTGTAGGACTTCAAATGAAACTTAAAAGGTACAAAGACAAGGATAATATTAATTTATGCCATTTAAACATACATAAGAGAAATGCCATTTGTGGAAATAGTAAATACCTGCTCTTCTTCCTTGTGCATATGCTGACTAAGAGATGTTTGAAGGGCTCCAGTGCGGGAGGCTAATTCCCTGCGATAGCTTTCTTCATTTTGCATGTTAGAATTGAGCAGCTCAAATAACTGATCAAAAAGAACACTTTCCCCCTCATGTTCAAGGGAGTAAGTTCGTGCCACATTCTTTACACGTATATCAAGAGCTGGAAAGATAACCTACAAATCAAAAGAAGAAACAATGAAAACATTCCATTATTTAGCAAGACCAAAACCTTCAAAAGGAAGCAGAGACATCATCTTCCATCACAAGATATGGGACTGTAAACTTCACTTATCATGTTATTCTGCTTGCTTACCCTTCTATCTCGCTATGCAAAGTCCTCATGGATATATTGTAAAGTATCTAAATTGCTGCTTGTCACTATCAACAGGTCATGTCGACAGCATGTAAATTAAGAAAAGAATAGTAAATTTCTGAAGAAGGGTGAGAAGACTGATGTAAGGTATGCAATTGGAATCAACTAGCCCAAAAGCCAACGCCCAAAAATACACACTGTTAAATAGAATAAAACTATATTCCAAAAGATTAAGCAATTTATAGCCAGCAATATTTGCAGCTAACGATTTATCAATCCCTTAATTGTAGCTAATTACAAGCCCACATCTCAAAATGCTTTATGAGATTCAGATTCTAGCCAAGAGGTTTTTGATAAAAGTTTTTTCTATCACTATATACTGACACGTCAATCGGCAAATATCAGATGGCATCAGGTACAGGGCAAACATTTACAATTACTAAAAATAACCTCTACTGAAACAATCCAACTGAGGAAATTGAATAATTTTCATGAATGCAAAAGCATAATTAAGATAGAAATGAAAGAAGATAGCTATAGTTCTTTAACTATTTCACATAGAAAAAAGAAATCAAAGAACATTAGAAGCAATAAGAGAGAGCTCTGAAGAGGAAGGAATCTCTATCTGAAGCAGGAACCAACCTCGTCCTCAGCATTGCAGTGGTGCTTATAAATGGCGCGGAAAAACTGATACCTATCCAACAAGGGGCGAAAATCGCCGCCGCTAGTGACGTAGGCCATGGCGGCGCGGTGGAGGCCGTCGAGCTCGGACCTAATAGCCTTGTGGAAGAAGAGGAATATTAGGATTGGCGATTTGAGCGCCGAATTCTTGACGCAGTTCTTTGTCGGCGTAGAAGGATCAATTGGGTTCACAGGACCGGCCATCACCGCCACGCCTCCAGCACCGCCGCCGTCTAGACCCGAAAATGGGGCCGCCATTACCGGAGAGATCTCAATAATTCCCGAGGCCTTCAGAGAGATTGCTCCTATGTTCTGAGCTGGTTAGATTTCCATATCCATTATCACGGCTTTTCTGGATTATATATATTCTTTTTCTTTTTCCTTTTTCCTTTTTTCCCCCTATGTTCAGCTTCCAGAAATTGTTCCCTGTATAAACATGGTTTTTTATATATATATATATATAATCTTTTCTAAATTCTAAATACGTTTTTATAAGGAGACGAAGAGAGGAGGCAAGAAGACAAAACACGATAGGTAGAAGGTTCACTATACACTGCATATGTATACGGTTAGAGACACCCAAAAAATGAAGTGAGAGGGGTTTCGATTACGTGTCGACTGGTGATCGAGTTTCCGACTTAACGTTACTAGTGCCTTACATTTTTGCCCCTACTCTGACAGGGAAGTGGAAATGGGAAATACATAAATAAATATATACATATTGGCACATGGAAAATAGGCCACTACGTCACGTAATCATATGGGTATATTAGGAAGTAGCTTCATTCTTGTGCAAATAATATCCTAAACTTTATTATTTTAAAATTTAAATCAACAAAACTAATTAAAACGGGAGTACACTTGAGTCTGACATTAGAAGCCGTCGTTGTATGAATTATAATTTTTTTATACATTAGGAATTGACAAGGCAACTCCTAGGAAGGATAGCGCCGTTGACCCAGGCGTAAGTAGCACGTCGGCTTAATTTTTAGATTAAAACTTGTATTGGTAATTCAAATGTAATAAATGGTCACATTAATCAAATTGAAGCCTTGGATTGGAAAATTCATTTTAACAATGTCATTTTAATTTCGAAAACTGTTTACTTGGAAAAACTCCAATTTCATTGCTCAAAGTCAAAAAAAACTGAAAAATAAGAATTATTTGGGAGATTAATGAAAACAGATTGATGAAGACGGGAGGGCATGAAGGCAGCACATGAAATGGAGGCCTCAAAGGTGTGGCCATCGTTGGATGCCACGGGTTATGCCCGTGTCTTCACAAGCTTTTCTCTACCCTCCTAATTCCTAAAGCCTTGGAGATACAGATACCTCCCTTGCCACTTGCCTCACCTGTCCACGTTGATGGGACCCGCTATGCTAACCTCTTCTTTCTTTGTAAATATATTTGAATCTAACATCTCAGCTGTGATTTCATAATATTTCTTCGAAGCCTTCTTGCTTTATGTATCTTAATTAACAACTACATGTAAATAACAACCACTTCAGAAGCGATTAATATTTAATATTCAACTTCACAATTTTAAGGTTTTGAAACACAGTTTGAGTAATAACAAATGGATTTCCGTAATTTTAGGAAACTTATTATCCTAAATAGATTCCAAATTCAGCCTATTTTACGTAAATTATACTTTTTTATTCTTATATTTATTGAATTTTTATTTTAATATGTGAAAAGATATTATAACTGGACCTATTATAACATATTTTATTTTATTTTAATGATGAGGAAGGTAAATATTGTTTTACCTCCATTAAACTTAAGATTTCAAAATATTTAAACAAGAAAAATAAATATTTTGTAAATGATTTTAGAAAGCATTAGTTTACACCCAAAAAATTTACCTTCAATTAATGGAAAATGAATTCATTATTATATGACAGAAAATATTTTAACAATGAAGAAAATAATAATAAAATTTTATATTAGACCTTAACCATAATAAATAGTACTAAATCTATCTATGGAGAAAATTATAATCCTTATTGATTATTAAAGTGTTTATTATTTAATAATTATTGATTCAATGAAAAAATACTCTTAAACAACAACAAAAAGTGAAGAAGCTAAAATTTGAAATTGATGTCCGTCTCTTTCTCTTTTACAGCTTGTTTAGTTTAAAGGCTAAAATAAGTAAAGAATAGAATAATTATCCTTAATAATAGAAAATAACGATAGAATAGAATGAATATTACTTTATTTGATATACGGCTAAGGAATTTCTATGCAAGTGTTTAGTTTGAAAATATAAACTTGAAATGACAAAAAACAACTAACAAAAATATCATATTATTATTATTATTATTATTATTATTATTATTATTATTATTATTATTATTATTATTATTATTATTATTATTATTATTATTATTATTTAATTCCTTATTATTATTTTATTATTTTGATTATTTATATTTATTATTATTAAATTCCTTATTATTATCAATTTTGTTAATTAATTTTATTATTATTATTAAATTACTTATTATTATTAATTTTCTTCTTATTATTATTAATTTTATTATTCTTATTATTATTAATTTTATTATTCTTATTATTATTAATTATTATTATTAATTTTCTACTTACTATTATTCTTATTATTTTATTTTATTTATTATTATTATTATCATTATTAAATTCCTTATTATTATTAATTATTTTATTTTTATTTTTATTTTATTAATTTTCTTCTTAATATTATTAATTTTATTATTCTTATTTATTTATTTATTATTATTATTATTATTATTAAATTTCTACTAATTGTTAAAATTATTATTATTATTAGTTATATTTATTATTATTATTATTAAATTTCTTGTTATTTATTTTTATTTTTTATTATTATTATTAATTTTTACTTACTATTATTCTTATTATTTTTTAATTTTTAAAATTATATTTAATTATATTATTAATATTAAATTCTTTATTATTATTAATTTTTCTTCTTCTTTTAATTTTATTTTTATTTTTCTTATCCTTCTTCTTCTTCTTCTTCTTCTTCTTCTTATTATTATTATTATTATTATTATTATTATTATAAGGATAAAAAGTCTTCAACAAATACTCTACTCTTAGAATAGCTAAAGATACCTTTCGATGATTATTAGATATTTCAAAAATTGAAGTTTTGTCTAACAAAAAAAATAAAAGATTATTTAAATTTTAAGAATATACTAGGAATAAAATTTCTATTCCTACGAACCAAATTTGCTCTTATATATTTCTATTATTCTTTTTAGTCACTCCTCTTATCCATAATTTCCTCTTAAACTGGTTTTCTTTGCATCCTTAGTCTCCTTTGTCTTTTAATGTCCCCCCTTCTTCTTTTCAGCTTGTTTTTCCCTTTTTATCCTACTTATTTTTTCTTCACTTTTTTTTTTGAAATCAAAACAAGGAAAACTTCGTTAAGAACCATTGTTCGCATTCCCCTTTTTATCCTACTTATTTTTTCTTCACTTTTTTTTTTGAAATCAAAACAAGGAAAACTTCATTAAGAACCATTGTTCGCAGCTAAAGTTGAAAAAATACAAGGAGGGAAAGATAAATCCCAATAAACAAGACCTAACGTAGAACAAGCATTTCTCGCAAGAGCGTGAGCTGCACCGTTCGCAGATCTTTTACAGAAACCAAAATGGAGATCATTAATGGAATGACTAAGAAAAAAGCAATCATTAACAATGAAATCAATCTCTAACCGATTGCTACTGTCCGAAAGAAAGCTTTGAATAACCAAAAGCGAGTCTGATTCAATAATAACAGAGTGTAGATTTTGCATTTTCACCCAGCTTAATGCTTCACGAATACCCATAATCTCTGCTGTTGACGGATCCAAAACTCCCGAAAAAATATTGCTGCCAGCAGCTATACAATCACCATTACTATTCCGAACTACAAAACCAGTACATGTCTTCCTCAATTCTTTAAAAATAGCGGCATCTGTGTTGATTTTAATAAATCCAGCTGGTGGTTTTTGCCACACAAGAGGAGCAGAAGGGACATTACAAGCCACTGCAGATTGGCGTCACCGAGCATTATTCCAATTCCTCAACATCGAACGGGCTAAGAAAAGAATAGATTGTGCTGAATGTTGAAGGCCATGCCAAATCAGATCATTCCTATTTTTCCACAAAGCCCAACAAATAGAGATAGCCAAACATTTATCATCATCAGTATAATTATGTGTGACAAAAGAAAACCACTCCGACAACACTACAGAAAAGGAATGGAATAATCCCAAATGAGAAAGTGACAACACCTCCTTAGCACAACAGCACTCAAATAAAATATGTAAAATGAATTCAGGCCCAATACCACAAATCGAACACAAAGGCGAAATATCCACACCTTTGTGTACAAGAAGAGCACGAACTGGCAAGCAAGCATTTAACGAATGCCAAAAGAAAATTTTCATCTTAGCAGGGATGTTTAAAGACCAAAATTTCTTCCAAATAGAAGAAAAGAATCGAGGTCAAAGCTCGAGGGATAGCATGAATAGAACGATAAGCACTTTTAACTGAATATACACCTTTGCTATCAAAAACCCAAACCCAATCATCAATACATCGATGTAAGCTCAGAGGAATCTAGAGAATTAAGTCTCTATCTCGCTCATTAAATAAAAGCTGAGATGAAAGGCAAATTCCATTGTTTGAGATCATGCAAAATCAAATCCGACACTCTAAGATTTAGCCAAGAAACATCCAACACCGAAGTAACATATGGATTCCCTACAACTGGCAGCCAAGAGTCAGTACAAACATTAATTGTACTCCCATCTCCAACGCGCTTCCTACACCCTTTTTTAACAAAATCAATGCTAGAAAAAATACTACTCCAAGTATAATTAGGATTAGTACCTCTTTTTGCATCCCAGATTGTGCTCCGCAGAAAGTAACAAGCTTTAAGGACTCTAGCAACCAGCGAGGAGGTATCAGCTAACAATCTCCAAACTTGTTTCCCCAGCAAGGCCAAATTAAAATCATGAAAAGTCCGGAAACCCATACCTCCTAAATGTTTCGGCCAACACATTTTCTCCCATGCCATCCAAGGAATCCCTCGCTTTTGTCTTAAATTTTTGCCTCACCAAAATGAATTAAGCACCGTCTCAACCTTCTTACAGACACCCACTGGCAATTTAAAAACAGTCATAGCATAATTAGGAAGAGACTGGGCAACAGACTTCAAAAGAATTTCCTTACCAGCCCGTGAAAGAAAAGTCCGATTCCATCCTTGTACTCGCTTCCACACCTTCTGTTCTATAAAAGAAAAAATTTCCTTCTTGTTCCTTCCAATAAAAGAAGGTAATCCCAAATAACCAACTGCCCTATCTCCTACTTCCACGGACAGGCAAGAAGAGATAACATCCCTCTGCTGAATTGGAGTATTAGAGATGAAACGAAGAGAAGATTTGTTGAAATTTACAAGCTGTCCCGAATCTAACTCATAAATATGTAAGATTTCTTTAATAGCTTCAGCCTCCCGGAGGCGTGCAGAGAAGAAAAAATAGCTATCATCCGCAAAGAAAAGATGTGAGACAGCAGGAGCTCCAGCAGCAACCTTACATCCATGAATAATACCTCAACTCTCAGCTGATCGGATCATAGATGACAACCCCTTTGCACATAAAATAAACAAATAAGGCGAAAGAGGATCGTCCTGCCTCAGCCCTCGCTCAGGATAAATAGGCCCAAGCATTTTATCTTCATGTGCACAAAATACTGAGCAGAAGACACACATAATTTGATCAACCTGACCCATTGTATATGAAAACCCAACCTGATTAGAACTTCCTCCAAATAATGCCATTCAATCCTATCATACGCCTTACTCATATCCAGCTTAAGAGCTACTTTCCCTTCCACACCCTGAGTCTTCCTTTTCAGAAAATGGTTTATCTCATAGGCCACAAGGAAGTTGTTAGAAATAAGTCTATGTGGAACAAAAACACTCTGATTTTCCGAGATCAAAGCAGGGAGGATTTGCTTCAGCCTACTAGCAATCATCTTTGTAATTACTTTATACAATGTGTTACACAAAGCAATTGGTCGCAAATCTGTCAACGTCTTAGGCGAACTCTTCTTTGGGATTAAAACAATAGCTGTCTTGGTCAACGCTTCAGGTAGATAACAGCTGTGAAGAAAATGGAGACAATCCCGTATGACATCCTCCCCTACAATATGCCAACAACTTTGGTAAAAAGTTGAGTTCATACCATCCATACCAGGAGCTTTATCAGGATGGAGACTAAAAACCGCACACTTTACCTCTTCTGCTGTATAAGCTTATGCCTCTTTTCCCTCCTTTAAACTTTATTCTTTTTAAAACTAACTTTTAAAATTTTCATTATTATCAATATATGTTTAGCCTTTAATAGAAAAGTCCTCTCCGTCTCTAAATTTGGTTCTAACCTCACCTTTACTATACCAACTTTCTCCTCTTCATTGTGGTTTTCACCTTACCGTTAATTCTTTTATCCCTCTGCTTGTTAGCATTTGCTTCCCTCTTCACCCTTCTAGCTCTAATGTAGCTTCCACCAATATTATTAATTAAGTTTTATTTAAATTAAACTGGGTGGTCTATATCAACAAAACTCATCTTAAGCTCCTATTTTGTAGTCCTCCTTACCTTAGTCTAGAAATGGACAAAATCTCAAGTTAAGCTAGAAACAAATTATGGGTGATGCTCCACAAGTCAAGCTCCAGTATTGTCCACTCTCTTCCTTAGAGGGAATTACTTTGCGTGCTCCTCTTTTGTAAATCCAAAAAGATGGAGCCAATAGATGGTCCTACACCTTGGTAGGTTTTTTCTTGGGCCAAATGCCAACTTTTTCTCTCCTTTAAGGTACTTTTAAAGCAAAATTTGCTAAGGAATTGCATTTTTCAACTTCTAATGACATACAATTAGCGACCTCCAATATGTTGATTGGGATTTTCCTAAGATTTTTAGGAAATCTATATATGGATTGTGTGTTTTTTCTTATAATGTTATGGAATGCTAAGAAGTAAAACACAAGCTTTATATCATCTATTGATGTAGAATATAAAAGTATAGAGACTTATGTTACTAAATTATATGGTTAGCTTGTCTATTAAAGGATTTTGGCATTCTTATAAAGGTTCTAATTCCTTTGCATTGTGACAACAATACATATCTTATCCAATCTAGTATTACATGAGAGAATGAAGTCCTTAAACATTAATTGTCACATTGTTAGGAAACACTTTTCATTCACATGGATTATTTGAAAACAACCTCTCTACAAATTAGGGGTAAAGTTGCATACTATTAGATTTCTTCAGACCTCATGTTTCAACTATATTTCTACTAGGTGTTGTTATTGTATTGTTAGGGAACACTTGAAAAATGGGTTTATTTATACTATGCTTGTGCCATCTTCTTTTATATGTTTATAAAGTTTTTGACTGTAACTCTTCGTCAACAATTATGATGCAAGTTGAGTTTGCTCTATTCTCCTAAGCTCTAAACTGAGCTATTAAAATGTATAGTAAAGTAGTGTAACATACATAACACTTAGTCAAGGTAAGCTAAAAGAGGTTTTAGTTAAGTTATGTACATGAGTTATATACAGATTATACATATGATTATTGGTATCTAGATAGTTCTATATTTAGTTAGTTAATTGGTTTAGTGATTTTTTGTTTGTTTTGATCTTCTTTTAATGTGTATAAATAGAAACAATAACAATCTTGATTAATTTTATCACTAAATTACACAAAATAAAATAAGTTTCTCCAAATATCAATACGAGATTGGTGTTGACTTTGTTCAAATACTTTTTATTATTCAATATGTTCATGATTTTTAATTAATATATACAAAACGTTGACCAAGTGATTTATGAACCTGTGCTTTTGATGATAAGAAATATATTACTATTAATAAATTTACTTTTAGTTATATTAGTAGCTTTATTATAATATAATCAATCAATATGTGGAGGATAAAGTTCACAGGGTGAATTGATCAAAGAAATTAAGTGAATAAATTGAACAATCAATAGCGAGAGAAAATAAACAAAATAGAGCACATATTCAATTCAAATGAAGAACCAAAAACAAGAAAGAATTAAACAGGAGTCAAAAAAATCATTGTAATTATTCTTACAACTTTATCATAGTTAGTTTAGTGGTGAATTAGGGGTTTAAATTATTGCATGGTCACTTTGCATTAAGGGAATAGGGCATATTTTGTCATAATTAAGAAAGATTTAAGAATGATTTAAAAGAGTATTCATATGCATTAAAATACATTTTTTATAGAACTTTTGATTTAGTTATGAATCCAAGTTTTGGTTAAAGGAAATGTTTTGATCTTTGAAAATGTTGATTTATGACGTTAATTATCTATTGGATTACTTCAAATCTAATTGAATAAGTTAGGAGTAGTTTTATGAATTGATATATTACAAATCTATAAATATCGAATTCAATTAGGATTGATTTATTAGATAATGAAAGAGAGTAAACAAAATCTTAGAAAATCTTATATCAAACATAATTGAATCGACAAAATTAAGAGAAGCAAAATAAGAATAGATTAGTTCCTAAATGTTAAAATTTTATCAAATCCTAATCTTATTGATAGCTCACTTGTTTAATTGCTTAATTATTTCGATTATTTATCTATTTTAGTTTTTGTTATTTATTTTATTTCAAATCAATTTCTTAATAACTTTAATAAAGTTATATTCAAATTGTTTAGGTGTTTATAATCTTGTGGGAAGAATACCTTTGATATTACAAGATATCAAGATATGATCATATATAAAACTTGCTCAACGCAAGATATATTACAAACATATATATATATATATATATATTGAGGGAAATCTTTAAAATGGATCTATTCATGGTTTAATATCCTAAAATGTTGTCCAATTTTATTCTATTAAAATTTAAGAAAGATTTAAACTTATAAAACTGTATATATATATAGAATATATATATATATATATATATATATATATATATATATATATATATATATATATATATATATATATATATGAGGGAAATCTTTAAAATGGATCTATTCATGGTTTAATATCCTAAAATGTTGTCCAATTTTATTCTATTAAAATTTAAGAAAGATTTAAACTTATAAAACTGTTTATATAAAATCGCTAAGCATACATTTAGTTAAGTCGTACCACCAATGGTATAAGAGATAAGAAAAGTCATCATAACTTATCGTGTTATTTTAACTAACCAAATTTTAAAAAATAAAAGAATTTTAAGAAGCATTGTTTTTTATTTCATGTTTTCATTTTGGAATTTACTATATGTTTTTATTTTATATTTATTTCCATTTTAAATTAAAATAATTTATTAAATATTGGTAATTAATAAAAGGTTATGAATATTATAATTTAATTATTACTTATCAATACAATAATTTATTTTAAAATAAAAAGCATTTTGATTAAAATGAATTTACTTTCAAAATTCAAAATATTTGAACAATTTAAATTTTTTAAAATTATTTGGAAATTTTATTATCAATATTTATAAAATTAAACATTTATCCTTAAATAATAAAATTGTTTTAAGATATTACGTATTTTATTTAAATATATAGTTTTATTAAAAATTTAATTATTTAAATACAAATGTTATACCTTTATGTTTATTAAGTTATCTATTGCTAATAAGTGTATATTGGATCATTTCATAATCATTCGATTACATATTTGTTAATACGTAGTATAATAAGTAAAATTAAATATTAGTACTAATTTAATATGTAGTTTTATTGACAGGAAAAATATGACAATGGTATTATTTTAACCAAACTATTTTTAATTGTTAATATAGTACTAAAAACTTAAAATCAAAATAAAATTAGAAAGTGAAACAAAATATTTTAACCAAACTTACTCTTCCGGG
This sequence comes from Erythroxylum novogranatense, assembly GCA_029891385.1. Classification (NCBI taxonomy): domain Eukaryota; kingdom Viridiplantae; phylum Streptophyta; class Magnoliopsida; order Malpighiales; family Erythroxylaceae; genus Erythroxylum; species Erythroxylum novogranatense. Next base: position 32,658,189 of record CM057226.1, on the reverse strand, counting down.
TTGGTTGATTTTACTTTCGTTTTTTGGTATCTACTACACAAGACTACCATGTATACAAGGTTCCTACTTTACATTTTGTGGAATTTGGAGAAAGTCATAGAGTGTATGCAACATTTCTTTTATATTTTTACATACATTTTGTGAAATTTGGAGAAGGTCATATGATGTATGTAACATTTCTTTTACATTTTTACAAAAACAGCTCTTTTTTTTTACTTGAACGTATAGCCTTATGTTTATAAGGGAACAACTTTACTGATTGATCTACGCTTTATCTTCATCTTAATCATTTCTAAAATAAAAATTTTGTATAGTAATTTATTGCAATGTAATTATAATAATTAAATATTTGATAAAATTTAGATATGAATTAATTTTATAAATAAATTAAGTAAATATTAGTAAGTAATATTTATTTGTTAATTAGATTTTTAATTCAATTTTAGAAACAATATCTTTCCTTTGATTCACTTATTGAATCTGTCATAAACGAGAAAAATCCGTCAGCAACTAAAAAAAAAAAAAAAAGTCATAAAAGTTAATTTATGCCCTTATTATTGTTAAATTTTGGTAAATATCAGAGTTTGGATTCCAGAGGAATTATGCGCGTTCGTGCACGGCAGGTAACCAAGTGTCCAATGAAACAAGGGTCTTGATTCCTGAACTGAGACTACTGCGAGTTACATAGTCTTAAAAGGACGATTGCACAAGTCATGCACGTGGAGATTTATTCCACGGCTGATTTATAAGAAGATTTCACGCCCAAAATTTGGACCTTTCCTCTGACTTTCTACGGAGAAAAATTATAGTCATCATTATTTCTTTGAATAATGATATTTTTTCCATAGTTAAGCAAATAACACAGAGAGGAAAGGAAACTTTTTAAAAGCAACAGAAAGTGACACGAAAATGAAGCCGGCTTGTTTATAATAATTTGACTGACTGCTCAAGTGGCAACGAGGTAATTTGATAAAGAAATATTGTTTAGTAGGAATTCGCTTTTTTCAGTTGTTATTTGCATATGTTTATATTTTACAAAAGCAAAAAAGGAAAAGAAAAAAACAGGAAGTGAGAGTGAGATGCATTGGTGTTGTGCATAAATGGTCCAAAGAAGTTGGTATCTGTGGATGCCAAGTGCCCAAAACCGAAAGTTGATTGTGACCTCTCCATGACATTTAACTTAGGTTGGCGTTTGGACAATATGATTATAATTACACGTAGATAAGAGCCTGTGAAGATTAGAATGAGAATCAATTATAATAATTACATGTATAGGTATATAGCCCGTAGGTATGTCCATAAATCCTGGGAGAAGCTGACCTAACAAAATGATTAAAATACTAGATTGTGTAGAAGAAGTAATTGTTTTAGAGGAAGAAGAGAATTGGAAATGACAGTCAGCCATATACGGAGATGTGTCTCTAGAAGTGGATGAGTGTCGTGTTCAACATCAACATTAATGAATTCCAGGGGCGTGGCATCCCTATGCTTGGCACGCATTCTTTCATAAAATATTTTGTGGCACTAAATGGATAATCCACCAGGAGGATACAAAGTAAGCCACTAAACCTTGTCCACATCTAGGGCCTAGTCAATCTTTGCCTTTTCTTTTATAAGCTTTACATTCTGAACACTTTCATTTTCCTCTTGGGAATTCCTTTCGAGATAAAAAGATTTACTTTTAAACCACGATCTCATGTTAGAAAGTTCCACTGTCCACTACCAGATTTCAATCTAGCAAACATTGACCCCAATTAATGCCATCCACGTCTGTCTTGGCCGTTTATGGAATTCAAAGAAAGTACCCCTCAAGTCTTAGTGGGAGTAGCAGCTACAGCTTCCAAGCATCCTTTATGAGACATGGAAGGCCAATTGGTATGCCGTTGAACGGCTACTCCTGGATTGATCCAATTCCTGAAGCAGTCAAGACCAAATTGGGACTTCTTTTCTCCGTTTATTATAATATTCCTTCTCAGCAACTACGTGCTTCAAGCATCTGTAAATTAAGGTTACATCCAAAGAGCTTAATTGCACTGTTAAAATCACTGACCTTTAATCCTTAATTTAGGGAAACCTTTCAACTTTTTGAAAATGCTAAAGTAATCGTCGAGTCAGTCCATGTGACATTGTTTTTTCTTGTTACTTAAATGCTAGGAAGTTGAGATAAGAAAGCGAAAAATGGGTTCAGGTGTGCAGGTCGAGTAGACAAAGCACCAGTAATGGAGGGATAAATGGGGTGCCAAAGGCCGTAGCCCCATTAGACCTTTCACTGAACTTACTGACAGTAGTTCCCCATTCCGGTCAAGGTCAATGGATAACATGCACTATCAAAGCACAAACTTTCCCAGAGCCCATGCACCAGCTAATACTGGGTAATGACTAATATATGCATGCATACGTCAAATTGGATTGTTCGTCATCGGCTACTAACTACCATATGGAGTCACAGGATCAGAGCTTACATCCATATCTCAGGTGGCGGGCTGGTGTCTCTAAAGTTAAATTAAAGAATCTATCTTGGCTGGAAATTAAGTTTCCCTCCTTAGAAAGAAAAAGCTCACTTTCAAAGCTGATTAAAATATTTAAAATGTCTCCAACTTTGGGTCTTTCTTCGGCTTAGAACTTGGAATGGGGTTAAAGAACAAGGCCTTTTTCATTACAGTAGTTCTCCCACTAAGCCCTCTTCACTTGTAGTTAGTGTTAGCATCAACTCTCTGGGAGAATTGGTTTTAGCTTTAGGGGATTCCCAATCTTCTGCGAGCCCAGGGTGGCATAAGTTACACAATTTTACTTGGATTTAAAATTCCAACTTATTCTTACCGAGTCTTTTAATTTTCAATTAAAATAACATAGACGTTCATCATGCTTAATCCATTATCACAAATTCCTCCACACTTCATGTTCTTTTAATGTTGGCCGCAAGTTTTCGTGCTTCCTCCCCACTTTTTTTTTAACAGAAGAAAAAAGAATTTGTTAATCCCATTTGTTTTTCAGTAGCTTAGCCAATTAGTTTTAGTTTGATTTGAGAAAATAAATCGCTTTTCAAAATATTTTAAAATTTTATTTATAAAAGAATTATGATATCAAATTGTTAAGTTAAGAGCATATAATTATAGATAATAACCAATGATTATAAATTTTGATTAGATTATTGATTCAATTGAATTTACTAAAAATCAGCCAATCAGTTAGGTTGGTTACTTATAAAAGTCCTTAAATTTTATATTCGAACGATTAATAACTAAACAAATCGATTTTATTAAAGCTTTTAATATTTTCTTTTTTCTTACAACAATTATTTAGACTTTCCAAACTTGACTTCTTTTTCTATTACTATCTTCCCTAAATCATTTGCAAACAATATTTTTATCAGTTTCCAAAACCAAAATTAACATCTTTTGGGATATATCTCAATTTCCATTCTCTTGTTATTCTTTTGCCCCCATCAATGAAGATGGGCTTATTCATTTGATTTGTGTCCTCTAAGTTCTTTTGTTTATATTTCTTTATTCCTTGCTTCTATCTCTAGTTTCATTTATCCTCTTCATCTGATTCCTTATCAAACCCTAAGATACCATTATCTTCGTCTCCAAGCTCTCCAAATCTTCTGTGTCATCAATCATACAAAAAAAAAAAGCAAAGATACCTATAAGAGAAAAAGAAGCTCAATTGAAGCATGAAGGAGCCCTTGGTGTTAATAACAAGTTGGAAGGTTTCGGGAGATTCTCCAAACTCCTCATCCCCGTCCAAAAAGACTTTAAAAAGGACTTCTTCAAAGTCGTCTCTAACGACTTGCTTCTGGTCATTGTCAAATGTATCACATTCTTAATAAATTGAGTATAAAGATAGTTTAAAATGTTGACTTTTTTGCCCTTTTCTTTTATGCATTTCTTATCCATGTCACTTTAATGCTTCCTCCACAAGCATTTATAATTATTCGAAAATCTTCTGATGCTAAGAATCATCAAATTTTGTTTTGAACTATATTTGCTTGCTAAGATTGTGTAAAGTATAAAATGTAAAGCATCTTGTTTTTCTTTTCTAATCCTAAAGAACTTCTTGTGTTTATGTCATAAACGAGCATTGCTCCCTGCCACCTTGGCACTATACAATTGTTACTATCGATACCTAGTATTTATGCAAACAAATTGAGGGTTAAATATCGTTGTCCCTTTTACATGTAGGCTCATCAAATTTTGTATAGAAAACTGGAACTCCATTTGTCCGTACAAGAAACTCAAATTTTTGGTATATTCTTCTCCAGCTTGTAGTATCTTACAATTTCTATATAGTGTTGTAACAAATCTCTATATAATAACCAATTTCGGTTAGCCTGCTAAAAGTTATAATCCTTATCATTAGTCACTTATCTGAAATTTAAAATATAACAAACAATGAAAATGAGACCATCTAGGTCGACTCACAGTATGCTTCAGATTAGCAATTACTTTCATGATCCAGAAACATCTGGATGCGGACGTTCTATCCTGTATATCAACATTATGCAATACACATATTGCACACACATTATTAATTGCACAATCACATAAACATTCAATTATACACATATGCATATATGTAATGTATAATGCATGCTCAAATTCACTATTCCCGGTATGTTACCTTAATCATTCAAACCTTATCATTTGTATGTGTGTAGCTTATTCTTAGGTTTACACCTCAAGAACACTTGATTATTCTAATATCATAAATCAATCATTCACCAATGTTATTCTAATATTATATAATCACATAATATCTAAACTCTTATTCATTCTTACTTGATACACGTTACTCATCTCCTTATAATCATATTAGCATTTTTAAGAAAACTTTTATTTTATAACACTCATAAATTTTAGATTTTATACACTTGATATCAACAATTCTTTCACTATGTTATATCCTCAATTACAACCTATACATATCCAACATTTTATCAACTTATTCAACCTCAAACTAGGCTCATTTCAAATCCCATTCAAGTCTAAATGCATCATAAGAAAGAACCTTACCATTTGTTGTTTCAAACATCATATAAAAGAAGAATAACTTATGTTGATCACCTTTCCAGTTTTTTTTCTCAAGATAAATTTTCAGGTCAATTTTGCATGGCCATTTTGAAATATAAAATGAGGTATTTAGGAATTACATTCTTCTAAACAAATGTTCCCATATCTCTTAAGTTTCTAACGACACCAAGTTCACATAATTTGGTTCAGTATTCTGCAAGTTATTCACAAAATACTTCAGACTGTTCTCACACCATGACAACACATTGTACTCAACTTCAAGCCAAAATTTTAAACCCTTAAAGACAATTAAAAATTCTATTCCTTCATAAAAATATAGTCATATGTCTCTAGTTTAATATAAACTTAAAATCATATGATTTCGATATCTACGAATCAGGATATGGCCATAATACAGATGCATGTTCAGTGAAAACACTTCATTTAACATATTCTAGCGTACATGTAACTTCATTTTCAACTTTACTTTGTCTCAAAACTATCATCCTACTTCTTCTCATTTCAAGACAATACACTAGCCTTTTCTCTTACTTTAAACTCATTCTAGTTCTTCTTTATAATAGCTACCAATAATTCACGTGATCACACCTTAAAACAGAAAATGAACATATATCATCCCTTTATAAATTTCTGCATTCATTCTACAACATTTAAAATGATCATTCTAGCTAAAAATCATCTGTCTAACAATTTATAAATTATCACTTACAATATAAATAAATAAAAAAGACATCTATAAGCTCATTTTTCTCATCCATGCTTCAACATGATTTCATCACCATTTCATGATCTTTCAACATCTAATTGTCATCATGCATGTTTCACTCAACATATCAAGAAGAATAACATACTACTTACTTGTTTAAGCTTTAAGATCTTCAAATTACTCTTAACCCTACCTTCTCAACACGACACTATCATCATCATTTATAGGGGAGAGATTAGGTTTTTCTTATATGACATGATGAGGGGGATAACATATTCTTAAAGGAACAAGGTGAAGGAATTGAACAAGATTAACGTGATGAGGTGGGTGAGAAAATTTCGTGAGATGGAGAAGAAGAATGAAGAATGAAATGAAGAGAAGAAAAGAGAGCATTTAGCCAAAGGTGAGAAACAAATGAATATTAGTCTTGCAAGGGTAAGTTATGAGAGTGAGGTGTGTTCCATGGCAAGTGACCATATATCACCACCTTGTGGTTTTTAATGGGTCCTCATTAATAACCAGTTCATTTGTCTTCAATTTCTAATCCTATTAACTCTCAATTTTCAATTGCATATGTCATTAAATCCTAATGTCATTCACCAAAATTTTTATGGCCATCTAACACTTATTTCTGCTACTATTCATCAATTGTCTCACCATTTGACATTTTTTCTAGTCCAAAAATACCCTTAATTTTAGAAAATTCTCAAATTTTACCAAAAATTCTAAATCACTTCTTATGCACACCAACTCAATTTTTAAGACACATAATCCATAATTCACATTATAATCATATTAAAATAATCATTTATACCCGAAAAAATATCAAATGAGTGCCTGAACAAATCATCGTAATGTGTGCAAAATTTAAGTTCATGCGTGTGTATGCTAATATTATGCATGAATATGAAATACATTTTTCTAATCTCTCATTGCTATTTCTCAAATATAGAAATCTAGTGCTCTAATCCTTATTATGAAAATGGGATATTATAGTAATGAGGTAGATGAGTTGAAGGAGAAGTAATGAGAGCAGGAGTAAAGATCACCATGGAGATGGCATGCGTGATGGAGGCGAGCTTGTCATTCCAATTGGACCTATATCCAGAGCCAGGACTGAGAGACTCAAGGAGGCTTTCTATGCACATATGGGCCAATTTGTGGAGAGGTTGAAGTGCTCCAAGGCTATTGGAGGAGAGCTCTCTGAATCACAACTCAAATTGATTTATTTATCTCAAATTCGTGGATTGGACTCACTTAGGACTTGAAGACCATTGTATTGGGCTGCGTATCATCACCTAAGCCCGAGAGGAGAGACGCGCCTATGATCAGACTTGGAAGCGTTGAACTAGGCCTAAGCGTGTTTTTATTATTCTATTTTGGATTTGTTTTAAGTTATAATTATATTTTGGGCTTCCATGTATTTTAAGCCAAAGTCTTTTAGCATTAAGTCTAAGTATAAATACTTATATTTTAGGGTTTTCCGGGAGACAACTTTGATCATATTATTTTCTGTGAGCTGTTGGCCATATTGAGAGGAGAAAACCCTCTTGTTCTTTTCAACTTAGGAATTAAACTTCACTTATCCATTGAATCAGATTGTGACGTGATTTTGATCCTACTAACTTTCTTAGTTTGTTCTTTATCCGTTATCTAGGTTGCTTGAGAAAAGTTCTTCATAAGGTCTAGTAGGTAAATTTGAAACCCTGCATATCAAATTTAGTTTTCGTTAATTCGAATCTATCCTAACTTTTACATCTTTCAATTCTGTGGAACGCGTTATTTAGTATCAAAGCCTTAGTTTGGAGGAGAATTCTTATTCAACTCCATCAAAATTCAAGAAACCGCCGCTCATCGCCATCCAATTATCATCGATTCATCAAGTCAGGTGTGATTTAACCTTTGACCCAGGGTTTCAATCTTTCTTGTTATTTTTATTTTAGTTAGTTCAATTACTTGTTGAAACTTTCGGCTATTTTAGTTATCCAATTTTCCAACTCACTTTGATTAAATCAATTCTCTTTACATTTCCTTTCAATCTCATAAATTCTCCTCTTATTTACACATAGCTAATTGCCAAAAGTTCCTCGTTTAATAGTCCTAGCTTACAGAGAGATTTGGGGTCCAACAGTTCTCCCCCTCTTAAAAGAATTTTGTCTTCGAAATTCTTACCTAAGTGATCAAACAAATAACTGATTCACACGAATAGTTTCTTCCAAATGACCATAGTCAATAGACTCTCTTGGTCTTTCAGTCACCTATTTCTTCATTCTCTTTCTTAACTAATTCCTGAATATACTTCAAATTATTCACATTTTTCCACTTCTTGCATCGATAACACCAATATCGAATCATATCTATATTTCTTAGCATACTCTCATATAACACATCATTAATCTGCGACATTTGCACACCATCTGAGTACACCTTGAGCACATGTTACTCTCAGAAACATGTCATCCTTTGGTTCGAAGTTCACATCTCTATAGTATCCGTACACTTAATTCTTATGTTTATTTCTCTGTATTCCATGCCTTTGGTTTTAACCCTTCTAATTCATTCGTCTTTTTCTTGAGTCACTTGATTCTCAATACCGTCGGTTTTACTTATCATTAACATCTCCAATCGATTTTGACCCTATTCATCCAATTAAAGAGGTGATTTTGCCGTATAATGCTCCATACAATATTCTAATGACATCACTGCGATAATCTCTATAACAGTCAAGACTATTTACAACTTATAAGTGTAATCATTTGTGCTTTCTCTTGAAATTTTCTTGCTCAATCATCTTTATCGGTATACATACCTTTCATTTCGATTACAAATCATCATTTTCCATGTTAAGAAAATTTTTCAACTCACTTTGATTAAATCAATTCTCTTTACATTTCCTTTCAATCTCATAAATTCTCCTCTTATTTACACATAACTAATTGCCAAAAGTTCCTCGTTTAATAGTCCTAGCTTACAGAAAGATTCGGTGTCCAACACTCAAGGAGGCTTTTTATGCGCATGTGGGCTAATTTATGAAGAGGATGAAGTGCACCAAGCCTAATAGAGGAGAGCTATTTGAATCACAACAAAATTGATTCATTTATCTCAAATCCGTAGATTGGACTCACTTGGGACTTGAAGACCATTGTATTGGGCTGCGTATCATCACTTAAACCCAAAAGGAGAGACGCGCCTATGATCAGACTTGGAAGCGTTGGACCAAGCCTAAGCGTGTTTTTACTATTCTTATTTGGAATTGTTTTAAGTTATAATTATATTTTGGGCTTCCATGTATTTTAAGCTCACGTCTTTTAGCATTAAGCCTAGGTATAAATACTTATGTTTTAGGATTTTACGGGAGACAACTTTGATCATATTGTTTTCTGTGAGTCGTCGGCCATATTGAGAGGAGAAAACTGTCTTGTTCTTTTCAACTTAGGAATTAAACTTCACTTATCAATTGAATCAAATTGTGACGTGATTTTGATCCTACCAACTTTCTTAATTTGTTCTTTACCCGTTATTTAGGTTGCTCGAAATAAGTTTTTCGTGAGGTTTAGCAGGTAAATTTGAAACCCTACATATCAGATTTAGTTTTTGTTAATTCAAATATATCCTCTTCTTCCTTCTTTGAATGCATGCATGTGAGGTTAAAGATGTGTAGTTTCGGTGATGAATGAATTAAATGATGGATTTATGAAATAGGTTCTGTTGTCATATTGAAATGGATATGCAAAAGTTCTAGAAAATTTGTGTAAAAATACATACTCTGTTTTGGTTTAGAGAAATCTGAATATGGTGATTTGTACTGTTCATGCACGGGTCTGTTGAGAATCGAAGTTTGATGATTAAGTGTGAATCTTGGTTTTTGAATTGTGTGGGAGTTGATGAGCTAAAAATGACTTAGAATAATTGTTGTGAATGTTATTTGAGTTAATTGATGTGAGAATAAGCGTGAAGAATGTAGAAGAATGAGAAATTACAGTATAGTGAGAATATGAAATTTGGGTAAAAGAATGAAAGAAGAAGATGTTTTAAGCGCATAAAAGTTCGCCACGGCCAACTTGAAGGATTTGATTTCTGTAAAAGTTCGCTCTTTAAGAATATGGCGAGGAATTTTGCTATCTGGAAAGTTTGTCGCGGCCAACTTTTGGCTTGCTACGGCGAAGTTTCCTAACAACTTAAACATACTTTGATGTTTTGGTCATATCTTTCTCTGTAGTTATCCAAATGGGATGATTTTTTATTTGGAGTAAACTAGAGACATAGGACTACAAATTGTATGAAGAAGTAGAGTTTTAATTATGTCTCTAAGAATTTAAAATTTTTTTCTTGAATTTGAGTCTTGACTGAGGCTGTAGTTCTACCTGAGATAGAAATCACGTCCTGTGGTTATTAAATAAACTATATTGATGTAGGCCGAATTAGATTAAAGTGTCTTAACCAAAGTTGTAGCTTATTCGCTTTGATTTATATTGGTATAAAGTTTGTAATTTTTGGATATCTGAGTTGAAAGATATGAATTGTTCAATTCGAGGGTATGATCATGTTCTAGCCAAATGTTCAAACATACACAGTCGGTGGTATAGTGAGCATAACTCACAGAGTACTGAATCAAATTGGATGATCTTGGAGTCATTAGAAAGACATTGGAGATCAACTTTTCAGAAGAAAGTGTTGCCTGATTTTGTCATTTACCCTATGAGATTAATTATGCAAAGTTAACCGGAAATCATGTGGGTAGAAAATCTGAAGTGGTCAATTAAGTTATGTAATTGATTTCACATTGTTTTATTATGGTCCAATTTATAAATACAAGTTATATTAATGAGGGCTTTGATATCTAAATAATTTGATGATAAGGATCACAATAAGATACCCCGAAATTGTCATTAAATATGCATTGTGCATATTTTATATAAGTACATTTGCATAAAGGAATACTTACATTAGTGCAAAAATGTGATATTTTGTAAATGTGTTGTGTATGTTTTAGAGGAGCACATTGGAAGCCAATCGGACATTGCCAGACCATCCAGGCAATAGCTTCTTGGAGCATACTATGAGTCAACCTAGATGAATTTCCTAGGATTGATTTGATTTGGTTTGTTAAGCTTCCAATTATTGAACTGTTGCGAATTGTTTATGAATTTCAGACTTAAAGTTCGAGGAGTAAATATTTGAGACTATATTAGAAGTGCTCTAATTTGTAGGGGTGTTCAAGAAAACTCGCGAACCTGTGAACCAAACCTGAACCACATGAACCGAACCTGTAAATAAGATTAACCGAACTTAAGTTTAGGTTCGGTTCAAATCGAACCTATAAATAAGATTAAGCGAACTTGAGTTTAGGTTCGGTTCGAACCGAACCTGAAAAATCAGGTTCATGGTTCAGGTTCAGGTTTTTAACTTGCAGTTCTAGGTTTAAATCTGAACCTGAAATACCCAAAAAAATCTATCATATATTTAGATATAATTTAAGAGGATAATAATAATAATAAATTCATTAGTATTTACTATATTAATTCTTGAGTAAAAAAAAGAATAGGAGAAAAACTACTTTAATTCTATGTTATTAAACGTTAAACTTGAACATTGCTATTATAAGTAACAACTAATGCATAACATTCAATACTTCTACCTCAAATAGTAATTAATATGTGTCAAAGTTATTGATCGAAATATTAAACTATTAATAAAAATTCATTGACTAAAATAATATAATCATTTAGAGATTAATTAAAGAAATTAATAAGTGTAAAACACATTTATTAAGAAATCCTACAATTTTAGTTTTTAAGACACATATATTAGCTTAGGTATTTATGAGATATTATAAATATTAAACAAACAAGTAATCTGATTCTTAAAATATATAATATAGTTGCAAATAAATAATAAACATATAATAATATTGTCTTGTACAAATACAAACATAATTTTATTTATCTAAGCATTTCGATTGAAAGTTTATAGAGAGCTTAATTGAAAATTTATTAAGAAATGAGATATTATCATAAAAACCTTACGTAAGATTTTATGTTCAATTTTGTTAATATAATGAATAGCAATCATTTTAATATTTAAATTGAGAATAGCAATGTAATTTGTTCTTATATGAATAATTTATATGGCAATGTAGTTTGTTCTTATGTGAATCATTGGTAAAATTGCTAAGATTACTTGTAAATTCAGTTCTTCTAAAAAGATAATTCAATTCAACGATCTTAATACAAACCTTGTAAGTTTATGGCTAAGATCGCTTGAATCATAATTAATCTTTTATCAAATATCAGCCATTGAAGTTAAAATTTTTTTCTCTCGATGAAAATAAAGAAAAATTAAAGGTCATTCTATTCGTTCAAAAAAGAAAAAAAATTTATTCAATCTTTCATCCTACAGTCACTTATCAACCTCTCATCTCTCAAACTACCATCCTACCATTCTATTCAAAGAATAATTGTTGAATAATTTATCTTTTTTTTAGTATGGATATTTTATAAGACATTATTTGGCTTATTTTTACTTTGCTTGGGTTTAACATATTGGATTAATAGTTGATGGATTTTATATTCACACTTTTATGAATAATTTGTATTTGTTTTCATCAGTTATTTTTAGAATTTTTTGTCATATATATTGATATGAATAGGTTCTGGTTACCCTGAGAACCGAACCTGAAAATAGGTTAACCGATCCTATAGGTTCTTTAGGTTTAGGTTTAGGTTCAGGTTCATGAAATTGTCGAACCTGACATTCAGGTTCAGGTTCAGGTTATTTACGAACGAGTCAGGTTACCCTACTATGAACACCCTTACTAGTAATTTGTTTGATAATTCTGTATGAAATGTGGATTCTTAATGAAATTTGAATGTCGGACTTAGGTTCGAAGATTATGAAATTTTGATTGTATTATGCTATGCAAATTCTCAAAGAAAGTTGAATGTCGGACTTAGGTCCGATGATTATAAAATTCTGACTATGCTTTATAAATGATTGTGACATATGTAAATTCTGAATTGATGCATTTCATAAAATACATGCTCAGATAAAGGCATTGTAACCGGAGTAGCTAGTATCAAGCGCTTGCACGTAGAGCTTTGCTCCGTGGTATAGTATTATGCATGTAAAGCTATGCTTCATGACATACGTTTCTGGTTGAGCTCAATGGGCCAGTATTTGTATATGTTATATGTGATAGGCACTCGGTCACAACAATAATAACGAATGTGGAGTCTCATATGCATTTGTATTTGTTTATATATGTTATGTTTCGCAATAATTTAAATGATGTGCCATGATAGTGTGATTTTATGGAATATACGTGTTCTGCATGATTAGTTGCGAAATATGTGATTTGTGTTTATGAATCCGGTGAAATCATCAATGATGGTTCGCTCTTTGAGTTCACAAAACTCATAAAAATTACAACGTGACTTTTTAGGTTCAGAGAAGTTATCCAATTAGACAAATTGGAGTTCAGCCATTGCAAATGAGCATGATTTAGGGGTCAAGATCAGTTTGCACCTGCATATGTCTTTAGTAATTTTATTTTCGAATTATGTTCCAAAAAAATTATATTAAGTGTATGTGATTGAATTGGTAACAAAATGACATTATGATTGTAAGTTTTCTTTTATATCTGAAATGGGCACAAATGGCTATTGTAACACTTGTGAATGGAAATGTTTTTAAATAAAGTGGACCCAATTTGATTAATGATTTCCGCATGTGTTCATTGTTTAAAGAAACGAAAGTTTTGTAATTAATTTGATTGATTGATCGTTCTAGCATGTCACCCTTGCGGGGTACGTACTTGAATATTACTCAGGATGTCAGGTACGTGTCCTACGAGAGTGGGGTGCTACAAGGAGGGTACTGAGTGCTAAGGTCACAGATGAGGTTGTAGATTATAGAGAAAATCTTTTTCATTCGAGGTGTTTAGTTAGTGGGAAAGCATCTAATTTGATCATTGATGGGGGCAGTTGCACTAATGCAGCTAGTTGGACTATGGTATAGAAATTGGGTTTGACATGCAGGATGTTGGACTCTAAACTTTTCTTAGAATATTAAAAATATTAAATGAGAAATTTTTGGCGATTAGTCATGAGTAAAGAACAGATGAATGAAAATTCTTGAACCAAGAAATAATAGACAAGATTAAAGTAGTAAATAAGAAGTGTGGATAGATTCATGCTTTACTTTGGTGCTTTTGGTAGATGAGAGGTTATGAAAAGGGAAAAATTAAGGTGAAAGTTAGAAGTAAATTTAAAGCAAAAATGAAGTTGAATATGTGTAGTAAGTTGGATGAAGGATATGTATATGCGTGTATGTTCTGTTATTGGTATTTATGATTAATCATGGATTATAATTTCTTTATGGATGATATTGAGTTAAGAATGAGAAGTAAATGAAGTAGAAAAGGTGATCTTAGTATGAGTTGTGTTAAGGAAAGATTTTGAAACAAAATGGGTAGTTGATCTGGAAAATGTTCACTGAGTTTATTTCAGTCTTTTAGTTATAACTTTTTCTCTAGTTATCCAAACAAAATGATTATTGATTTGCATTAAACCAGAGACATATGGCTACATTTCTTATGGAGATATCGAATTTAAATTCTATCTTTAAGAATCTTAAAATTTGTCATGAAGTTAAGAACTTGGTGCAGTACATTGGTGGATGAATGTAAAATTCCTGTTTTGAATTCGATGGAAATTTTGGATTGATTTAGGCTAAATTAGAGAAAGGTGTCTTCTAGAAATTGCATTCTTTTTTTAGTTTTTCAACGGTATAAAATATGTAATTTTTGGACATCTGGGTCGAAAGTTATGGTCTTTAGAAAGGGAGATGCTTAGGAGTATAAAGTGGTATAGTCTGTAAAGACGTATCGTCTGTGATGACTTCATATCGTCTGTGATGATGTCATATCGTCTGTGATGATGTCATATCATCTATAAAATTGTATCGTCTGTAATGATGTCATTTGTCTTAAGAGTTGCATCATTTTAAGTTGACTTTGCTTCGCCTTAAGTTGACTCCACTTCGTCTTAATAGTTGCATCGTCTTAAGTTGACTTTGCTTCGACTACTTTTTGCTTCGTCTGCTCTTTGCTTCGTCTGTTTTTTTCTTCATCTGCTCTTTGCTTTGTCTGCTCTTCACTTTGTCTGCTTTTTATTTTGTCTGCTCTTTGCTTCGTCAACTCCTTATGCTTCATCTGTTTTTCTCAATTCATCTCACCCTTTGTCTTAGGTTGACTCTTTGCTTCATCTTATGTTGACCATAACATCTTATGGTCTAAATTTGACACTCTATAATATAGAATCTATCTTCAAGGTTCTATAAAAGTTGTAGATCTCGAAGTCTTCTATGAAAAAGTCCTAAGATGATCTTAATCTGACGTCTGTAGAGAGAGTTATGCTATTTGTCTACTGATAGGTTCAATATGATTGAGGACAAAATCATGTTTGATTCTTTCGGCTAT
The DNA here is from genome assembly GCA_029891385.1 of Erythroxylum novogranatense. Classification (NCBI taxonomy): domain Eukaryota; kingdom Viridiplantae; phylum Streptophyta; class Magnoliopsida; order Malpighiales; family Erythroxylaceae; genus Erythroxylum; species Erythroxylum novogranatense. The sequence goes on along the minus strand of CM057226.1, from coordinate 32,642,972 downwards.
AACTTTGTTATCTGACCTTTAAATAAAGTGATTCTTGAACCAATAACTTCTTAACATATTTTCTATCCCTCCATATAATTTGATAGCTTTTTGTGGGAGTTCAAAAAAGATGGATTGAATCAAATTAAGAGTATCGGTTGGAAGAGTATGAATGAGATATTTTACTAAACATACTTTAGTATTTTGATGATGTCTTCATTGTTATAGCTCCGAATAAGATGATTCTTGTTTCAAAACAAACTAGAGACATAGAGCTACAAATGATATGAAGAAATTGAAATCTAATTCAGTCTCTAAGACTTTCAATTTCTTGGAGGAATTTAAGTATAGCGTACTGTTTCAATGTAAGAATAGTCCGAAAATGTTTGGGACAATACTTTAAGAGTTCTGAACCAAATGGATTGATTTTGGTGTCATTAGAAACTTAAGACAATGGGGAACATTTTTCTAGAAGAAAGTGTTATGTCATAATGTTCAAGGATACTCTTGGCAAGACACTTAAGCATAAAAGACATAAGGCATAAATGGAAGGGCAAATGGAACATTTCTCAATCATTAAGGACATAATTGGAAGAAGAAGTATTGTCTTGCATTTTAAGAGGAGAGAAGAACAAAAATTTAAGAGAAAGAGAGAGAGTGTCATGAAGAAGAGAGGAAAATAAGAGGAGAAGAAGAGAAGGATAGAACGAAGAAAACACAAGCTAGGGTTTCAATTGTGTTAGCCTTCAAGAGAGATTCTGAGGTTGTTCAAGAAGGGAAACAATTAGAGGAAGAGAAGAGCTACCCTTTGAGCTAAAGATCCTTTCATTTAGTAAAGAATGAAAGTAAGATCATTTTAAAACTTTTAGATTTTTGGATGGATTTTAGTTCATGGAGTTTCGAAAATGCACGGGTTTAAGTATTCTAGAACCAATTTTAGTGATTATTTTTTGAGGGATTTTCAATTGAAAACCCTATTGAGTGGAATTTTTGTTATTGTATAAAGAGATCAAAAGAGGCAAGAGGAACAAGAGAAGAGGCATTTTTGAGCAAGCCTATAAACAAGGAAATTAAAGTGGGTACATGTTTATAATAGAGTAAATAAGCCACTAACTGTTTTCTTTGAATAAAAAAAGTTGAATGATTTCAATTGCATCATAAGTATTGCATTTATTGCTTCTTGAATGAATTGTGAAGTTGTTATATGTTTGTTACATTAATTGTGTTGATGATTGATGAAAAGAATCTGAAAAGGATTTCTCTTTGAAAAGATACATGTTTATGAAATCATGTTTTCGAGAATGGTTTCCAAAATATATCAAGTATATGAAAAGCAAGTTTTCAAAAAAGTGTCATTTTGGGCAACAAGTTTACAAGTTATGAAATATGTGTTAAGTGAGTTTGTGGTAATCCCTAAAAAATGTCATGTGCATGTTGACCAAGTTAAAGGCTTCTCCCACCTGCCCATTAGTGGCACGGAGCTCCTTCATGGACTCCCTCAAGTTTACGACTACACAGGACCATTATGTAGAAATGTGTAGTGCGTCATATTTATGGATCTACCCAAACCATTCTGATGTGCTTATGTGTTTATGTTATGTTAACAAGTTTGATGCATTCATATTTTGTAACTTGTGGATTTTGGCTAAAAGCTTAAAAAACGTGTGTTTTATGAACTCAATGAAAATTTTCTATGACAAGTAAAATGGTTTCAAAGGTTTTGCTTATTTTTTCGTTATAAAATATTACCTATGAGCTGTCAAGTTCATTTCCTTTCTATCCTATCTTTAGATGATAGTTAAGAGATCAAGTGATTAAGAGCCTAAGGGAATTTCTTTAAATTTGCTATTTTGTATTTTGTAATAAGTCAATGGTGTGGCTTTTGATATATAAATAAAGTTTTTTTCAAACTCTGTTGCTTTATTAATGAAATGATAGATTGAAGTAGTTTCGATTGTGTATGTCCATATTGACTTCCTTGTAAAATGGTTAAGGAGACTTCATTGGAATAAGCTCACGTCTTATGGTTTCAAGAGTTGGGCTCCAGAATCGGTGCCCAACATAGGAAACATTCGGAGCCATACAATTTATAGTGGTTCAATGATAGTGTTGATGTGAAGGTGATTAGGCAGGTTGTAGTGCCATTTTCAGTAAGGAGATATGAGGATGAGGTGTTGTGTGATGTGGTACCAATGGAGGCTGGTCATATGTTACTTGGGAGACCTTGGTAGTTTGACAAGATGGTAGCACATGATAGGTATACCAATAAGTACTCCTTTAAGTTTAAGGCTAGGAATTTCATTCTGCTATCTTTATCACCTCATGAATTGTACCTGGATTAGATCAAATCAAGTAAAAGTGAGGAGGGTTCGAATAGTGAGAACAAAAAAAATGAAGAGAGAAAAGAGGCTCAAAAGAAAAATGAGTTTGACCCAATGGTGAGTGACTGCCCAGGTGAGGAAAAAATGAGATGTGCAAGAGAGAAGAGCTCAGAAAGAAAAAAGAAGAGAGAAAAGTGAGCTTGTTTATTAAGAGAAAAGACTTGAGGAGAGTAACTGGAGAGAAAAGAGCACTAGTAGTGGTGAGATACAGAGAGTGTTTAGTTTCTAACACCAACTCTCTTGATGCTTTGCCTAGTGTTTTAGCTCTGGATCATAGCGGTGATGGTCTGTTCCAGGTGATGGAGAATATAAATGACAACGCCTACAAGATTGACCTGCTAGGTGAGTACTCTGTTTCTACAACTTTTAATGTTACTGATCTTTCTCCTTTTGATATAGATTCAGATTCGAGGACAAATCTTCTTGAGGAGGGAAGGACTGAAGTGAGCAGGAGTAAGGATCACCATGGAGATGGCGTGCGTGACGGAGGCAACCTTGTCATTCCAATTGGACCTATGTCCAGAGCTAGGATTGAGAGACTCAAGGAGGCTTTTTATGCGCATGTGGGCCAATTTGTGGAGAGAATAAAGTGCACCAAGCCTATTATAGGAGAGCTATTTGAATCACAGCCTAAATTGATTCATTTATCTCAAATCCGTGGATTGGACTCATTTGGGACTTGAAGACCATTATATTGGGTTGTGTATCATCACGTAAGCCCAAAAAGAGAGACGTGCCTATGATTAGACTTGGAAGCGTTGGACCAGGCCTAAACGTGTTTTTATTATTCTATTTTGGACTTGTTTTAAGTTACAATTATATTTTGGTCTTCCATATATTTTAAGCCCATGTCTTTTACATTAAGCCTAAGTATAAATACTTATGTTTTAGGATTTTCCGGGAGACAACTTTGATCATATTGTTTTCTGTAAGCCATCAGCCATATTGAGAGGAGAAAACTGTCTTGTTCTTTTCAGCTTAGGAATTAAACTTTAATTATCAATTGAATCAAATTGTGACGTGATTTTGATCCTACCAACTTTCTTGATTTGTTCTTTACCCGTTATTTAGGTTGCTCGAGATAAGTTCTTCGCGAGTTTAGTAGGTAAATTTGAAATCCTGCATATCAGATTTAGTTTTCGTTAATTCGAATATATCCTCTTCTTCCTTCTTTGAATCCGAACTTTTACATCGTTCAATTTCCTGGAGTGCGTTAAGAAGAGTAACACCTTATTGTAGCAGTCATAGCATCCACCTTTACTAACTGCATAGCTTAGATGAATAAGTTAACGTAGATTCATTTAGTCAAAATTCTTAATTTATATTTATTTTCAAGATACTTATTGTTGTAGATAATAATTTTTTATTATCAATTAAGATAATTGTTACTTTATTTTATAAATTAACTTACTGTTTAAAGAAATTAAATGTAGAAAAAAAACCAAAAGATTCTCAATAGATAACTCGGGAAGGAAATGAGAAATGGTGGTTGAAGTTGTTATTGATATATTTACCGACGAAATAAACAAAAACCATAGGTAAATTTAGTAGTAAATTTACCGATGGGTGTAGAGTGTCCATCCCTAATATTAGCGAGGGAAGTTGTAACTTTGTTGTTAAATTTAGCGATAGGATTATAGGTTCATTGCTAATATTAGTGATGGTATTACAATGGTCCGTCGCTAATGTTAGCAAAGAAACTTTTGAATTCTATTTGTAACTTTTACCTACGACTGATTCTCTGATAACTTGTTCCGTCAGTAATTTTCGTCGCCTTCTTTGTTTGCCGACGAAAAACCTTAACTTTCTATCGATAATTTATGTTGCTAAAATCAATTTTTTTCTTGTAATGGTAGCTCTTGTGTATTTATTGTTGCCTATAGTTATTAATATTTTCATAGTATGCTTACTCGAGCGTGAGAATTAAACACTTCTAGAATCATGAGGCGTTTGAAAATAAGGTTTTATTAGTTAATGATCACATGAAATAACTGAGTCTTGCTTAAATAGAACTAAGTGAGATTGTCGTACAAAGGAATAGAAGTGACTTTGGTATAAATTAGGTGTCTAAAAAAAATCTTTGTAATAGTTTTCATGAAACGAATTAAAAACCATAGGATCAAGAAGTGAGCACTAAATAGGACTATATATGACGATGACAATTAAGGTTAAAAGGTGGAAAAAAAAGCCCACCAAAAGATAATGGCATATTTTCTATTATTTTTTAATTTAAATGATAATAGTTTTAATATTAAATTTAGTATTTTTAGAAATTTATAAAATACTTTGTAAGGATATAGTAAGATAAAAACGGTAGTTATTTATAGGAAAAAAAATTTGTATCATTTTAAAACTATTTTAGCCTCTTAAATTACTTATTGTCAAACATTGACAAGTTGTAATTATGATACCAATAATTTTTTTAAATTGCAGAGAGAATTAGAGGAAGAAAACATATTATTGCTTGTGGATACAGACTGATAAAAGTATGATGCATTTGCAGGCATTTTGCATTCAGGACTCCAGATGGGCATGGTCCTACATTACCAGTATGTTTCTTGCACAAAATAATTCTGTTTCACCTATACTTACTTGCTGCTGGAGCTGTGGCTTGATAGAATTTTATCATAATTGTGGACTAGCATAATTGAAATTATTTTGTACAAATCCCGATTAATTAGATGTCAATTGTAATTCTCTTTTTAACGTGTCATTGGGCCTGTGTTCATGAGCTTGCTATGATGGGTAGGCTTGACCCATTTATGATAAAGCACAGGAGGCCCTACTGCTAGCCGACCTTTAAAATACAGTTGCCCCATTGAAACTGTACGTGTCTTTTGCTGATTAAGGATTGGGAATAGCAGTAGCAAATCCTCTGCATCTCTATCACGTCGCTTTACAGAAAACAACAATGGATTCAATGTTTCCTCAATTTCCAGGTATTTATCAATCGAATTATTGAACATAGTATGTTGCAATTCTAGGGTTAATTATTTGTGCAGATTAATCATGAAATTAATCTTGTATTTCGTGTATAATTTTCTTTCATGGCTAGCTTCTTTACAAACGAAAAGAAAACAAAGACAAAGGTTGGCGAATCAATATCGAGCTTGACAGTGGTGGTGTTGTATTAATTTTGTCTCGGGGATTGCTCAACAGAAGATAGTTGTGGCATTTTCTTTAACGGAAAAAGGAAGGTGTAGAAACATAATCGATTCATTCAAAGAAGTCCATAGCAAATACCCATGAAACCCAAGAAAAGAAAGAACAAGTACCAAAAATAATTGTAGACTTTATTCTGGGGAAAAGGCCATACAATCTAATGAACAACACCTATCTTGCATGTATTTGTATCTGGTCTAATAGCAGTTCATTTTGCACTTAAAGGTGATGTTGCTTTAATTGCTGCAGCTGGTGGCTCCTGGAGGCACACACACCAGTTAAGGAAACAGTCGCATATACTTGGTTTGTAGCAATCAAAATGAGCTTTGCATGACCCTTTCACAACTGTTTCTGCTTTTGCTCCCATCCGCAATCCTGTCATTAGAATTAGAATTAGAATTCCACCAATATATCATCTACCATGAATCTGTATCATCTGACTAGTGAAAAGAACAGAAGATTTACCAGCTGCAAGTATCACAATTGTTACGACAAAAGCCAATTTAAGTGAAAGATTTCCCATGTCTTCGATTTTGGCAGAATAGAAATGATGATACGAACCGCTATGCCCCTCTATGATGTTTGATTGTTTTCTAGAATGATAGTACTTGAATTCCTATATAGATATTTCTTAGAGAGGTTCTTTTTTTTGTTTACCTTCCTTTGGTATTTTAATTACAAAGAGAGTTTTTTTTTTAAACGGGAAGCTAAAACATTAAGAATCGAAATGTAGAGACACAGGGGCGGAGATGCCTGAGTGGTGGCCGCGAGGATGTCGCAGTCCAGCCGAATCCTGAATTAAAACACCGTTGTTTAGAAAATGGATTGCGTTTTGAATTAAGTGATTGCTAAGATTTAGATCCAATCCCATTTAATCTTGGTGCGAGATTTGGTTAAAAGCACAAAATGAAAAAGAAAAAAGAATGAAGTAATGAGTGTCTAAGTACGAGGTTTGTTCCGTCAACGTGGAAAAATGGAAACATACGCACATTTAATTATTTTAAGAGATGGCCATGTACTTTTACTTTACAGTCATTATATCGGTCTTCATAAATTATGAGAAGTGGAACAAGAGCGGTTGTATTGTATAGCATGAATCAAAATTATTTATTCTGGTCGGTAGCTAGGACTAAATTGAAATTTTTTTAAGGATTAAAATTTAAATAATCCAACTCAACCTCAAAGTCCGTATTCTAGATAATGTTATTCCACTGTCGTCAGTCTTGCAAGGTAAGTCGCTCGGTCTCTCCTTTCTTCTTCGACACTGCTCATCACCTTCAAGAACGAAGCTAGATTCAACTCTAAGGAAGGCCTGGGAGTCAACATTTAAGGAGACACTTATATTTTTAAAGGGGTTATTTATATTTATAATTTTAAAAATTTTAATTATATAGATAATTTTTTAAAAAAATATATTTGAAAGGGGGCCATAGCCCCCCCTCTCCAATACATGGCTCCGTCCCTCCTTTGTCTTCTTCATCATTGTTCTCTTTCTCGACTTCGTCTTTTTCTGCCATCTTTAACCCTTTCCGTATAGAGATTCATCTTCTTTGCATTTTGCATGTCGTATAGATTATTCGATTTTATTCATGGATCTGAATCCTAAACATTGGTTATCGATATAATGAAATTACTATTGGCAAAATGCACGCAAAAGTTCACATTTTAAGGACATGTAGGATTGTTAAATTAGCCCAAATCTTGAGAGGCAAAGAAGAAAAACAAAGAAAACTCAACCACAAAATAGGAACTCATTTTTTCCGCAAACCCAATAATAAGGAAATCAATCTCAACACTTTCTACGGAGGTGAGATGAAGATGACTCTAAGTAATAATGGAGAAGTTGAACACGAATCTCACTAGAAAATCTATTGTTAAAAGTTGAGAAAACATAAATTTAAAAGAAAAAAATGAGAAATTTTGTTGAAAAATAAATTATGTTCATAAGAAATTTACTTTTATCAGTTTTTGTTTTATGTTTGTTTTGTTAAAAGTTTGTTTCACATTTTAATTAATCTATATTATTCTTGATCTTATAAGAATTGAATTAAAGTTAAAATTATTTAGCAAAAATATATCAAAGCATTATTTCATAAAATTAAAGATTATTTATAATTTTAAAAATCTAAAATGGTATATGATATGATCAATGCCAGTATTATATTGTACCATAATTAACATCAATACCAATCTAGTATGATATTTGCAACATTAATTTTTCGGTATTGATCTTTTAAGCATTATTTTTATTTAGCTTCACTGCACGATGTTATTAAGTTTATAGTTTTAGTGTTTGATTGTTACGTGTCACTTGTTTATTTTTGTTAGTATATGAAAAAAATATCAATGTCGAAAGTCTCAATAATCAACATTATAAATTTGCCTACGATTTGTCTTTTAAGTTTTGAGTTGATTTATACATTATTTTTGGTAGATTATTATTACGTTTCATACGAAAGTTTATATTCACATGCCATTTTGATTCTTTTGTTCAATTTAATATTGCTTGGTTTGTGTTTTTTAAAACTTATTTATGAACTAGGTATGAAGGGATTATGGTAACAATCAAACTTATCATAATAACCCTTTCGATAAATTTTGTTAGTTTAATTTGAGAATTAAATTCTTTATTTTAAAAACAAAGCCCCATATAAATAATATGTTGTCTGATGTATATAACAATAGTGTGATCAAACTCATTCTTAACATCATATTGTCTTAAAAGTCAGAACACAATTTAGGTCAACTCAAAATTCAAGAGGATGTTCGATATTGTGGGTCTTGATCGCTTTTGAAGATATTTGTGGAATTTATAATAATAATAATTTTCATTTTATCCAAGAATTTAGGATTACTCTTTTAAAATAAAGACTTTAATTTATAAACTTAGTTTAGCTAAACCTAGTTTCATATATTGACTTTTCTAAAAGCATATTCTGTGCTCAATACCACAATTAAAGTCAAATTAAAATGAAAATTTCCTCCTTCTCTATTTTATCTTATTTACATTTAATTAATGTTTCTATGTGATTGTTTGATTCATTAGAGAAAGAGCGGAGATAAAGAGGTTAATAATTTAACTAAAATGGGCTCAATAAATACTGGTAAAGGCTACTAGTATTTATTAAGCCCTTTAATGATAGAATGTATTAATTTTTTTCTATGTGAGCTTATAGCTTGGAGCTTTTACCTCTTACTAATAAAACATGTATGTTTTCTTTATCCCTAACGAGTTCATTAATTTAATATTATTTCATCTTACATCTTATATTATGTTTAGAATATTTATTAGGATGATGATGATGATATATTATATGAATAATATTATTATTTTAAATCATTATAATAATAAATATACATGACATTGTCATCCCATAATGCCAAGTGATAACACAATATACACATACAATTAGACCAACATTAATAAATTCTCAATTTAAACATGCTATTATTGATAATTTCTTCATTTTTGAGTGTAATGCTACAATACTATTATACCTATTATTATTATGATGTAAAATGATAAAGTGTTATCTATGCAATGATTGGTAAGCATTATAGTGAGATAATATGTTGGTGGTATAGTTACATGTCCTTCATATAATTGTTACTATCATAATATGCAATATTTATATTCACATTAACAAAATTAATGATAAGAATTTAAATAAGAAAATAAGAATATAAAAGTGATTAAAAACCCAGTTTAGTAAAATAACTAAAAGTTTCACCATCCCATTTTGATACTATTACTATGTTCAACTTTACGGACTCGATTACAACAAATCATGTTTATTTATTTATATCACTTAATGGGAAGATTTTGTTAATTATGACACGAACTTTCATGTTTATTTATTTTTATCACTTAATGGGAAGATTTTGCTAATTATGACACGAACTTTAATAATGGATCCAGGATCAATCATGAACTTGTATTAACGGAGAAAAAGTAAAAAAATACTTGTTTTGTTATTCGTTGAACGATGAACAAGCTGTTGATTTAAAAAATATGAATTTTTTTGGCAAATCAGATAAAATTGATAAATGAAACCAAGATATGTACAATGAATTCTAACACAAGTGCTTCGGAGGACACAATAAGCTGATACATAGCAACAAGTCACACTACAAACCAAGCACAACTCTTAAAACTTTATGTAGCTAAATAGAGAAACTCCCACAATTACTTAACAACAGAATACAAAACGCAACCAGAATCGAACCAAAGAGGAATTAATAGAGGAAACCTAAGCTAGCTGAAACTCAATCCACAAGAGGCAAACCAATGAGATAAGGAATTTAAAGCATCCTTTTCCCATATGGTCGGTTGTCATTGGAAACGACTGGAGTAACCGTTGATAGTATGTCCATGAAAAAGGTTGCCACGAGGAAGTGACAGAGTTGATCCTTCGAATTTGTCCACGGATAGATTGGGAACCTAACCTACAAAGTTAGTGAAAACCAACAATAATATAATTACCTCCTCTCGGTGAATAGGCTGAGAAGTTCCCTAACGTGGGAGATTACTCCGAGATACACTCGCTCCACATCTATGACTTCATTCTTGAAGATTTTTGCATTACATTTAGAAAAATAAAATAAAAAAATATGAAATTTTTGTTTAATGTTTATGAAAGTTGTACATCTTTATGTCGTTAACATCTTTTGTGCCTTTCTTAATACGTGGACCTCTTAACAAATCATAGAAACTGAACACGCATGAACTTACTTCTGCAGGTAGCAGAAGACCTTAATAGTTATTTAGAGTAACTTTATTGAACTTCCTTATTACAAGCAGAATACATAACTGACCTATACTGATTAGGGTCCATTTTTTTTATTAGACTTCAACCCATTAAATCAGATCTTTTATTGGGCTTCTTTATTATCTTTAGTTCGGATCAAATTTAATTTTTTTACCCTAAAGTTTATAAAATCCCATAATTAATAATTGTTCAATTAAAAAATCACTAACATTCTCCCTTTGGATAAAAATTAATTACAATTGTTATAACAATAATAAAACTAGTAAAAGTGGTTAAGCAAAATCAATATATATGTCGACCAATTTAGAACATTTGATCTGAAGATAATAAAAATCCATAATTGGTCACATGAGGCTTTCGATATTAGAAAATATCTAATGCATGTATCATATGCGACACAGATCCAATACAATCATGCAAATCTAATACCTTACTAACAGGAATGTGAAAATGGAGTGTGACAAACTATAATAATACCCTTATGATCTAAAATGTATCATCTTTCCGATTATGAAAAAATGTTTGGTTTGCTATCCTTTGGACGATGAACAAGCTACTAAACTACTTGAACAAGCTATTGAAACTTTATGTTAATCTTTATGAAAGTTGGATATCTTTATGTCGTTAACATCTTTGTGTGTTTTTCACAATGTGTGGGCCTTTTAACGGATTAGAGAAACAGAACGTCCACAAACTTACTTCAACACACAATAGGAGACCTTTGCAATTAATTGCAGTAACCTTATAGGGCCTCCCTATCATAGGCCCAATACATAATCGACTCACATTAATTAGGGCTCATTCTTTTCAATAGATTTCAACTCATTGAACCAAATCTTTTATTATGTTTCTTTATTATCTTTAATCTGAATCAAATTAATTTTCTTATTTGTGGGTTTATAAAACTCGTAATTAATATTTATCTAATTAACAAAATCACTCAAAAATTTATACCATTAAGTTTTTAAGATAGGAAACAAACAATTTGAAAGGAAAAACCTTTTTGGTTTATAACTCTAATATGTGATTCATTCCAAAATCAATAAATGACTATGCTTATTCATACTTCCATTATGCATTATACTAGTAGATTATTTTAGAAGAAACCTAAATTATGGTGAAGGTAACAAATGTTAGAATTATATACGAGGCATTTTCATTGTATTAATCTTTCATACTCATTTCTGGGTGTACAACAAGCTGCTTGGTGCGTTTTGAACAAAACCTTAAATTAAACCATTATTAAAATGGTTTTTTTTAATTTTGAAGCCAAATTAAACAATAAAATATAAACCACATATAACCAATTTATATCAATTGGATTCGAATTGACGATTTAAATTTATTCTTTGTAAAATTTGATCCTCACAATTAAGATTTATAAAAAAATATTTTATATAAATCAAAATACATGAACTTTTAATTTTATTAAGTATCACGCAATTAAAAATAAATTTACACAAAATTATGAAATATTCATCCAATATATAAATAGAAAAAGAAAAAAAGTGGTATATGATTTTATTATAATAAAAATGTTTTTAAAATAAAAGTTATTATATACTACAACATCAAAATAGCATCGAAAATCAATCATATAATAAAATCGTAACAACTTTGATTAAACAAGTATTTTAAAAATCAAGTTGTTAATCTTGTTTCATTATAAAGTTGAATAAAATACAATTAACAAACTTATAATTCAAAGCTATTAACTCCTTAAAATATCATGTATTTTGGCTCTGTTATATATATTAAAAAAGCGAAAAGCGATTTTTTTTATAACCAAAATAAAAAACTTGGCGTTTGAATTTGATTTTGGAGTGTCTCCTTGCATAATGACTGGATGATGTTTCTCTTATACCTAGGGACATTACGAGTTTCTAAACTTCTGAAATCATGATGTTGCTTTCATCTGGCATACGAGAGGCATATTCCTCTCTCTGGAAAATACAAAGATTGCGTACGATTTTTTAGCGATAGTGAGAAACGCGAAGTCGACTACTTAACAACCAAGTAGCTGTTAAGGCTAATAGTTGACATACGCACAAAAAAGAGATGCTAATTTATTGGTCACGGCTTGATTGGTTGCCCAAAAGAGGCTCTTTTGTTTGTTGTCCGACATTAAATACGCAGACAAAAGAACAAGTGGCTGCCAGAAGCAATCGTAACTGATCACATTACAATTTCGTTTTCAATTAACACACACCTCCCTAGTCTTTTTTAGAACCGAGTTCCTGATTTAAATCACTTTCGTAACTAATATCAATGCTAATACCTTCTCAAAGTGTCTTATTACATCTGTTTCCAAGGCCGAAACGTCCCAAAAGTTCATGTACTGGTTCACTCAACACAAGACATTCATGACCTTTTAACTCCTGTCTTTCTTCCCTGCATGAACAATCACTTGGTAGCTTGTAACTCCCGATACTTGTAATTTACATCTTTCTTCAGCATTTTAAGTACGTTCTCTTGTAATTCACATTCCTGGTCCCGCTAATCCTAGCACTTCCCATGCGCTCTTGACTTAACCTTTCCTCGTTTTATGAAGTTTTTACCCCCTAATTATCAATTGTCTATATTTTGTTAATTTTTAGCTTTAAAAGCACTGCTGAATTTGCAATTAATTTTAGGGACTGAAGTGTATCAACGATCAAGTTTAAGCTATACAGAGAAAGGAGTTAGGAGAAATGAAACAGTTCAAGGTCACTGCAGTGCTGAAAGACCTCTCTATACGGTTCAGAAGAGAAGTTAGAGAAGCAAGCCTTTATGTTACAACCACCATAGGAGTATGCCTGTCAATGTTATCATTTTTGGTCATTCTTGGATTATATGTGAACGGTCGCGTCAGGAACTTTTTGGTCTCCGAGGACATGTTCTTCCCTCAATTGTCTACACGTACTATGTCACGGTCACCCTACTTTCAATTTCTTTGCACTTCTTCGACATCTGCTGCTCCCTCTTTGCCATTTCAATCTCCTGTAACCGGAGAAGGAGAATGGAGAGATCCCAAGAGGCGATGGCATTCCATGAATGATAAGGAACTATTGTGGCGTGCGTCAATGGTGCCACAGATTGAGTACCCTTATAATCGAACTCCAAAGGTTGCCTTCATGTTCTTGACAAGAGGAAGACTGCCTTTAGCACCACTCTGGGAAAAGTTCTTCAAAGGACACGAGGGTCTCTACTCAATTTACATTCATACATCGCCCGAATTCTCCGATGAGCCGCCGGAATCATCAATTTTTTGCAATCGTAGAATACCAAGCAAGGTCAGAACTCTATCATGCATGTAATTTTAATCTGAAAAATCATGAACAATGATCATTGATTGTTCGTTTGGTGCCTTTATATGCTCATCGACTATGCTTAGATTGTTTCTTACAGCCAGTTGAATGGGGAAAATCATCAATGATAGATGCTGAGAGACGTCTACTAGCCAACGCTCTGCTCGATTTCTCCAACGAAAGATTCGTGCTACTCTCAGAGACATGTATTCCTGTGTTCAATTTTCAGACAATCTACAATTACCTTATAAGCTCGAACCAAAGTTTCGTGGGATCTTTTGATGATCCAAGGCGCGTAGGTCGGGGCCGCTACAACAAAAGAATGTTGCCAACCGTTACAATTTCGGATTGGCGAAAAGGATCACAGTGGTTCGAAGTTAATCGCAGGATTGCTGTCGAGATTATCTCTGATGTGAAGTACTATCCTGTGTTCAGAGATCATTGCAAGCCTCCATGTTACATGGACGAGCATTACTTTCCAACTCTTGTCAGCAAATTATTTTGGGAAGTGAATTCTAATAGAAGCATCACATGGGTTGACTGGTCCAGAGGTGGCTCGCATCCTGCAAAATTTTCGGGAAAAGATGTTTCCGAGGCATTCCTGAGTATGATCAGGAGCAAATCTAATTGTACATATAACGGTGGTGTCACCACAATCTGCTTCCTTTTTGCAAGGAAGTTTCATCCAAGTACTCTGGGGCCCTTGCTGCGAGTAGCCCCTAATCTTCTTGGCTTTAACTCTTAGAAAAATGCAAGTATTTTTCAACGTATTACTATTAGAGAAGGGGAGCTAAGGATTGAACTCCACGCCAACGTTGGTGAATCTTTTATCAAATGCTCAAGTGAATTCATTAATCAATTTGTACAAAAAAAAATGCTTGGGCATGAATGTGATGAGAATGAAGTTGTAACTCTCAGATCATCAATCCAACAAAATGCTTTTAGTCTCAATAGCCTTAGCTGACGAGGAAATTTTCCAACATTCATACTTACCTAGATCGCTTATAAATGAAATCTACCAAACACATCTCAATACATAGGAAGATAAATACATTTGGAGGAATGCTAATGATGGAAAATTCTTTGATTCATCCTGCAAAAAACGGATCTTTAAAAAGCTTCCAAAAGTACCTTGGCCCAAAGCAATCTGGGTAAGTTACATCAATCCCTGAGATGCAATCACACTCTAGGTTGCAACAAAAGAGAAGCTAACAACAGTTGATAAACTTGCTAGATACTTTAAACTTGCCAACTAATGCTCCTTATGTTAAGAAGCCGAGGAAAGCACTTCACATTTATTCTTTAAATGTAGTTATATTAAGGGAATATGGTATGAACTACTTAGAAAGTGCTTGATAACTGTGGAGTTTGATAATCTGGGCAACATCATCTCCTAACATTTAAACAGTATGAGGTCTAACAACAATGCTCACAAATGTTTCTAAGTGGCTTTATCTTTAACAATCACCACAATATGGGATGAAAGAAAGTACAGAATTTTCTAAGACAAGTCCTTATCAATAGAACAATTCAGTAAACAGCTTGCGCAACATATTAAACTCCAAGTTAAATGTACAAAAACCCAAAATTCTAGCATAAACAATACTTGGATACATTTTGGAACGTTTAATTTCTGATGTATTCCAATTTCTTTTGTAATCCCTAAAAGTCACTAATATGAGGTAACAACTAGTATTGTATTTTGATTGTACAAATTAAATTGCCTTCCAAGGCTTAATATATTTCTTATTCTTCAAAAAAAAAAGATTTTAGTTATAATCACCTTTTAGCCACCAAAAACTTTTACAAAAAGGACTACTATTATTTTTCTATAGCTTCACGTGCATGAATGACAAATATTTTTCACAGGAAAAAAGACAAGTGATCTTGGACAACAAAACCATTTAATTCTACTAAAACTTTTATATTTTATGTCAAATAAAATCAAATAAACAATTGTTAATTTTACCATCTATCTATAATTGAGTTGAAAATTTCTCACAATTAAAGTGTTGTAAATCAAATGTTTAAATATATCTAGATATGAAGAACATATAAATTATTAAAAAAGCTTTGTTAATGCCTTCCAATTACAGTTTAGGGACATCTCACTTTGAATAGTATATTACATTATTTTGGTGGTTAATACTTATTATTTGAATATTTTCATAGAAAATATTTATATTTATCTATATCTTTGGTTTAAAAGAAAAACTAGTTAAATTAAACTATAAACACTCTGCTCTTGAATTGGATATTTTAAATTATTTATGTTCTTTTAAACCAATAATAATTAGAGTTGTTTGCTATTACATGGTAGAATACGACTGCCCCAAAGACTATCATCAAAGAGTATTCTTTTTGTTTAAGAGGGTAAACTTGATCAAAGAGGAGATTAACAAGAAATAAAAAGTTCATATCCTATGAATAGGTTGTATAACTTCTTTAAATTATATCTCTATCATTTTCAATTTGACTAAAAAAATAATTGAAGTACAATTAAATTGGCTTGCATGTAGAATTATGGAAAAACTATTTTTTTCTTGCTTTTTATTTTTGTACGATAGATCTCAGTTGATGCATATTTGTTAACAAATATTTTTCAAGGAGTTCTTTGCTGACTGTCTAGTCTATTTTGAGACTTTCGGTGATTATAGACACTTTTATAGTTTGTGGTGCTAACGAACAAGTAAGACAAGATGGATAAAGCTCGTCTATGGAGATACTTAACTGTGTAGAGTGCTACACACTTATGTCCTTAACTTACACAATTGTGTAAGTTAATCATGCAAGCACTCGTGCCCATGTAGAGTCACACACACTCATGCTATATTTACACAACTGTGTGAAAAAATTGTATAAGTCTCTAGAATTGTATGAAGAAGGTGTGAAGAGCAAAGACAAACACAGTTGTGTACATGCCTATATGAATGACATACACGATCGCATGTGTCGATCATGTTACTCTCTATGACCATGTATATCTATAAGTGTGACGATGTTGAAGATATACACTATGTAAGTGATCATGTACTATGCAAAAAAACCTATTTCGTGATATAAAAGAGAAGATACGAAGGTTTTGCATGTAGAATATGACCATAACGTTTAAAAGTGAGGAAAATATAAAGAGACCAAATAGTGTTATATTCTCATCTTTTTTAATTGTTTTTTGAATTGGTTTGAATGTTTGTAGATTATTACATCAACTTTAATTTCAATCCTAAAGCTTTGTGAAATAATTTCTTGTTGTAAGGTGGGAGGTAAATTTTTGTAAATCTTTATTGATTTTAGTGGATTTACTTGTCAATTTGACCTAATTTTTCTTTTATACCGGAGGATTTTCTATGTAAATCTTAGTGTTTATTTTACAGTTAAGTTTCATATTGTCATAATGATTTGTTGGTGTAAGTTTAAGAGTATTTTGTTGTCAATATTTGGTTGATCTTTTAGAAAGTTGTTATTGTCTCTCAACATTTTGTTGTTTTTAATTTTAATTTCAATTTCATTATTAAATTTAAGAAAAGTAATATTTGTAAATTCACGAGTTAATAACTATAAAGTTAGTATCAATGCATAAAATTTCCTAATAGCATATATATTTACTCTTGATTAATGTTATTAAATAATCATCAACCTTGTATTCTTTTAAGATTGTTCAATTCATTAAAATAAACAAAACTTCTTGAATGTATTTTATTTATTTAGTAATAAAAGTTGATACTTAAACCAATTTGTGTGTATTTTAAATAACTTGTGCACTCAATTATATTCATGAATTCAAAATGAGGAAAATAACAACAATAATTGTGTGACCATGATAATATGAACTAAAACAAATATGGAATAAAATAGGAGTAATTAGAAATACAAAAGATAAATTATGCAATAAATTTAAAGCTTGGTTTAAAATAGAAAAATAACCTCTTTTAAACTCTTCGATTTTAATATTTGAAAACCTTAATCTTCTTAATTTTATTTTAATCAACTCACCTATTAAATTTTTAAAATAATATCTTTGAATCATTAATATTAATAATGATCATGTGCATTATTTATAAATTAAAATTAAAATTTTAGAGAATGATAAAATACTTATCACTTAAATACCATCAACTTAATTTCTATTTTGTTTTCTTTTTTCTTCTTTAATCCAATCATCCATCAACTCTATCTACTCTCTTTTTCATCTTCTTTACTTTTGTTTTACATTTCAAATTTAAAAACTGATTTTAATAATTTTTCTTATTACTAACTAAAAAATTCTATCAATCATTAATGCTAATGACCGTGTCATTCAATGAGATGCTTAATTATATTACTTATAGTTTATATTGGAAAGAAAGTAAAAATAAAAGTTAGGTTCAAAATGACTAGTATAAAGATAATTAACTTATGTTCAACTAGGTTTAAAGTTAACAAGTTTAACTTGAGTTCATCAAGTTTTAGATTGAATTTAAACACTTTTTTTTTTAATTTTCAAACTTTAGGACAGTCTCAAACTTAAATTTCATGGCTTGAAGTCTGGCTACGTGTAAAAAAATCTAGTTCACTTCTCTTCTTTGTTCTCTTTGGCACTTCCTCCTCTCTTCTCTCTAATATTTTTGTTCCGTCATTCATTTTGATGCGCTTTCTCTCTCACTGCTCATCTGTTCTTCTTCTCAAATCTATCTTACCCATTCGGTGGTTCAGTCTCTAGTTTTGCTATTTATTGAAAGTTTCGACCTTGAAGGTGATCAATAGTCAGGGACTTGAATTCTTGTAGGTGTTCGTGTGGCTATTATTGCCATTATTATTGGTGTTATCTTTCTTCTTTCTTCCAAAAAAATCCAAAGTTCTGACTTTCTAATACGTTAAATCTTTGGTGACAGAAAGGGGTCAATCTTTAACGACATGAGCATTGATAAAAAAATGTATCGGGTCAGATTAAGGAGTTAGTTCATTCGAGTTCAGGCAAACTTGGAATCATCCAATTTCCGATTGAAGTCAAGTTCTGATGGTCTGAGACAACCTGTAAGGTGATCGAACTGGAATTGAGCAACCTCAAAATCGATTTGACTGGGTCCATTGCGCATGCACTTTAAGTACGTAAAATTATTCTAGAGAAAATGGACTTATACATATAAGTATACTTTTTCTAATTTAGAGGCATTGTCATTAACAAAATTTGTGAATAATATACTAAAGTTCGTGTATGGCTGGGTCGATCGTACTAGGCCCAAACACATTCAAAACGATTCATGGACCGATCGGTTCACCCCGCAAGGACTGACCTAATTCCTATTGATTATGCTAGGCCCAGGCTCCAGTCCACGCATCCACGACCTACTCGCAAGTGGAAGTCTTCTATGCATACGTAAAGACCTAAACCTAACATCTATTCTATATATAAGGTATAACTCTGCCATGAGACAGGAACGTGATTAAAACCACGACTTTCTGCATTTACAAAGAATCAAAACCTCACAAAAGACTAACTTGGCGTCGGAGGGCTGCGATTCAAACCCGGCGTGCCTTCTGTTGTTTTGCAGGAACTCTTGTTAGAGACAGTCAAGTTTATGGATCCAAACGGCAACGTGCAGCCTCGCCAGAATCAAGTTGAACCAATTGGCGCCTACCGTGGGGCCCGACATCAAGGCACCACGTCCAGAAACACGCAGATCATTCGGCGGCGAGCTAACCTCGATATAGTACCGTCGCAGACCGACGCTTCAACAGATGGGTTTTCGATTACACCGCCACTCACGCCAACACACCATGATTCCTGTACACAATCTTCGCACCCGAATGATCAACCACAACCTCAAAACCAGATCAAGAAGAACAGAGCGTAGCCTTGGAGGACAATGCTGAGACCAATATGCATCCGAATCTCCAGCACCCCCTAGATACAAATCCTCCTGCACCACAGCATACCTCCCTCACCCGAAAACAGATCGAGGAAGCGACTGATCTGTTGATTCGTCAGATTTTGCAGTCTCAGTCGGAACAATAGCAGTCGTTCGCAAGGCAGATTGGTATGATGACCGATCGCCATCCTACTGAAGCCCTAGAAAAAATCGTGGACAATCGGATCAATGCGGCCATGAGTTTCTGCCCAGATCGTCCGACAGCTCAATATAGCTCTCCCTTCACCCCGGTGATCTTGAATAGCCTCCCAACGGTCGGTACCAAAATGCCGACGCCTGAAAAGTACACTGGAAAGATCGATCTCCTAGACTATTTGTAGTACTTCCAGTCGATGATGAACCTACACTGCGTCCCCGATGCCATTCAGTGTAAGGTATTTTGCACCGCCTTTTAAGAAGGAGCCCGACGATGGTTCAATAGTTTACCCCCATGTTGCATTACTTGCTTCGAGGATTTTAGGTTGCTCTTCCTCAATCAATTCGCCACAAGTAAGCGACCACAGAAGACCGCCTTGGAAGTGATGCAGTTGACCCAATGAAGGAATGAAAGTTTGCGAGAGTTCATTACTCGGTTTAATAATGAAACGGTCGAAGTCCCCGACCTCACTTGCTCGTCCATGTTGGCAGCACTGATGAGCAACACAAGGGATGAGGAGTTTAAGAAGTCACTGGCACTCGATCAGCCCAAGACCATTCAGGAGATAAGAAATCGGGCGGACAAGTACATCCAGCTCGAAGAAGTGTTGAAAAACACAAAATGTAGAGCAGACGACCGAGGGCCGAGCGGCAGAGCGGATGATTCCCACAAGCGACAGAAGGATCAGTCGAGCTGGAGAAAGCTGACCAATCGACAGGGACATCAATGAGAATTCTTCACCCCGCTCAACAGATGATATGCGGAATTACTGGCGACCATGAGAGCGGATGGGGAACCCCTCCGAGAACCCAATAAGTTGAAGACTTCCTCCAAGAATAGGGACCCAGATTCATATTGTCGTTTCCACAAAGACATCGGTCATGACACGGAAGATTGATGTCACTTGAAAAGAGAAATCGAATTCCTTATCCAAAGGGGAAGGCTGGGTCGATTTTTGAAGTACAAACAAAATGCCAATCGAGATAATGAGCATAAGACCGGTCGGCCAGACAACTGGCTACAGCCTTGGAGGCGAAACGATAGGAATGGTGGAGGGAGGCAGAATGCGAACACTGACGATCGACGCGAAGTGAGAGGACAATCCATGGCAAGAGGCGACAGGAACACTGGACAACAAGATGACCGACCGGTTAGGGTCATTAACCTGATTTTTGGTAGAAATGCAGCAGGGGGTCCACTGTTAAAGAAAGAAAGAGGTATGCCAGGCAGGTCAGCGAAGACTTGTCGGCTCAAAGAAAGAGGCAGAACGATGGGATGATATCGTTCGACGAATCAGACCTTGACGGTGTTAGTTGTCCTCATGATGACGCGCTCGTAGTAAATCTGAACATGGACGGCAACGAGGTGAAGAGAGTAATGATTGATACGGGCAGCTCGGTCGACCTATTGCATTATGATGCCTTCAAGCAGATGGAGATACCAGAGGATCGACTACTGCCTATAGAAGGACTTATTAAAGGGGTAACTGGAGCATCATCCTACCAGTTTGCCCGAGTCTATTTGAAAGTAAAATTTGGACAAAAGCCGTGTCAGATAGAGAAGGACGTTGGGTTCCTGGTTGTGAAGTTTCAAGGGGCGTACAATGCGATAATCAGACGAGCCACTCAAAACGGCCTTAGAGCAGTTGCCTCCACCTTCTACTAAGCAATGAAGTTCCCAACGTTCCATGGAATTGGTGTTGTCAGGGGTCAGAAGAGAATTGCTAGGGAATGCTACTTAGCGAAAACAAGGACACTAGACGGGGCGGTAGTCCTGACGAGCTCTCTTGATGTGAGAGCCGATGAAGAGACGGAGAGGATGAACCCCGTAAAAAAAACTCAGCGGGTCATATTGGATGGAGCAGATACGTCCTGCGAAAGGCCGAGGAGGCTGGAAAACATCCTGGAAAGCTCGGACAGGCGTGAGAAGGACCTTATCAAGTGATCAAGCAAGCCGGACATGGCTCTTACATCCTACGCGATGCAAACAGGAAGACTCTACCGAGGCCCTGGAACTCCCAAAACCTGAAGGTGTTCTATCAGTAGATAAGCTTTATTTTAGTTCTCTTTTCTCTGTTTATTATTGTTTATTGTACACAACTTGTGGGTAAATTTTTTCCTGGCCCTTCTAGTCAGGTTTTTTAACGGCCCACACCCTCATCATAATCAATAAAGGGGTTTTCAAATTTCGTGGCAAGACATTTCACTAAATTTGGCAAAGGGAGAAAATTCCACCAACTGATCGCTTCGACCATCGCTCGGCCAGGTTGCCAAGACAAGATCCTTGGAACCATGGCTCAGCCTCGACATCGATCGTCTAGGTTGCCAAGACAAGATCCTTGGAACTATAGCTCAGCCTCGACCATCACTCGACCAGGTTGCCAAGACAAGATCCTTGGAACCATGGCTCGACCTCGACATCGATTGACCATCGATCGGCTAGGTTGTCAAGACAAGATCCTTGGAACCATAGCTCGGCCTCGACCATCGCTCGACCAGGTTGCCAAGACAAGATCCTTGGAACCATGGCTCGGCCTCGACATCGATCGACCGTCGATTGGCTAGGTTGCCAAGACAAGATCCTTGGAACCATAGCTCGGCCTCGACCATCGCTCGACCAGGTTGCCAAGACAAGATCCTTGGAACCATGACTCGGCATCGACTACGCTCGGCCAAGTTGCTAAGACAAGATCTTTGGAACCATGGCTCGGCCTCGACATCGATCGACTACGCTCGGCCAGGTTGCCAAGATAAGATCCTTGGAACCATAGCTCGGCTTCGACCATCGCTCGATCAGGTTACCAAGACAAGATCCTTGGAACCATGGCTCGGCCTCGACATCAATCGACCATCGATCGGCTAGGTTGCCAAGATTAGATCCTTGGAACCATCGCTCGGCCTCGACATCGATCGACTATGCTCGGCCAGGTTATCAAGACAAGATCCTTGGAACCATCGCTCGGTCTCGACATCGATCGACTACGCTCGGCCAGGATCTCAAGACAAAATCTCGGATCGTTCGGCCTCACTATCACTTGGCCTAATTCACCCAATCGACGTACATCGAGTGCACTCATTCGCGACCTGTTATTCGAGAGGATCGTCTAATCTTTAACATATAAAAGAGGTAATGAAAAACGAGTTTCTATTTCTTTGAATTAAAGCTCTGGTCACAAGCTCGACCAGATGAGCCTTATAAGGGGAAACAATCATTTTGATCCTTCGAGAGGAGAGGAAGGGCCAACAGCAGGGTCTGCCGGAGGAGAGGAAGGGCCAGCAGCAGGATCGACCGGGTCGGCAAAGGAAGGGCCAACAGCCGGGTCTGCAGAGGAAGGGCCAACAGCTGGATCGGGAGGAGAAGACAGCGGAGAAACATCCTCTTCCTCTTCTGATCTAAGGTCTAGCTCCTCATCTAGAACTAAGGTCCGCTCTCCCTCGGCCCTCTCTCTCATTTCCTCCAAAGAAAGGCCGAGAGCAGTGGGAAGAATCGGTTCGGCATAATCGCCGTCCAAATTTCGGTCATGGCAACTCCTCAGGATCGAAAGGGTTAAGTCGCAAGCGAATTCTAAGCACTCCCCATGTAGGAACCGCCTTTTCCACCGCTTGATCGCCTCAACCCTCTGCTTTTTGATAGAGCCTCGCAACTCTTTTAATTTATCCTCGGTCGTCAGTTTACCTCCACCGCTTCATGACAATCCTGGAGGAATTTCTTACGAAGCTCCTGCTCAGTCTTCACCACCCTCTTCAAGCCCTCACATTCCTTGGCCAGCTCGTTCTTCGCAGCAATCACCCTGCTCATTTCCTCCTCCCCCGTAGCAAGTTGAGCTTTCAGAACGCTCCTCGCTTCCTCCCAAAATTTCTTCTCCTCCTCCAAGGAAGAGTTTTGAGCCTGTAAGACGTCCCTCTCTTCCTTAACCTCTGAAAGTTTGCCCCTCAAAGCTTTCACCTGCTCGAGGAGATCGTGGACTTCCCGGTACAGTGATTGATTAATCCCGTCGGGCTGTCCCATACGTTGGTGCATCGCGAAGGACATCGCCAGACTTCTTGCACAGCTACTGATGAGACGGTGCCCTAGCTCCTGATTGCTCAACGAGTCCATGAGCTTCTCATCTACAGGGGAATGATCCTCTCAGCAATGTGAAGGGACACATCGAGGTCCCCAATCGATGTAGTTTTAGCCAAACTGATCGCAGGCTCCCACTTTTCGGTGCTTGTCGCTCGCCCTTTCCCCTTACTTTCTCTCTCATTTTCTTTTCTGCCTTGACCCGATGGGCAGGACGGTCGGTCAACAATACGAGCAATCTTCTTCCTCTTAAGAGGTGACTCGACCTCCTCTTCCTCCTCTTCTACGACTACTAGGCCTTCATCGGCTGGCCGGGTCATCACGGCTGACTGCTCGGGTGCGACAGTCAGGGCGAGCGCTGCAGACGACTCGGAGGTCGTAAGCCGAGCAACATCCGAGCTGGCCTCTCCTTTCTTGTCCTGCCTTTTCGTCTTCGAGGAGGGCTTGGCAGCTTTGCGCTGGCCCTTGGTAGGGGCGGAGGACCCAGTGAAATCCTCGAGCCTTGCCATGGCTGCACAACAATAAAAATAGGTTAAGAAATCGAAACCGACATTTACAAATACAGTAAATAGTTCCACGAGGGGTCAACCAGAGGGGGCAATTTCTTCGCCTAGCCCGTCAATTCGGGGCGGGGGTTGATTAGGAGTGAATCGGCCGAGGCCCCCCCGCGATACCCTAGAATGAGACGATCGAAATCATAGCGTCCGAGTCTTTTTATGCGATCGATTACATCCCACTCCTCTCTAGAAAGAGACAAGCTCGACGCATCATTCCATCGCTTGGCTAAAGGATATCTCCACGGCCGGGCGATATAGGGCATCTCTGTACTGCAGATGAGGGATCCCGGCCCCAGAGCTCGAACTCTGGTTCATTTTCAAAAAGTGGCGCAGGATGCCGACCGAAGGCAGACAGCTAAACTGATGGCACAGTAAGGCCAAACCGTTAATGAACCTCCATCCATTCGGAGAAATCTGGCTCGGCATCAATTGGTAGTCAGCGCACACCTTGTCGATGATCGGGGCATACGGAAGTTTCATGCCACCCACCGAGAAAAAGCTGTCAGACACAGCAAAATACCCTCCCAAATTGCTGTGAATCCGTTCGTTCCCGATGGCCAGCCTGAGTTCCCAGGACAAAGGGATATTGTTTCTTATTATTGACCGATTCAGCTTCCCCACGGTCATCGTCAATTTATCTCTCGGTGGCCCCTCAACGACCAAGCCATCCCTCCGGTCACTCACCGTGACTCCTTCGACACCTCTCACCCCCGACATCGCCACTACTTCTGGCGCCCTCTCGGCGGTTTCATCCCTAGGGCTAACCCCACTTCTAGAACTGGTCGACGACATGTTCACAAAGAGGAAACTTAGAGGAGGAGACGAGGGAAAAGGACGTACCTATTTGGTGATTTGAGGTTGGAAATTTGGACAGCGATTGAAAGGAAACTCCGGAGACTGTAACCAAGAAGATGCAAATGAAAGCAGAATGAAAGCCGGAGAACAAAATAAGCGTGAAGAAAATCTGTAGTCTATCGGCCCTGAATATTTATAGAAGACCGGTCGAACGGGCGTTCCAACCAACGCCTGACGCATAGAGAAAATCCGAGCCAAACTCAGACACGTGGTTGAATCTGAGCTGAGGTGAATTAGGGTTATTAAAAATCTGAAGCGGTGCAGCAGTTGAAAAGACGTACGTGATAGCTGCACAACGGTTGCAAATTTTGAATATGTCAGAGGGCACGCGCTATCAGTAATAATTACACCAAGTACCCTCACGTGCTCAATGTCAATGTCCACCCGATCTACCTTGGTGCGAGCTATCATGCAATAAGCATCGACGCCAATCGATCGGGACACTCAATCGACCGATCCCAGTACGAGCAGTCGTACACTGTGCACTGATGTCCGATCGATCGGGCCTACCACGAACCGCCCTACAGACAAGCTACAAAATCCTTATATACTCCTTCGACCCTTCTCCTTGCTCAGACTCGAGGAGTAGGGGGCTTATGGTTGGGTCGGTCGTGCTAGGCCCAAACCTATTCAAAACGACTCATGGATCGATTGGTCTACCCCGCAAGGACTGACCTAATTCCTATCGATTATGTTAGGCCCAGGCCCCAGTCCACGCATCCACGGCCCACTCGCAGGTGGAAGTCTCTCATGCATACGTAAAGACCTAAACCTAGCATCTATTCTATATATAAGGTATAACTTTGTCATGAGACAGGTACGAGATTAGAACCCTGACTTTCTCTGTTTTACAGCAATCAAAACCCTCACAAAAGACTAACTTGAGCGTTGGAGGGGCCTGCCGGATTCCAACCCCCGGCGTGCCTTCTGTTGTTTTGCAGGAACTCTTGTTAGAGACAGTTAAGTTCATGGATCCGGCAACGACGTCAATTTCGCCATGAGAATCAGTGAACCAAGTGTAGATTATTCTTGATACAATACAATATATATACAGCCATTTTAAATTTCATATAATTAAAATTTAGTTTTTATTTTCAATCTACAGATACAATACAATATATATACAACCATTTTAAATTTCATATAATTAAATTTTAGTTTTTATTTTAATTAAAAATAAAAATAATTCAAATGTAATTCTATTTATTAAAATTAATATAAAATATTTTATTTTCTAAAATATTTAAATAAAACATTTTTCAATTTTACCCTTCAACTTTTTAATTTATAATTATGATTCAGTATTTTTGGTATTTTGGCTATCGTTTTTGTACCAGTTCGTCTTTACCTAGCACGATTTACACTGAGATACAATCCGATGTTCAACATTGGCAATTAAATTTGAACATTTCTTCGAAAGTTGTATCTAATTTCATTTCATTTCATATGGTAATTGTGATTTGGTAGTTTTCAAAATAAAAGCTTTTCATTTTTTTTATAACTTCAGTATAAGATTTAATTGAAAGCGAATTGCAGGTATTTATATATTACAACAAAGGTTGAGTTTTAATGTTTAAAATAAACATTAAATTGAAAAGAATTATGTTTTAACATAATGAATAAATTAATATGCGTTTAGGCATGTGTCGAAAATGAATTCATTTAGGGACAAAATCTATTTCATTAAAGTTATCAAAACAGGAATTATTTTACAGTGAAAGAATTTTGGGCCATCCTCAGCAAGAATTTATATGCCTCAACTAAATTAAATTTAAATTTAATTATAAAAATATATTAACATTATCAAAAAATCGAGTTTATAGTTAGACTTCACTGCTGAAAAGTAAATTCATATTTTAAAAGCACTCAGAACTTGACCCGACTGACCCTTCCTTCCACCGTGAGGTCCAATTCTACGGCCGAGCCACGTACCAAATCAGACACCTGTAGACCCACAAAAGTTGGAACAGTAATAGTTAGATTATTGATAGGCATGGTAATGGCCTGAGCCTGGCCCAATGGGGCAAGTTTTTTCATTTTTATAAAAACTTTAATGATATCAAAATAACTTTATTTGTGTTATTGGGCTAGGACAGTCTAGGTTGGAGCTAGGTTTAAGGCTAGGCAATAGGGCCTAGGGATGACAAAAGGGTATGTCATTGAGCCCGACCTGCCATGTCAACTCGAATTTCACTTATTGACTTTAGATTGGGTTGAATCCGAACTTGACTCATTGATTTTGAACCGGGTCAAACATAAGCTCTTTTGTCATTTCTAAATATTTTTAAAAAATTAAGTATTTTATTAACAAAAAAAGTGACTATAATAACAATAGCATTGATAACAACAATCAGTAAAAATTTAACTAAAAACAATATTTAAGAAGACCTTACTTCTAATTAATAAGGAAATTGTTTTTTTAATGACTAAAAAAATAAAATAAAATAATAAAAGTAAAAAAACACTTGCACGTTATTGACGCAAGTAGGTCAGTCCTTTTTAAGGGAAGGACTAAGATAAACAATACACAAGTGGCAACTGGGAATTAAAAAATTGTGTTGACCTTTTAGGACTGAATCGGAGTGAATTGAATTGATGAAAAAGAACCGCTGAAAATCACGTCATGGGGAATCATTTGGTGACTGTGTTACTTTCTTTTTAATCATTGTACTTGTTTAAGTCGAATATACATTATTCCACTTTAAAATAAGTGATCCGTTTGGATTTATAGACATCCTAATTCCTGCGTAGTTTAGTCGTTGGGCATGCTGAGTTATATCAATTTTTATTAATTATATTTCAGCAAAGATGAAAAATCAATAAAAATTTTAGGAGCCAAAATATAGTCTGATTGTTTCTTTAAATAATTATTAATGAATATCAGCTTTGTCACAATTTTCATAAAACATAAGTTTTGGGAAAGATGGGTTTTAGTATTGACTTATATTGATGATTTCTTGTTTAGACAAAAAAATTATTTTAATTTTTAAAGTCTTTATAATAATTGACTATAATTATGTTAAAAAATATTTTAATTTTAAAGTCTTTATAAAATTAAATTTGACTATAAGTGTGTTATAAAATTATTTTAATTGACCACCATATAAATAAAATCATTAGTTTAAGTCAAGATTTCATTAATATAAATTTATATAATACTTTTTAGATAAATATATTAGTTGTTAATATTATAATTAATTGATCTTCCATCTCGTTTAAATTTATAAAATATTCTATCTAACCAATTGGTGGTAAAATCACCTTTACTCTTTATTTAAGCTTTGACAATGGAAGTCAATTATGACATATCATTAAAGCTTGATATATTTGTCAATCTATTTAAAATTTGTAAAACAACTTCTAATTTGTAGTTATAATACAACCTTTTTTGTATGGTAGTATAATTGTGTAGAAATACAATTCTACCGCCCTAATTGTTTGATGTATAGGATAGTTTCCATATGCTTTATCTATCGTCTTTTTAGCTTTGTCATGTTCTAGTTTCTATTCAACTGTGTATTCCTTTGCAAACAAATATAAGGAGGAAATAGAGTGTATTAGAGAGATTAAGATAAGTTTCTCCTAAATATATCCTTTCATTTATTAAATTTGTCTTATGTTAATTTCTTTCCTTATTTTCTAATTTCAACTTAGTTATATTCGAGATATTTCATGTCCTAACTTCCTAATAGTGATATTAGAGCTTGGTTTTAGCACTGTCCAAAAATAGCAACGAAATTTGAAACAGAGAAGTTTAATGACAATAATTTCTAGTTATGGAAGATGAAGATAAAGGCAATCTTAATAAAAGAAGATTATTTAGAGGCCATTTGAGAAAGGCCAATGGAGATCATAGATAACAACAAACAGAAGAAAAAAAATAAGGTTATCGCCAATCTATACTTAGGTCTAGCTAATGAAATCCTCTCATGTTTAAAGGAGAAAATATTGCAAAGGATATTTAGGATACACAAACGAAAATGTACGAGGTTAAGTCACTACACATCAAATTCTTTTTAAAAGGAGACTTTACACTCTTTAAATGTTAGAATTCACTTCAATTACGGTTCACATCAACACTCTTAATAATCTATTTTCTAAGCTTTAACATTTGGGCTACAAAATAGAAGTAAATGAAGGTGCAAAACTTTTACTTTAAAGTCTACCAGATTGATGTGATTAACTCATCATCAATTTGACCAATAATATTCTTTTAGACTTTCTATTTTTTAAAGACGTTGTTGATATTGTTTTAAAATAAGAACAACAACACAAGAATAAGGATGATAGATTTTTAAGCTCACAAAAAAATAAAGGCACCATCAATTACTAGAGAAAGATCAATAAAACATGAATCTAATCAAGAAACAAAAGGAATATCAAATGTTATAATTATAGTAAGTAATGACACACCAAAATGAGTGTTGGAATAAGAAGAATGCATAGAAAAATGCAACGACCCCTTAAAGTAATGTTGTGAGTACCTTTAATGATGGAAAAATCTTTTATAGAAAGGAAACATCAGAAGATATAAATCATCTTACTGAAATATAGCTTTTAGATTCGAGAGCCACCTACCACATGACCTTTTGAAGAGAATGATTTGACCAATATAAGTTACTCTTAAAAGGAATTGTATTTATAGGCGACGATCTACCTTCAAGATTATTAGTATTTGTACCACTAAGCTAAAAATGTGAAATAATACGATTTGCACCATCTAAGAGGCAAGACATGTGAAGGTTTTAAAAAATCTAATGTCTTTAGGACAATTTGATGATATCAAGTGTAAAATTCAAGTTGAAAATGGGATCATGAAAATAGTCAAAGGTAAACTTATAGTGATGAAAGTAGAAAAATATGCTCGAAGGGGGGAAAACTGTAAAAAGGAGAAGTATTTATTGTATCAACGAGTTCAACACAAGATCAATAGTGATATGACACCTCAAACTTGGCCATATGTCAAAACGAGAATTGGAGATTCTTATAGAACAAAAAACTTCTTTTAGGGCTAAAAAAGCTATCATTACCCTTTTATGATCATTGTGTTACTAGTAAGCAACATAGATTAAAATTCAATAGTTTCACTATTAAAAGAAAAACTATAATAGAGCTGATTCATTATGATGTTTGGAAAGCATCAATTTCATCCTTAAGAATTACTCTAGGAGATGTTGTGTGTATCCAATCAAAAGGAAGGAAAATGAGTTTCTAGTTTTCAATAACTTCAAAGCACATATAGAACTTGAAACTAGGAAACTAATCAAGCGTATATGGTCAGATAATGAAGGAGAATATGTAAGTGGCAAGTTTGAAGCATTTAGTAAATAAGAAGGCATTAAAAGGCATTTCACACTAGTGTACACTCCATAGTAGAATGGAGTAGCAGAGCGAATGAACAAAATATATTTGGAAAAGAACAAGATCAATGTTAAGGACTACAAGTTTAGCCAAATAATTTTAGGTAGAAGAAGTAGAAACTGTTTGCTATGTGATAAGTTATTCTCCATCAACAACAAATGGGATGAAGACACGAATATAGATGTAGACTAGTAATCCTATTGATTATTCATTCCTCCATATATTTGAATTTTCTACATAAGTGATGTATAATTCCAAGAAATGTCAAAGTTGGATCCAAAATCCAGGAAATTCATTTTCTTGCGTTATGTTAATGGAATTAAGGCATCGTCTATGGGATCATATTGCCTATAAGTTAATAATTCGCATAGATGTCATATTTGCATAACATAAGTTACAAGGAAAGGAAGGAAATAACACTTCATAAGAAAAACCAAAGACTACTGCAATTTAAGTTACAGAAAGATAAGAACAAGAAGATCCAAATACTTTGGAAGTTAAACCAAAGTATGAAGAACAAGAACAAGTTGAGTCCTCAGTCCAAAAAGTTTGATGTTTAGCTTGGGAAAGGAGAGAACCAGCTTGGCACTTGGAATATATTAAGGGAGGTAATATTGCATATTGTTTACTAACAGAGAATGGAGAACCATAAACTTTCTATGAGATTGTAAAATGCCAAGACACTTCTCTATAGATGACAAAAATGCAAGAAGAATTTAAAGCCCTCCATAAAAATAAGACATGGGATCTTATTTTTCTACCACTAGGAAGGAAGACTATTAGTCACAAATAGGTCTATAAGATCAAATAAGATGGCCATAACTAAGTGGATTGTTACCGTGCAAGATTAGTGGCTAAAAGATAAGCTAAAAAAGTAGGTATTTACTTCAATGAAATATTTTCTCATGTTGTTCAATTAATAGTGGTTCAAGTATTCTTAGTAATGTATGTTATATATGATTTGCAATTAGAGCACTTAGAAGAAAAAAATTGTGTTTTTTGTGGAGAACTTGAAGAAGAAATTTATATGCTTCAACTAGAAGGATTTAAAGAAAAAGAAAAAGAAAACTTGGTTTGCAGGTGGAACATATTTCTATATGGTCTCAAATAGGAGTCAAAATGTCAATATAAGAGATTTGATTCCCTCATCATGAAAGGTTGATATAACAGATTCAATTCAGATCCTTATGTTTATTACAAGAGATTTAATGATGATGATTTCATTATCTTACTATATATGTCAATGACATATTAGTAACAGGCCCTAACAAAGATCATATTAAAAAGTTGAAGGCATAATCGGCTAGGAAATTTGAAATAAAGGATTTGAGATAAACAAACAAGATTCTAAGGATGCAAATTTACTAAGACTAAAATAATAGAAAGATATAACTTTCTCATAAGAATTATTTTAAGAAAATATTGCAGTGTTTCAGTATGCAAGATTATAAGCTAATTTTTATACCTCTACCTAGTAATTTTAAGTTATCTTCAAGTACGAGTCCTAATAACAAAATAGATAAGATGAAAATGTCTCAAGTACTGTATGCATCAGTAGTGAGTATCTTAATGTTTGCTATGATATAGATAAAACCAAACATTGCACATACAGTGAGAGTAGTTAGTCGATATATGACAATTTCTACAAAAACAACAACAACCTTATTGCACAAGACTTCCCGCGTTACGAGGGTTTAGAGAGGGATATCAATTGTACGCAACCTTTTCTTTACATTTTACAAAGAGATTGTTTCCGTTATTTGGCAAATTATGATAAAGAATATTGGAGTATTGTAAAAAGGATCCTAAGATATATTAAAGGTACTTAAGATGTTGGATTATGTTTTGGAGGTTCAGATTTTGTTGTCAGAGGCTATGTTGATTTAGATTATGCAGGTGATCTTAACAAAAATAACTCTATCATAAGTTATGTGTTTACTTTTATTAGAGGAGTTGTAAGCTAGGTCTCAAATTTGTAGCTAATTCTATGACAGAGGTAGAATATGTTGCAGCAATATAAGCTAGCAACGAAGCAATTTGGTTACAAACGTCAGTGGAGGAGCTCAGACATAAACAAGAGAAGATTGCTCTATTTTGTGATAGTTAGAATGCTTCACACTTGATAAATAGTCCATCTTTTCATCCAAGGAAAAAACACATTTGAGCTTGGTATCACTTTATTAGAGAAAAAAGTGGAAGAATTAAGCAAAGATGTTTAAAAAATTCATACTAAATACAAATTAGAAAATATGCTAACAAAGCCACTCAATATTGATAAATTCATATGCTGTCGGCCCTTATCAGCCCAATAGAATAATAAGTAGTATAAATAAAAGTAAATATGAATTTACATAGGAAAAATATTAGTGGTAAAGCCACCTTTACTCTTTATTTAAACATTGACAATGGAAGTCGTTTATGCCTTCTATCATTGAATCTTGACATAACTAAAACACAGCTAAAGAAAGTTGTAAAACAACTTTTAATTTATATCCACATTACAACCCTTTTGTATGAAAGTGGAATAGTGTAGAAATACAATTCCATTGCCATAATTGTTCTATACATAGAATAGTTTGCATATGTTTTATCCATCTTTTTTTTATAGCTTTGTCAAGTTCTAGTTTATGTTCTATTTATGTATCCTTTTGCAAACAAAAACATAGAGAGAGTGGAGTGTACTAAAGAGATTGAGATATGTCTTTCCTAAATATATAATTTTCTTTGTAAAATTCATCGTGTATTAATCTTTTCCTTATTTTCTCATTCCAATTTAATTATATTTTAAGCGCTTCATATTCCAACTTCCTAACTTAAACTTTGGATAGGTTAGGAGAACACAGTTAAGTTTATATTGATAATGAGTATGTCTTTCAAAAAAATGTATTAAATAAACTTAAATTAACAAAAAATTTCCAAAGATTAATAGTTGCACAAGTGTCCAACCTCTAACAATTTTACAAAACAAGTTGAGAGAACTTTGTAATTATTAAAGAGATGGTTAAGCAAGAAGTGCTAGTTTCATTAGAGCTTAACCTTATTTATAATAAGTTCAAAACATTTTAGTAATTTAATTGAAATTAAATTCTAATTTTAATTAAAATTTAATTAGAATTACAAATAATTCTAATTAAATACTAATTATACTCATATAAGATCCAATGTCTCATGTTGATTCTTATTTGTTAAATATCTCATATTTAATCATAAAATTTTCACACTTTACAATCATGTCCTACTTGATTAAAATATGTTTTGCTCTCTTAAATACATTCTTTATGTGAGATTCATTAGGTTCCTAAATGTGTTGACAATGAATATAAATCATAAATCATAATTCTAATTTATAATTAGAATTAGATAAATTAATACTCCTTTTAATTTATCTTTAACTCTTCAATTAAACGATTTATAATCATATATTAAGATTGGCGTCTAGAAATACATCATGACCTCCTAAATATTTAATAATCTCAAAGTGGTTTTGACTAACCTTTCTATGCATGATCTTTTCATATAATTCAATCATTTCATCATATAATGTTTCGATTAGACATACAAGATGAAATTAATATCTACTTTATTTTAAGTCTAATCATATTAGTTTTCTCGCTACTAGCTATTGATTCAATTAATGACATTTGTAAACTATTTACAAAAAGTCATTCTACCTTGACCAATGATTTTCTTAATCAATACTAATCAAGAACAACATAATATTCACCTTAATTACTTTAGGGTGATTAATCATATCTTGATGACTCAACTATTTTCATATAGTTCATGCTACATCTATTGACTATCGGCTGAATGACCTATAATTAGAATAGGTCATAAGTAGTATAAAAAATATAGCTATCCCTATATAAGATAACTTTGGAAACCTTAAGTCTAAGGATCACATATACAATCGTCATAATGAGAAATTCTATAGACATACAAGTAATGTTCTAAGCGGATTTTGTTGAGTCAAAATGACTTT
Source organism: Erythroxylum novogranatense (assembly GCA_029891385.1). Classification (NCBI taxonomy): domain Eukaryota; kingdom Viridiplantae; phylum Streptophyta; class Magnoliopsida; order Malpighiales; family Erythroxylaceae; genus Erythroxylum; species Erythroxylum novogranatense. The sequence goes on along the minus strand of CM057226.1, from coordinate 32,608,532 downwards.
ACATATAAATAATTTTGATGAATAACAAAGTAGGAGTAAAAACAGACGCAGAAGTAGAAAAACAGACGCAGAAGCAAAAGTAGAAAAGCAGACGCAGACGCAGAAGAAGAATAAGAAGACGCAGACGCATAAGTTGAAAAGCAGACACAGACGCAAAATGAAAAGTAGACACAAACGCAGACGTAAAATGAAAAGCAGACGCAGACACAGACGCAAAAAAATCGACTCAAAAACACAGACGCAGAAATACAAACGAAGAAAAATAGACGGAGAAAAGAAGATGAAAGAGTCAGTTCGAGTTAGTTACAGAACTCAACTAATTAACCGTTTCTTTCAAGATTCAAGAAACAAGATTCAAGAAGCAGTTGCAGACGAAGGCTATAAATATGAGTCGAAGTCGAAGATTGCAAAGTTAGTAAAGTTAGCGAAAATTAGCCAAAAGAAAAAGTGAAAGCAAAAGCAAAAATTGATTTACGTACTCGAACGAAAAAGATTGTCTGTAAGACAATTGTGCAAATTAGCTGAGAGCTAATTTTACTGTAACAAGTTTCAAACACTTTTGTAAGAAAGTAGTGCAGATAGCCTGCAGAGGCTAAGTGTGAAAGAATACTGAGTGTAGAGACCTGAAGAGGCTCGGAAAGAATACTTGTAAACGTTGAAGAGATAGTGAAATCTCAGAAAGAACTCTGAGGATTGGATGTAGCCCACGGTTTGGGGTTAACCAGTATAAAATCGCTGTGTCAACTTCTCTCTATCCTATTCCTCTTAAAGTTCAAGTTTTGTTATTACTTAATTTTCAAAACAAGTTTTCAAAGTTTTGATTAATAAGAACTTACTGAAGTTTCAGTAAAAGAACTTGTTTTTAAACAAAATAGTTTTGAAAGAGTTTTCAAAAAGGGGAATACACAATTCAACCTCCCTTCTCTTGTATTCGTTATCGTTTTATAAGCATTGTACTAACGTGTGATTTACTTCAATTGGTATCAGAGCTTGGTATCCAAGAATCACTGTAGCAAAGTGTGGATTAAAGATAATGGCAAAATCACACATATACATTGCAGAAGGTGCCTCAGTCACGAGACCTCCAGCATTCAACGGAGAAGACTATCATTACTGGAAAGATAGAATGCGGTTGTTCATAGAATATACTCATGTCGATCTTTGGGATGTGATAGAGAATGGACCATATACACCAGTAGACGAAGATGGAAATCTTATTCTACGGACCAGATGGACGGCTGATCAAAAGGCGAGAATTAAGCTCAACTCTAAAGCGAAGTTCTTCTTGACGTGTGCCCTAAGCAGGAGTGAATATGACAAAGTTCACGGATGCGACATTGCGAAGGAGATGTGGGACACCCTATCCATCGCTCATGAAGGCACAAACCAAGTCAAAGAATCCAAGATAAGCATTCTTGTGCACCAGTACGAGCTTTTCAAGATGAAGGAAGAAGAATCTATTGATCAAATGTTTGGAAGATTACAGACAATCGTCAATGGATTGAAAGCCCTTGGAAGAATGTACAATAACCAGGATCACGTAAGAAAGATCTTAAGAAGTCTTCCGAAGAGGTGGAGACCAAAGGTTACAACGGTGCAGGAAGCGAAGGACTTGAGCGTGCTAAAGCTTGACGAGTTGCTTGGATCACTGAAGATTCATTAAGTAGAGCTCGATGCTGAAGACAAGCCCAAACGAGAAAAGTCAATAGCACTGAAGGCCGGACAGAAGAACCACAAGACTCAAAGAAGGAGAAAGTCATCAAAAACATTGAAGATAGAAGAATCGAAGAATGATGACTCAAGAGAATCAGAACAAGAGTCAAGTGAAGAAGATGACGAATTATCGTTCATTTCCTGGAAGATAAGACGGATGTGGAAGAAGAAGTCCAAAGGAAGTCAATTCTTCAAGAAGAATAGCAAAGATGATGGCAAACCAGAAAAAACATCTATCATATGCTACGAGTGTAATCAACCCGGACACTACAAGTCCGAATGTCCTACTCTGAAGAAGAAACCAAAGAAGAGTAGAGAAGGCAAGAAAAGCATGATGGCAACGTGGGAAGATCTAGATTCATCAGAATCAGACACAAATTTCGAGTCATCTGAACATGCTAATATCTGCCTAGTAGCCGAAGAAGAAAGTGACGAGGAGGTAACTTCTGAATACGATAACTTGCATGAAGCCTATTCAGAACTATTAGAGGATTCTCATGTTATTCTGAAACAGTACAAACCTCTGTTTTAAAACCCAGACCGGACCGATGACCGATCTGTGGTCCGGTCCGGTTGATGCTTCAAAATTGGTTGCAAATTAACCTAGTCTGAACCGGTCAAAATCGGTCAATTGATCGGTCGGACCGGTCCGATAATTATTATTATTTTTTTTTTAATTTTTTAAAATATTTTTAATATTATATATAATTAAATATAATTATTGCATAATTATTACGTCACACCGGTTCGACCGGTGATTGAACCGGTCGAACCGATCAAACCAGTGACCAGTAAGGCCACCGGTTCGATGACCGGTCTGGGTTTTAGAACATAGGTACAAACTGTTAAAGAAGAAGTATGTAGAAAATATTAAGCATACAGAAGAAATAGAGAGAAAAAATATGTGTTTAAAGAAACAACTTGAGGAGAAAAAGAAGGTAGTAGATAAATTCGAAGAGATAAATCAGTTGAAGCTTAGAATTAAAAGTCTCTCATTTGATGTAGCTACATTCACTGAAAGTACTAAAAGAATGAATGAGATGTTAGAAAAATGTAGACACCCGAGTGATAAAACTGGATTAGGGTTTACGGATAATAAGTCTCATAATCATATTAAACCTTCTTCTCAAAATAAAAGGCATTACCAAACTCGTTTTCATAAATAGAGTAGTAAAAGGCATCAAAGAACTCATTATATGCATAGTACTAACCAGAAAGGATCCAAAAAAGTATGGGTACCAAAGAATAAAATAGTTTCTCCTGCAGATATCCTTCCTTGGAAGATGCGACAAGTACCGTTGGTATTTAGACTGTGGTTGCTCGCGACATATGACGGAAAGAAGGTCTATGTTCCTAGATCTTCAGTATAAGAAGGGAGGATCGGTGACTTTCGGAGACAATCAGCAGGGCAAGATAATTGGAATCGATAAGATAGGTAAAGATTTCTTTGCATGCATAGATAATGTACTGCTTGTTGATGGTCTGAAGCACAACTTGATTAGTGTAAGTCAATTGTGTGACTCAGGTTTCATAGTCACGTTCAATCAAAATCTTTGTGAAGTCAGAAACAAAGATGAGTCTATATTCTTTACTGCCAAAAGAAGATATAATCTTTATAAAATTGACTTAGAAGATTTTCAAAATCAAAATGTTTCATGTTTTCTATCTTCTGAAGAAGAAAGACTAATCTGGCATAAAAAGCTAGGTCATGTCTCTTTTAAACATATTTCAAAGTTGGCAAAATTTGATTTGGTAAGAGGTCTACCAAAAATGAGTTTTGACAAAGAATTTTTATGTGAAAGTTGTTTGAAAGGAAAACAAGTTAAAACATCGTTTTCTTCTAAAAATTTTGTAACATCTTCTAGACCTTTAGAGTTGTTACATATAGATTTTTTTGGTCCAACTAGGACAATAAGTCTTGGCGGAAAGAAATATGGACTTGTTATTGTTGATGACTTTATTAGATTTTGTTGGATATTGTTTTTGTCACACAGAGATGAATCTTTTAAGTGTTTTAGGACCCTTTCCAGAAAGTTACAGATAGAAAAAGGAGTACCTATAGCCAATATCAGGAGTGATCATGGTGCAAAATTCGAGAATGAGAAGTTTAGATTATTCTGTGAGGAGAATGAAATTTCTCACAATTTCTCTGCTCCAAGGACTCCACAACAGAATGGAGTTGTTGAAAGGAAGAACATGACGATTCAGGAGATGGCAAGGACTATGCTGTGTGAGATGAATCTTCCTAAGTATTTCTGGGCAGAAGATGTAAATACAGCATGTTATATTTAGAACAGAATAATGTTGCGACCACTGTTGAAGAAGACTCCCTATGAGTTATGGAATGGAAGGAGACCAAACATATCTTACTTTCATCCATTCGGTTGCAAGTGCTCTATTCTGAATACAAAGGAATTGTTGGATAAGTTCGATTCAAAGACCTATTCAGGAATCCTTCTAGGCCACTCATCTACATCTAAGACATTTCGAGTATATAACCCTATCCCAAGGACAGTTGAGGAAACCATCCATGTCAAGTTTGATGATCGTTCCCAACCCCATAAGGAAGATGACATGGAGAGTGAAGGTCCTTCAAATAACTTAGATGATACAACAAAAACTCCATCATCAGGAACTCAAGTAGATAAGGTTGAGGATATTCCAGAAACTATAGGATTAAAGAGAGATTGGAAATATAGGAGTTCTCATCCAGAAGAGCTAATTATCGGAGAGACCTCAGAAGGAGTAAGAACAAGGTCCAAATTCAGAAGAGAAGCTAATGTGGCTTTCATCTCTGAAATTGAGCCAAAGAAGATTGAGGAAGCTTTTCAAGACGAAGCTTGGATTTTAGCCATGCAAGAGGAGCTGAATCAGTTTACTAAGAATAAAGTTTGGTCCTTAGTTCCAAAAACTTCGAAGAAATCCATTATAGGAACCAGATGGATTTTTAAGAATAAGTTAGACGAATCAGGAATAGTGAGTCGGAATAAAGCTAGATTAGTAGCACAAGGCTATAATCAGCAAGAAGGAATAGACTACAATGAGACATATGCTCCAGTAGCAAGACTTGAAGCTATTAGGATATTGCTAGCATATGCTGTTTGTCATGATATAAAGCTTTTTCAGATGGACGTGAAGAATTTTTTGAATGGTTTTATAGACGAAGAGGTGTATGTGAAGTAACCCCCTGGTTTTGAGGATGTTAAGAATCCAGAACATGTCTATAGACTTCATAAAGCTTTATACGGCTTGAAGCAAGCTCCTAGAGCTTGGTATGATCGTTTAAGTAATTTTCTCTTAGAGAGTGGGTTTACTAGAGGTCAAGTAGATAAGATGCTTTTCAGAAAGAATAATGAGAATGACTTTATCTTAGTGCAAATCTATGTTGATGACATTTTTTTTGTGCTACTTCAAAGAATCTATGTATGAATTTTAAGAGTCTGATGAAAAATGAATTTGAAATGAGTATGATGGGTGAGCTAAAGTTCTTTCTTGAGTTGCAAGTTAAGCAAACCGAAGAGAAAATTTTTATCCATCAACAAAAGTATGTGAAGGAATTGTTGTGTAAATTTGATATGAATAATGTGAAGCCAATGGCAACTCCGATGTATCCTTCAAACCTTTTGTCGAAAGATGAACTTGGTAAGAAGGTAGATCAAACCCTGTATAGAGGGATGATCGGTTCTTTACTGTATCTTACATCAAGTAGACCTGATATTTTGTTCAGTGTATGCTTGTGTGCAAGGTTTCAGTTCTATCCTAGAGAGTCTCATTTTATTGCTGTTAAAAGGATTATGAGATATCTCGCAGGTACTACTGATCTTTGCTTAATGTTTGAGAAAGGTAAAGATTTCAGGTTAATCGGATATTGCGATGCGGACTATGCCGGAGATAGAATTGAAAGGAAGAGCACTAGTGGAGGATGTCATTTTCTTGGCGCAAACCTAGTTTCCTGGTCAAGCAAGAGACAAAGCTCAATCGCTTTATCAACTGCCGAAGCCGAGTACATGTCTTCCGCAAGCTGTTGTTCACAAACATTATGGATCAAATATCAACTGGAAGATTATTCAGTTCAGGAAGAGGAGATCCCAATCTATTGTGACAACACCAGTGCAATCAATCTATCAAAGAATCCAATACAACATTCAAGAGTGAAGCATATTGAAGTCAGACATCACTTCTTAAGAGACTACATTCAGAGGAAGGTGGTGACACTACAGTTCGTTGAAACAGAGTATTAGTGGGCAGATATCTTCACTAAGCCATTGAGTGAAGAACGGTTCAAGGAAATAAGATGAAACCTTAACATGGTTATGTTAAATGACCAGTCAAGCTAAGAGATCGTCAAAGTTAACGACGTCAGAAACAGTGGTTTACATCTGGTAACTTCTCTCACAAGGAAATTGTGGAGGGAAAATCTCATAGTCTTGAGGATCCCAATGATTCTAAAACACACCGGATAAGACCCCTACGAGTAGTCTGAAACTAAAATCATTACGATTACTCTCCAATACAGACGTTTCATCTCACTGAAAATCTCTTGCATTCACCTTTACCTTTGAAGAACAGCCTACCAGAGATAGTTTCGATTCAGAACAAATGGAGTCAGTGATGATGTATGGAAGACATGTGAACTTTGAATCTCTGAGGAGCGACAACATGGACGTCGAACCAGAAATAGTAGAAGCCGGATGGAGAAAATTCTTCCAGATACGAGAACCAGTGTATACTGATGAGGTGTACGACTTTTGGAAGCATGCCGAACTGGTCGATGAAATGATTGTCTCAATAGTAGATGAATATCTATTATTATTACAAAGGAGGTAGTGGAGAAGGTAACTGAATGTCCATCGGTTGGAGAGATACTGACAACCAAAGCCAGATGGATGTCCCAGGTTAATATGAAGGAAGAAGATGTGAGAAAACAACTATATGGAGTGAATGACCCATGGGAGAGGAAGACCTCGAGTCTGGTCCCCAAGGTTAGGGTTCTTCATGCAATTCTGTTTAATTGCATTTTATCAAGAGCCGGGTCAAGACATTTAGTAACCACCCTGGATGAGCAATGTTTGTTCTCTCTGCTAAATCGTCGTCCCATAGATTTACCATATCTAATTTTTTATTATATGGTTAAGGGAATGAAGGATACCAACAGCTATCCTTACGGCATGTTGCTCACAAGGATTTTTAAGGAATCTGGAGTCCTTCTTGACAGAGGAGTCAGAAGGATGGTATCTGTTAAGAGTACTATTAACTCTGATACGGTAAGAAGAATGAGCTTGAAGGTGGTAGCGAAAGAAGAAGCAGAATCGACAATGAAAGCTAGAACTGAGGGGGAGCGGTCATTAAAGAAGACTCCCGTCACAAGTTCTAAATCTCAAGTGAGTGTGAAATTGCCGATCGAAGAACGAAGAAAATTATCGGGAAGACCGTTGATCAAACAGGCGAGTCCTCAAAGAGACGTGAGCCAATCCCAGAGGACTGATGAAGGTGCGCATAAAAGAAAAGGAGAGAGTCTTTTGGGTGAGATTTCTGCAAAGGCGAGGAGATCACCAAGGATTGGCACTCTGCGACAATAGAAAGAGAGGAGAACCAGAGAACAGAGTGAGGCAGAAGTTCCTGGATCTCACATACCTAAAGCGACATGGTCTCTAGTCTCAATTCTACAAGAAGACTAAGCCAAACAGGCTAAAGAGACTGAGAAGAAGAGAAAATCAGAGTCTGAGAAGGAAAAGTCTCAAGTTCAGAAAACTCCGAGACTGACTGAAGCAAAAGAGAAGACTAAGAAGATTAGTCGAAAGAAGAATGTGTCCACTGCTGAGGAAGTTAGTCAGAAGAAGCAAAGTAGAGTTCAGGAAACTCTCATTGTTATTCAACAGGAGGAACCAGCGGAGATAAGGATGGTTCAACCTATTCCCTGCACAGATCAACAAGAGACAACAACATAATCAAACGTGGTTCAGGAACCACATGAGAAGTCAACGAGATAAAGGAGATGATGAATGATATGAAGAAGATGATGGAAGAACTGATGAAGAGTCATCGTCAATGATCATTTTTTATTATAAAAAATAGGAGGAGAACAGAATGAGCAGAGGAGAATGGAAGAAGCAAACAAGAAGATCAAAGGGTGTGATTGAAGGAGTCGAAGAAGAAGAAGAAGAAGATTTTTGAAGATAAAATTTTTTCTTCTTCTCATACATTGTATTTTGTTTTCTTTTTATGTATATAATTTTTTATCATCAAAAAGGGGGAAATTGTTGAGTCAAGATGACTTTACATATAAATGATTTTGATGAATAACAAAGTAGGAGTAAAAACAGACGCAGAAGTAGAAAAACAGACGCAGAAGCAGAAGTAAAAAAACAGACGCAAAAGTAAAAGTAGAAAAGCATACGCAGACGCAGAAGAAGAATAAGCAGACGCAGACGCTGATGCAAAATGAAAAGCAGACGCAGACGCAAAAACACAGACACAAAAACACAAACGCAGAAATACAGACGAAGAAAAACAGACGGAGAAAAGAAGACGCAAGAGTCAGTTCGAGTTAGTTACAGAACTCAACTAATTAACCGTTTCTTTCAAGATTCAAGAAACAAGATTCAAGAAGCAGTTGCAGACGAAGGCTATAAATATAAGTCGAAGTCGAAGATTGCAAAGTTAGCGAAAATTAGCCAAAAGAAAAAGAGAAAGCAAAAGCAAAAATTGATTTACGTACGTGAACGAAAAAGATTGTCTGTAAGACAATTGTGCAAATTAGCTGAGAGCTAATTTTACTGTAACAAGTTTCAAACACTTTTGTAAGAAAATAGTGCAGATAGCCTGCAGAGACTAAGTGTGAAAGAATACTGAGTGTAGAGACCTGAAGAGGCTCGGAAAGAATACTTGTAAACGTTGAAGAGATAGTGAAATCTCAGAAAGAACTCTGAGGATTGGACGTAGCCTACGGTTTGGGGTGAACCAGTATAAAATCACTGTGTCAACTTCTCTCTATCCTATTCCTCTTAAAGTTCAAGTTTTGTTATTACTTAATTTTCGAAACAAGTTTTCAAAGTTTTGATTAATAAGAACTTACTGAAATTTCAGTAAAAAGAACTTGTTTTTAAACAAAATAGTTTTGAAAGAGTTTTCAAAAAGGGGAATACACAATTCAACCCCCCCTTCTTGTGTATTCGTTATCGTTTTATAAGCATTGTACTAACGTGTGATTTACTTCAGATTTCTCATATCAAGTTTGTTCAGTAAGCTTCTTATCTAACAAGCACCCATATATTTGTTTAAGTATCTCCATATTTTAATTATGAGATCGACTGCTTCCTTTATAAGGAAAAACATAACGTGTATTAGTCTTTTTACATTCTATTAATGTCTAATCTACTATGAACAATTTAGAGATAAGATACAAATGCAATATGAATATCATTATATTTTAATTAACAATGTATAATTATTTCATAGACTTTATGGTATATATGTAAATATATACAAGATAAATAATGCATTTAAATAATTGTCATTAAACTACAATCAAAATGATTGGCTATTAGGGATTACAATAGGCTAAGGTTGATGTGACCAGGAGTAAGGATCTTGAGAAGATGGCGAACTCAGAGCCTACTGGAGGAGAGTTTAATGAAATTGAGCCCAAACTAATCCACTTAACTCAAATCCTTGGACCGGATACACTTGGAGCTTGAAAACACGAAGACTTGGGCTATTTAATGCTTTATCACTTAAGCCCAAAAAGATATCAAACCTATTTATTTAATTTTTGGACTTCGTTTTATTTTGGGCTTCCATGTATTTTAGCCCAACCTTTTATTATTTGACCTAGGTATAAATACTTATGTTTTAGGGTTTTACAATTTTCAGATCATATTGTTTGAGTGTCGTCGGCTTTAGGGAGAAACATTATTCTCTTGTTCTTGTTACTTTTTCGAACCATCTTTCACTTATCAATTGTTTTCTCAATTGTGGCGTGTTGATTGTTCGCTTTTCTTAGTTTTATTTTGATAATCGGGATTGTTTGGAATAAGTTTCTGAGAGGTGTCGTAGAAATCAAAACTTTGCGTATCTTTTATTTCCTTGTTTGTTGAATTCCAAAGACCCATCTTTCTCATTCCTCTAGGTCAAAAACACACCAAACCAAAACCCCATCGAAAACACCATCAAATTGTCGTCGATCTTTCCGTGGAGCCCATTATTTGGTATCAGAGCTAGTTTGGAGGAGAATTCTTATTCAACTCCATCAAAATTTAGGAAATCACTGCCCATCGCCATCCAATTATCGTCGAATCTTTCATTCAGGTGTGAATTAACTTTAGGCCTACGATTTCAATTTTTTATTGTTTTTGTTTTAGTTAGAGTTTTCAGTTAGTTGTTGAAAACTTTCAGTTTATATTGGAAAAAAAAAGTTTGAAAAGAAAACAAAAAAAAGTTTGAAAAAAAAGAGAGAAGAGAGTCGAAAAAAAGGAGGAAAAAAAAGTCAGGAAAAAAACAAAAAAAAGAAAAAAAAAGTCTGAAAAAAAGGAGAGAGTCCGAAGGAAAAAAAGGAGAAAAAAAATGAAAAAAAGAGAAAAAAATTCTGAAATTTTTTTTTGGAAAAAAATACTTTCCCATATTTGTTACTTGAATGTGGTTTGCTGTTCTTGTTACTCGAGCTACATTGGGAGCATTGATTTGTTGAAACTGTGGTTCTGATTGTAACTTAGATTTCAGAGAACTTTGAGTGGTAAAAGGTAAGAATGTGTGAGCTTATTACAGGGAGTCATTTCCGTGACTTAAACACGAGGGGAGTGACAAATTCCTGAGTGAAACACATGAGGGAGTGTGTGAGGTTGTTTATCGCTAACTTTATTTTGCAGGTATATCATTTTATTTACAATGTCACAGGGAGGTAGTAATGATGACAACCAAGGAGAGATACAAACATCGCTTTCAGTTTGAGAGCCATGCAACAACAATTTGAGAGGTTCAATCTAGCCTTAAATGAGGTTAGGGGACAAATGAAAGAGCTCAGACAAGGGAGGCGCGAGGAACCTCAGGGCAGGTGTGCAGATATACGACAACGACAACCACCACCTCGTGGACAACCGCCACGGTATGAGCCTGAGGAGGAGGAATTTGATGAGGTGGAGGAGGAGGAGGACTTTGAAAAGCGCATGCCTAGGAGAGCTCGGAGAGGAGAACCCCTCGACAGATGAGATGGAGACCTCAAATCTATCAAGATGCAGATTCCAGCATTCAAGGGAAGGAATGATGCTGAGGCATACTTAGAGTGGGAGATGAAGGTTGATATGATCTTCGAGTGTCATAATTTCTCGGAGGAGAAAAAGGTAAAACTTGCTGCTGTTGAATTTACAGGTTATGCATTAATATGGTAGGATCAGCTTGTGACCTCTAGGAGGAGGAATGGAGAAAGACCCATCAATACTTGGGCAGCGATGAAGGCGTGTGTGAGGAAGAGATTTGTGCCCTCTTACCATTATAGGGAGATGCATCAAAAGCTCCAAAGACTCACACAAGGGTCTAAGTCAGTAGAGGACTACCACAAGGAGATAAAGATTGCTATGATCCGTGCTAATATAATGGAGGACCCCGAGGCCACCACGGCAAGGTTCTTGAGTGGATTGAATAGGGAGATAGCGAATGTGGTGGAGTTACAACATTATTTGAAGATTGAGGACATGGTAAATATGGCCATGAAGGTGGAGAGACAGCTTAAGGCTAGAGTGGCCGCAAGGAGTGGAGCAAGTTCTAGTTATTCATGGAACTCGCAATGACCCCAGAAGGAGGAGAAGTCCAAGGATAAAGGGGTGGACTTCAAGGAAGCACCTAAGCAATCAATCGAGGGATCTGAAAAAAAAGATACTTCTAGTAAACATTCATCTATAAAATGTTTTAAATGTTTGAGTACTGGCCATATTGCTTCTCAATGCCCTAATAGAAAGGTGATTTATATGAAGGATAATGAGGTTATTGATTCTGAGGATATTGATATTGATGAGTTGCCATGTGATAGTATTTGTGATAATGAACTTGAATATGAGGAAAGAGCTGTCACAGGAGAAGCACTTGTAGTTAGGAGAGTGTTAAGTGCTAAAATTAGAGATGAGATTTTAGATCAGAGAGAGGACCTATTACATTCAAGGTGTTTGGTGGGTGGAAAGGTGTGTAACTTAATCATAGATGGAGGTAGTTGTACTAATGGGGCTAGTTGAATTATGATGAAGAAATTGGGCTTGATATGTAGGAAACATCCATATCCATATAATTTACAGTGGTTTAATGATAGTGGGAATGTGAAGGTGACTAGACAGGTATTGGTGCCATTTTCTATAGGGAGATATGAGGATGAGGTGTTGTGTGATGTGATACCCATGGAGGCAGGACATTTGCTACTGGGAAGGCCTTGGCAGCTTGACAAGAGGGTAGCATATGATGGGTATACCAATAGATACTCCTTTAAGTTTAAAGGTAGGAACTTCATTCTACTACCTTTAACACCTAGTGAATTGTACCTGGACCAGATCAAATCAAGTAAAAGTGAGGAGGGTTCAGGTAGTGAAAATAAAAAAAGTGAAGAGAGAAAAGAGGCCCAAAAGAAAAATGAGATTGACCCAATGGGGAGTGACTGCACAGGTGAGGAAAAGACAGTGGGATGTGCAGGAGAGAAAAGTTTAGGGAGAGTAAAAAAGAGTGGAAAGAAAGAGAAAAGAGCACTAGTAGTGGTGAGATACAGAGAGTGTTTAGTTTCTGACACTAACCTCTTTGATGCTTTGCTTAGTGTTTTTACTCTGGATTCTAGGAGCGATGGTTCTTTCCAGATATTTGAGAAGATGAATGACACCACCTACAAAACTGACATGTCATATTCGAGGACGAATCTTCTTGAGGAGGGAGGGACTGATGTGAGCAGGAGTAAGGATCTTGAGAAGATGGCGAACTCCGAGCCTACTGGAGGAGAGTTTAATGGAATTGAGGCCAAACTAATCCACTTAACTCAAATCCTTGGACCGGATACACTTGGAGCTTGAAAACATAAAGACTTGGGCTATTTAATGCTTCATCACTTAAGCCCAAGAAGATATCAAACCTATTTATTTAATTTTTGGACTTCATTTTATTTTGGGCTTCCATGTATTTTAGCCCAACCTTTTATTATTTGACCTAGGTATAAATACTTATATTTTAGAGTTTTACAATTTTCAGATCATATTATTTGAGTGTCATCGGCTTTAGGGAGAAACATTATTCTCTTGTTCTTGTTACTTTTTCGAACCATCTTTCACTTATCAATTGTTTTCTCAATTATGGCATGTTGATTGTTCGCTTTTCTTGGTTTTATTTTGATCATCGGGATTGCTTTGAACAAGTTTTTGAGAGATGTCGTAGAAATCAAAACCTTGCGTATCATTTATTTCCTTGTTTGTTGAATTCCAAAGACCCACCTTTCTCATTTCTCTAAGTCGAAAACACACCAAACCAAAACCCCATCGAAAACACCATCAAATTGCCGTCAATTTTTCCGCGGAGCCTATTAAAGGTGGTCCTAGGGCTAGCTTGAGACCAAAACAACCTCGAAACGGTGGGCCCGAGCCAAAGTTTGACTGGCCCAAAGAGACTCTATCCTACCTGATCAGAAATTATTATTTTTAAAAAATTGGCAAAATGATGTTGTTTTGCCTTTACTAGCTGCCCAGGTTAGAGCCCAAGGTTCGATCAACTTGAGTATGATTTATTAGCTTTGGGCCTAGTCGGGTTGGATTGAGTTCGACCCGGGCCCAGATATTAGGTATAAGTTATAACCAACAATATTGACTTAAATGCTATTTTTTTCATTAAATTTTCAACTTCTTAGTTGGACCGTGCGAGGAACTTACAACCCAAAGTTGAAGTTACATTGACCATGACCCTTTTGTCATTCCTATTGATTATACTAACAATATTTACCTAAATGCTATTCTTTTTTCATTAAATTTCCAACTTCTTATTTGGACTGTGACAGGATCTTACAATCCATAGTTGAAGTTACAATAACTTTGTTTTCATTTCACATGATTCAATAATAAAAGAAAATTTTCTACAATGTACCTAACTTTTTATAATTAAACTTTTTTAAAAATATCTCGTGAAAAAAAAGGGTGCCCTACAGGCGTTACCTTTGCCCGTAAACACCGCCAAATCGGCTTTGATTATGAGTCTATGACATCATTAAGCCTCTCACTCGGTCATCAAAAAGTCGTCAGCAGATACAGAATTTTCAGAAAAAAAAGTAAAAAAGGTAGACAGCCCCGCATCTCTTTCCTTCCATCCTTTCGCCAAAGAGCATTGTAGTTATCCTTTTTTCCTCATTTCATTTTCTTTTATTCATCAAAACACAAAAACAAAAAAAGAGAAAGAGACCATTTTCGCTCAACTTGGGATCAGATTCTGCTTTCCAATCCTGTTGGCCCAGAGGATAAACAAAAAGTAAAGACTTAAGCTTTGTTGAATTCTAAAATTAGACCTCTTCAAGCTCAAATTGTCTTCAATTGCTAGTTCCAAAACTTGACCTATCCTTATTCAACAAATCCCTTCAAAGAAGTTAGATGCTTCCCCAATGCAATAGTGAAGAAAGCAATGTATAAATTTATGGGGACAAAGACGTGCTTTTGTATTACATATACAGCTAGATCTGTTAAGCGTGTTTGCCATATTCTTTGGTAGAATTCTTTAACCTGTAAAAAAACTTTTTGGGGATGAATAACGGTGGCGGATCATCCCATAATCGGAGCCCCAGAGAGCTGGCATACCACGCCGGTGCCGGCGCCGCCGCAGGTTAGCTTATAAAAGTTCGGAAACTTTTATGTTCAGTTGTTATAGAAATTGTAAAAGTATTGGTTTCGAACCCATTTAACGGGAGAGCTGTAAGTTAGATTACTTCAACTTCTTTCTCTGGGTTATCCAGTGTTTAGTTTATTTACTTTTGTAGATTGATTGATTTGGGTGCATGCAGATGCACTTGGTTTTTTCAGTTCTTTTTGAGAAACAGTATTGATCATGTGGTTGAACAATGGCTTTCGGTTTATGATTTCTCTGGTCGGGCTATTTGCAGGTGCTATCGCAGCGACTTTCGTTTGTCCATTGGATGTGATCAAGACGAGGTTACAAGTGCATGGCCTGCCAGAAGGGACTAATTCAGGTTGTTGTTGTTATTCATTCTGTGCCTTTGATTGCTATGCTTTTTGTATTGATGCACTTGATTGATATAGTTAGTTGCATTTCTTGATGCTGGTTTTATGGTCTGCTTTAATATTGATCTAACTCTTAAAGGCTGGGGAGGTTGAGAAGGAGGGAGTATGGGCAGCTTGTTAAGAGGTTTGCTTTTGTAATGCTAAAATGCACGCTGTTTTCATGTTCTCACAGTGATTGCTGGTTTCATTTGTAGCTGCTATTTGAATTAAGAATCCTGGAGTCAGATCTCTAGACTGTTATTCCTTTCCTCCTCCCTTTATAAACCAGCTTTTTTCGTCTTTCTGGATCTGCCGTTCAATTATCATTAGCTGTAATTTGGCTCTGCATGAATCAGAATTGAACAACATAGATTTAATTCAAGAGATGAACTCCTGATAATGATATTGTTTTACTAATGAATGGATAGTGCATTCTTACTGATGATATACTTTCCTTAGAGTTTTATTTCTTTTGTCAAAGTTTAGGTAGTGTCATCATCACAAGCCTTCAGAATATTGTAAGGGTTGAAGGTTTCAGGGGACTTTATCGTGGGCTCTCTCCTACAATATTGGCGCTACTTCCAAACTGGGCTGTAAGTTTACCTTTGTTGTTACTTTTCTCATGGAAAATGCTTGTAGCATATGTGGGGCTTACGGGCATTAATAATTGCATGGGCATTTCTATAACTAGGACTTCAGATATTCCCTTCCTCCCTTCAAAGTGGATTGACCTAACATTACCTCTCTTTCTCTTCCTTTTCCAAATGTGAAATAGAGTTTTTGTGTTGAAGAAATCTCATGCTAATTATGCTCCTTACTGATCACTTTAGAAGGGAAAGGGGTGAAACACTATTTTAATAACGAGCTGTAGTCTTCTGTATCTTATGCAAAGGCACATCCTGTGCATACATTTATCTGGCCACCAATTGAATCTCTTTAGTTTTTATTTTGAGGTGATTTGGACTGGTAATTGATGAAGCTGACCTTTTATTACAAATTTGCGGAAAGGTTTGTAATTGAGGCTTTACATTACCTGCAGCATTGAAGAGGATAACGTTGAAAAAATGGAAACTGTTCTTAACTTTAGAATGCTAATTGCACATTATTTTCTCCTGATGTACTAGCAATCTTTTGGAAGGTCAACTGCTTATTGAGGGAATAGGTTATGTCTGGAATTGATCTGTAGAACATTCTTAGGATGTGTTCGATTTTTAAAGGAAAAACAAACTACTTTCTGACACTTTTATATTTCTCCTAGTGACAAATGTGCTCATTTGATTTGTAGGTGTATTTCACAGTTTATGAACAACTTAAAGGCCTTCTCCTTTCACATGGTTGGTTTTTGCAGTGTCTATCACTTGAGAATAATGCTCATCTTCTCCATGTTCACTTAGATACTTGCTACATTAGCATTGTCTCTGAACTACAGTTGGTTCAGATTTTGCTAGATTTCTGTTTGTGAGAAGTTTTAATGGGTTTTCATTGTCATATGACAGGGGATGGGAGTGACCAACTCCCCATTGGGGCAAACATGGTGGCTGCCGCTGGTGCTGGAGCAGCCACAGCAGTTGCAACAAATCCATTGTGGGTTGTGAAAACCAGACTCCAAGTAAGTCTCTGTTATCATAGTATTTCTAATAAATGTGTTACTCAGAAGACATTTTTGTTTCAGCTGAACAATGCTGGTTGTCTGGGTAGATGATGGGTAGCTTTAAATCTTGTAATACTTTTCAGCTGATTGACTGTTATAATTCTGTTCCAAGAGATTGTAATGTGTGAACCATAAATTCTGGCCCTGTGGTTGCGGGGCATAAAAAAGAAAGAGTTACATCCTCAGATATATGTTTCTCTTTTCAGTTCCTTATGCTAATTGATTTAAATATCAGTTTCTTGAACAAGTTTACAAGTTTTTGAAAGAGATCTCTCTGTAGGACCATTTTGTGAATTGTTAGTTCTTGAATTTTTACCATTTTTCTGGCGTATTTGAGGATGTGAGTATTGTTTCCTTATAATCAAAATCAAGTAAGCTGGCTGAAGAACTTTTGAACAATTGCCCATACATAGTCTACCCAATCATTTGAGTTACTGCTGGTTGCTTAGGGTAGGTTTATATTAGACTAACAGGCTCTCTATCAGCCAGTGTGCATGTGAAGATATGAAAATTAAGATTTAGATTTGAGATATTATGCGGTGTGAATTAAAATTTTCAAATAAGTGATATTCAAAATGCAAGGCTGAATGAAGATGATAAGAGACAAACAAAAGTTCCCATTGTTTGATTATCTACCCCATAACAATAGGTGTTTATGGCTTTAATGTTTCAGCTTTACTAACAGGATTTAGCAGCTACAGATTTTCGCAATATGTTATTTTTAACTTCATCCAATCAATTTAAACTGAAATGCTGATCTAGATTCCTAACATCAACTTATGAATCCAAAAGCAGTTGCAGTCCCAGTACCTAATTTCTATTAGAATTGTAGTGCAATTTCATAATGCTCTTTTGTGCTTTGTTGATGAATTGTCTTGGTTGGAATTAATTGTGTGGGATCATTAGAAAGAAATTTTTTCGGTGCTAAGGCCCAAATATAACAATTCTAAGTCTATGCTTGACTGGATACCCTATTTATTTGGTGAATCTTCACTATACCCACATAGGCACACATACATTCCATCATAAACTTTATATATTGCTAGAGAATTCTATCTTGCAAGAGTTCTGATCTGCTGCTCTACATGGACAACCATGACTACTTAGGTGAAATCATACTATAGGACTTGGCATGGCTTTGTTTATAGCAGCATGTGGTTTACTATATGCATGTAACATCAATTATGATCAATAAAATGTTACTAAATGCCTGTAGAGAAGGGAAACTCAATGAAGACCTTTTAACATTATCTTCTTGTATTCGGTACTTAGAATGTACACATTTTCCTAACATGTCTTCTTGATCACCCTCCTTTCCTGTCTACTGTCAAGTGTGGCATCTAAGCACATATGTGCCAAAGGTGAATGGGATAACTAGGAGAGGAGTTGGTGCCTGATGTGCACTGGAAATAAAATCATGTTGGGAATTTTCTGATAAGCTATAGTGCTTCTGAAGATTTTTGGAATTCCTTTCCAATATGTGCATTCACAGTTCTTAATATTTCTGATATCCATACTTTGAAATATGATTTATACAAGTCCAACAATTCTGCTTGCCCGTCAGCTACATCTGATGCAAGTCTTAATCATTTCGGTTCCATTACTGACGTTAATGAAGATTCCATCTCTTTTAAGACTCAAAGAATGAGACCAGGAGTGGTTCCCTACAAAAGCATAGCTTCAGCTTTGAAAAGGATTACTCATGAAGAAGGCATACGAGGGTTATACAGGTAAGCATTGAACATGAGCTTTAACATAGACATGCAGATTGCAATGGTAATGCTCATATGCATGAGTTCTTCAAAGCTCCATTGCTACAATTTCAATGAAAAAAAATTGCTTTTTTTTTTTCGGAAATTCATAACCACTCCTGGTTTGCTACAGTGGCATAGTGCCTTCCTTGGCTGGGATAAGCCATGTTGCAATTCAATTTCCGGCATATGAGAAGATAAAGTCTTACATTGCCAAGAAAGGTAATAGTATACATGATTTGGTTATTACTTCTTGACTCCAAGATTTGGATTTTGAACTGTATTGATCATATTGTTCTGAATCTCGTAGAAAATACAACTGTGGACAAGCTAAGTCCTGTAAATGTGGCTATCGCCTCTTCAGTATCAAAAGTATTTGCCTCTGTATTGGCTTACCCACATGAGGTATGTTGTTGGATGGCTGTTCTCTTCTGATAAATTACAGCAGAGTTCTGTAGCTCAATTCATGTGGTGCAATTATAATCGGTTAACTTGAAAACCAGGTTGTACGATCAAGGCTTCAAGAGCAAGGACAGAACAGAAACGGTGTCAAATACGGAGGAGTTGTTGATTGCATTAAGAAGGTGTTCGTGAAAGAAGGTTTTCCAGGATTTTATCGGGGCTGTGCAACTAATTTGATGAGAACTACTCCCTCCGCCGTCATTACATTTACCAGTTACGAGATGATACATAGGTTTCTGGAGCATCTCCTGCCTCGGGACAAGAATCATTGAGAGCCAGCCTAAATCTGATGGCCATATGGAACCTCAACAGAAAGGAAGTGGAAGTGGGATGGAAAAATTTCTGGGCAAGCATTGGGATACGGTCAACAGGTGAAAATAGATGTCAAGCATAACAAAACAGAATAAAGCAATTTTGTTTTCTTCCAAAGTAGCATTATTTTCGCTTGCGCTGCTCGCAGTTGAGTTATCCGGGCATAATTAGCTTGATCAAGTCTAGTTGAGTCACCAAAAACATTTTGTTAGTTTTTAGATGCAAAATTTTGTATTGGGCCAGACCCAGGTTAAGTATGGCAGTGTGCCTTTGGTTCTAACTGCCATCCGCTCCATGTATAATGGCTGTGTTTGGAGCCCCCCCAAACGCCAAGAAAAGGCATAATGTTTTTTTTAAAAAAATAAATTTGACAATGCAAGTTCATTCTTATGGACTTTCCTTAAATGGTATCAACCACTGGAATAATGGAGAAAACAACTTTCCATAGTCATTGAACAACACCGATTATAGGAAGCACCATTAAAGAAACAATCTACACTGTTTCTTCATTCTTCATCCACCTTATTGTACAACATTTACTTTTGGAATTTATTCTGAAAATCTTGTCTATTTTCATCATGCTTTACTTTATTGGCCAAGGTACATGGCAAATGTTCTTAAATCTCTTAGGAGTTTTCTTAAAGAAATTAACCATTTTCTTTAGCACACATCTGTCATATGTACTTCCCTTAAAACCCAAGAGAATTTATTCCTGATGAACTTGAAGCTCCAGACATAAATATACCATATCTAAACAGCCCAGTGTATGCTGAAACTAAATCTCGTAATTCAACACTACTTTGATACTGTAGGACCTTTACAACCTTCAAACTCCTTCCAAGATGCTCAATATCCTAATGAGGACATTTTCAACCCTAACAAAGAAGAACTCAATCAATTCCTGCAAAGACTTTGCACTGACAATGCTAGCCCTAGTAAAAGACAAAAGACTTACAGAGCTCATTCTGATACTGTAACACCCCATACTCGATAATAAAATCGGTATACCAAGTGTTACCATATTCATAAATTCATAATACTTTAATATTTTATATTTAAAACCTCATTAATCTAGCAATGACTATTCACTTTATAAAAATTTAGACAAAATTTCCTCTATATTTACTTAAAACCTCCTGCAAGAAACTTAATTCGTTGCTCATACATATTACTCAACTATCCATCTCCAATTCTTTCGAGATACTCTATGTGACTCTTGTCTTATAGTAGAACTACCACAACTTTCTTCTAATTCTCTTCAAAACTTACGTGTATAAAGAAAATCCACACATTAAGCTATAGGCTTAGTGGTGTTCAAGTAATTCTTTTTCTCATTCAATTCAATTCAATTCAATCAGTCATAACATGCATAATATATAATATTTTCACATATAAATATCTTCATTTATTTCTAAGCATAAATAGGTATTTAAAATCAAGTTATGAAATACAAGCATATCAGATATCTATTTTAATAATTCATATCTAATTATACAATGATCAATTAATTGTATATTCAATTACTACTTTCATTTGAAGTTTTTTAATCATTAATTATGCATTTATCTACTTTCTATAATTTCCCTAAAGTAAAATCCATCGGAATTGTATCATCGAGCAGGATAAACTAGATTAAAAAAATACAAGATCGGGTTCTTGAAACCATACAATCCATTTTTATTCCTTCATATTGAAACTGAGAGCTCGGAGCCATGCAGCTCATAACACAAATCAAATGTCTTACACCATAATCGTTCTCTCTGAACCATACAGTCTGGTAACATATATCATGACGTAGTACTGCTAACTCTCTAATTGACATGCCAATCTTATCACATTCCTCTAATTCCTATCTATTTTACTAGGGCAAATCTAATTAAATTTCATTGAAATTTCATAATAAAGGCTCATAATAACCAATTCAAGCTATTTCCTATTTGGCTAAAGTAATTGTCATTCTTTAATGTTATATTTTTCTTACATTATTGGTTTTAATTTATTTCATGCAACATTTAAGACATATTCATCTCACCAATTAATAAAAATAACATGTATATCGGGTTTCTCAATTCAAACATAATATATGCCAATAGGGTAAAAGTACAAATTATAAGTCTAAAATCTCAATTAATCACATATACTACTTTATTTAACATCCAGTTAAATATTTTTACAACAATTTCATAAACCCTCAATTTTACTCAAGAACCCTAAATTTCCTAATACACAATTTTAGGAAAAAATAAAATTGTAAGAACACATACCAAATTGATATCTAAATCTTCAAATTAAACATCAATTCCTTATTCCTTCTCTTTCTCTTTCTCCCTCTCCTTCAATTCCTCTTCTTTATCTTCATAATATTGCATAACCAATTCAATTTTATGCATTTTATTCATCAATGCATGCAACTATATCAAAATCATGTATTAAAAATAATTATAACTCCATGAACTCACCTTATAAATTTTCAGGTACTATTCATAAAACACCCATATACCTTTTCTTCATTTTTTCCCAATTTGTTTTGTTAATATGTTGACCCAAGTTGATGATTTAGTGTTTAATAGGTGATTTGGGGGGTTAAAACGAAAGAAAATTGGCTTGAAAATGTAAGAAATGAAAGAAAAATGGAGAAGAATGGAGGAAGGTATTCTTGGCAATTTTTTGGAGAAGAAGAGAATGAGAAGTTGACAAAAATGTCATGTGGTCCCTCATTAAAAGTTTTCCAATTCTTTTTTTTCAAAAATTAACCTTTTTTAATCCATTCATTCTTGTTCTCAACAAAAATACCCACAAGAAAAATATTAACTTCAATTAGAGACCTTAATTAATATCATTTACTTCCATTAATATTTTCAGGTTTAACTTTCACCATTTCTCATGTCAAACTTTGACCATTAGTCAACTCTTGATCAAACCCTCAAAACGAACTCATTTGAAGCTCTAATTTGATCATCGGGTTGTCCTTGAACACTATTATCCGATACTAAATAAAATAAAATGTAGTTTGGGCCCCAGGTATCATTATTCACCTTGGGATATACTATTTAGGACCCAAAAAATACTATTCATAAAATCGATATTTTTGGGGCGTTATAGATTCTGAAAATTCAAGTGATGAAGCCTCTCCCCACGATCCCCAATCATAGCAAAAACCAATTTGTCATAAATGATGAATTGGATTCCATTCCTCAATGTGTGACCTCTCTTTTAGATGTCATTATAGTTGTGTGTCATTATGTTGGTAAGATAATCTTTGAGGACTATAGTCTCTTTAAAAGATTCTTTGTTATCCCTTCGGAATATTTAATCCCTATGTGTTTCCTACTTTTTACTGTTTTCTTTTTGAAAGTTGTTTTTAAAAGTTGTATAAATTAGTGTACTAAGGGAATCTTTTCCCTACAATTGTTTGTTTGCATTCCCTTGCTTCTTTTAATTTCTCCTTGTAATCAGAGGTTATGATTAGTTAAGTTTGAGATGAATGAAAGTTTGAGTGTGTTTGCTTTCATGATTTCTCTTTAAACTCTTTCTCTCTTGAAAGCTTAAGTTTTGAATAATGTAAACCATCAGTCATACCTAAAGACAAGTATGCTCTAGGATCATGAGTATCATAAAATCTTAGATAGTAGATCCTCTTTGAGATCATAGTTTAATGGGGAAACATTGGTCAGTTTAGGATATCTAAGAGGCAAGCCTTGAGATTTGGTGCCCACAGAGAGAAGGGGCTTGTATATCTTGGCCAACATACTTGAATCCTGAACTACAGTCAATCTTTGTTGTCTTTGAACTTTGATGGAGGTTTGATATATAGTCCACTAGGTTGGTATATAGGCTGGAAACTCGTGATGCAACTTTTGTGAGGCTTATAGGTGCAATATTTCATGAGCCTAAAGTCACAACAAGAAGAGCCTTTCTCGATTCACAAGTATAAACAATGCCACGTATCTTTAGTTTTTGGTGTCTTTCCCTATGTGCTCCTTGGAGTCCCGAAGTGGTATCAGAGCCATAGACTTAACTGTTATTGACTGTGGTCTACATTTATTCTTGATAAGAATGAGTAAGGAGACTAGTAATCATAAGTGAATCCATGATTAGTGACCCTAGTCATCTTTCTTCTACTCTTTTTGTTGTTGATCTTCCTTCTAATGTTAAACGTACTTTGTCTAATAAAATAGAAAGACTTGTAGAAATTGCCCATCTTCCAGTAGAAAACCGCATGCAAGATACTTCTCGTCCTTTGTTTAGCCCATACAATACATATTCTAGAGATCATTCTTGAACTTGTAGTATTCATACTATTCTCTCTATAAATCATCCAAAAGTAAAAGAAATCGTCCAGAGTTCTCATCTCGAATAATGTGATTTGCAAGCTACGTCTACATATCAGTATATAAAGTTAGAGATCCAAAAGGAGTTAATCTCTCTTTAGAGAGTATAGAAACATACTCATCTACATGTTGGAACAGTTCGACTTGCTTTTACCCATCATATAAGAGATCGAAAATCCGCTATATATTAGGGGTTGTAAGGAAGGGCGAATTTAGAGAAAGAGAACCATGCGTGCAATGGAAGCAAGTGTTTGTGTGGGAGGAGTCTCTTTTTTGGTGCATGACCATAGTAGTGTAATAGCTTTTAGTTGCTCCCTTGGTTTTGTTCCCGAAGTGCTAGGAAGAGATTGTGTAGTGAAGATGCGGGATTCTTTGTTACTTGTTCAAATTTGCCTTCCAACTTCTTTTGTGCATCGTCTAAAGTACCAAGCTTATCTAGAATCCTATCCAAATTAGGTTTCATTGAGCTTGATTTATCTTGTTGGAATCCTGATTTTCCTTAAAGTCTAAACTGTCCTCCCGCATTGTTTGTCCAGGAGAAGTTAGGGTGATTCTTCTACCTAGGGTTGTAAGGGTTAGAGTAGGGGTTATTTCCCCCTCCTCGTCCATATTGGGCTCTCATGTAATTTAATTACTCTGCATCACCTTCCTTCATTTAGAAACACTCTACTATGTCATGGTCTAATTGTCCATAGAGTGCACACTTAAGATTTACAACCTTCACCAGAGTTGAGGATGAGGCCTTCATATTTGTTAAGCTGTCAAGTCAAGTTATCAATCCTCGCTTGCATTTCTGGCATTTGATCAACAACCATAATTCCTTTTTGTTCATAGAATGTAGTAGTTTGTCTACTCCACTCATTCGTCCATAAATAACTGTTAGTCACCATCTCCTCTATTAATTCTTCTGCTTCATCAACTATCTTCCTCATCATTGATCCTCTTGAAGCTACATCGATCGTGCCTCTTGTATGTAGGGTAACTCCATTATAGAATGTTTGCAACACAAATTCCTTGGGTAAGTTATGATGTGGGCATTTCTGTTGCAAATCTTTGTAGTGTTCCCAGCTTCGTAGATCGATTCCCGATCACCTTGTTAGAAGTTGGTGATTTTCCTTAATGATCTTAATGGTCTTAGTCAGGGGAAAATATTTATCTAAAAAGACACGGACTAATTGATCCCAAGTGGTAACATTAGCTGGGTTAAGGGAGTGATACCAAGTCTTTGTTTTATCTCTAAGGGTAAAAGGAAAGAGCCTAATTCTAACTGCATCTTTTGGCATTTGATGGTACCTAAAGGTATCACAGATTTCCAAAAAGTTCACTATGTGCGCGTTGGGGTCTTTGTTTGCTAGTCCATAAAATTGCAAGTTTTGTTAAAGCATGTTTAAGAGAGCTGGTTTAATTTCAAATGATGCAGCTGTTAAGTCAAAAAGACTTCACGTTTATTAATTTTGTTGATAATCAAATAATAATAATGTTTGAAATAAATGAACTGTTTTGATGAGTGTGTTAAGCGTGCAGTGAAAAGACAGAAGAAGAGCAAAACACAGAAGAAGTGGAAAACACAGAAGAAGCGCAAAACATAGAAGAAATTGAAAATACAGAAGAAGTTCAAAATACAGAAGAAATGAAAAACACAGAAAAAGCAGAAAACACAAAAGAAGCGGAAAACATAGAAGAAGTAGAAAATACAGAAGAAGTTGAAAACACGGAAGAAGTTGAAAACATAGAAGAAGTTGAAAACACAGAAGAAGTGGAAAACACAGAAGAAACGCAAAACACAGAAGAAACATAAAACACAGAAGAAGCAAAACACACAGAAGAAGTGAAAAATACAGAAGAAGTTAAAAACATAGAAGAAGTTGAAAACGCAAAAAGAGTTCAAAACATAGAAGAAGTTCAAAACACAGACGATACAAAGATGGAGACATTCTAGTACATCGATAGCTAGTCAGTTGGAGTTGGTTACAGGACTCAACTAATGGTTATCAAGAAACAAGAAGCAAGAAGCAAGAAGTAGTTATCAAGAAGCAAAAAGCAGTTGAAGACTTAGGCTATAAATATCAGTCATAGTCGAAGACTGAACAATCATTTAGCTTTCAAGTTATTACTTATAAAAAAATTTATATTCAAAGTTTGATACAAGAGAGCAAACTCTATTGTAACAAAAAGCTCACATCTTTTTAGTGAGAGAAAGAAAAGGCTAAGAGCCTGGAGAGGCTAAGATAACAGAAAGAATACTCAGTGTAAGAGACCTGAAGAGATTTTGGAAGGGAAGAAATAATACTTGTAAATTTGACAAAGTATAGTGAAATATCAGAAGAACTCTGAGGAATGGACGTAGTCCAAGGTTTGGGGTAAACCAGTATAAAAATCGCAGCGTCTATCTTCTAACCCTTCACTTTTAATTTCTCTTGTTCTTATACAAGTTTATAGAAGCTATTTGTGATTTAACTACGTAGCTATTTTTGTATAACATTTGTAGTATTTTTTAACATTTGAAAAAGTTTTTTTTTCATAGAAATATCAAAGTTTTTGTATTCACGAAAAGAATATACAATTCAACCCCCCTTCTTGTGTGTTACGTATATTGTACGTGAGTTCTATATTAACATATGATTTAGTTCAATTGGTATCAGAGCTCGATTTCCAAGAACCACCTATACAAAGTGAGGACAAAGATCCATCGCTGAATCACATGTTTTTATAGATGAAGACGCCTTCATCACAAGACCTCCTGCGTTCAATGGTGAGGATTATCATTATTGGAAGGACAAGATGCGGCTCTTCATCGAATCCACACACGTTGATCTTTGGGATATCATCTAAAATGGACCATACATACCAGTAGATGGTGATGGAAATACTATTTCTCGTACCAAATGGTCAGCCGATCACAAAGCTAGATTTCAACTAAACTCAAAGGTCAAGTTCTTTCTGAGTTGTGCTTTAAACATAAGTGAATACGATAAAGTTCATGGATGCAAAATTGCGAAGGAGATGTGGGAGACCCTATCCATAGCACATGAAGGCACAAACCAAGTGAAAGAGTCCAAGATCAGCATTCTTGTACATCAATATGAGTTGTTTAAAATGAAAGAAGATAAGTCTATTGATCAGATGTTTGGATGATTTCAAACTATCGTTAATGGACTTAAAGCTCTTGAGAGAATCTATGATAATCAATACCATGTCAGGAAGATTCTCAAAAGTCTGCCTAAAAGATGGATACCTAAAGTTACTACAGTACAAGAAGCCAAGGACTTGAGCAAATTAAAGCTAAACAAATTGCTTGGTTCTTTGAAGATACATGAAGTAGAGCTTGATGCTGAAAACAAACCTAGAAGAGACAAATCGATAGCATTAAATGCTGGTCAGAAAAATCACAAGGCTTAGAGAAATAATAGTTCATCGTCAAAAGCATTAAAGATCAAAGAGATCAAGAATGATGATACGAGTGAATCTGAACAAGATTCAAGTGAAGATGATGATGAATTATCTTTCATATCAAGAAAGATAAGAAGAATGTGGAAGAAGAAAGCAAAAGGAAATAAAGATTTTTCTTTTAAGAAAAATAACAAAGATGAAATCAAGAACGAGAAGACCTCTATCATTTGCTATGAATGCAACAAACCAGGACATTACAAGTCTGAATGTTCGTTGTTTAGAAGAAAACCGAAGAAGAATAAAGAAAATAAAAAGAGTATGATGGCAACTTGGGAAGATTTGGATTCATCCGAATCTGATTTTGATTCAAAAGCTTCAGTAAAAACAAATATATGCTTGGTAGTTTAAAACGAAGGTGACGAGGAGGTAACTTCTAACTTTAATGAACTCTAAGATGCATACTTAGAATTATTAGAAGATTCACATGTTATACTAAAGCAGTATTGATCCATAAAAAGAAAGTTTGTCAAAAACTTGAAGAACACGGAAGCGTTAGAGAAAGAAAACGTATACCTCAAGAAACAAGTAGACGATATGAAGAAAAAAGTAACCATAGATAGATATGAGGAAATTAGTCAGTTGAAACAAAGGATTAATTCTCTCTCAGCAGACTTATCAATCTTTACTGAAAGTACGAAGAAAATGAATGACATGATTGGGAGATATAGACACCCTAATGATAAGAGTGGTCTAGGGTTATTAAAAACAATACTCATTATAAAAAGAATTTTGTTCCTTATAGAAAGAAATATCACCAGTCTTCTTATTATCATTTTATAAATAATTATAAGACTAACCCCAAAGGATCCAAGAAAATTTAGGTACCTAAAAAGAACATAATATCTACTCATATCTCCTTCCTTGGAAAAATCAACCAGCACCAATGATATTTGGACAGTGGATGCTTGTAACACATGACGGAAAGAAGGTCTATGTTCCTAGATCTTTAAAATAAGAAGGGATGATCAGTAACTTTTGGAGACAACCAGTAGGGCAAAATAGTTGAAATCGACAAAATCGGTAAAGATTCCTTTACAGCTATTGATAATGTTCTGCTAGTTGAAGGTTTAAAACATAACTTGATTAATGCAAGTCAATTATGTGATTTTGGTTTTGAAATATCCTTTAATCAAAACTCTTGTGTAGTCAGAAACAAGAATGGTTTCATATTCTTTTTTGCCAAAAGACGAAATACTCTTTATAAGATTAATTTAGAAGATTTGCAAAGTCAAAATATTTCTTGTTTTATATCAACAGATGAAGAAAAACTGATTTGGCATAAAAAGCTAGGTCATATTGGTTTTAAACATATTTCTAAGTTGATTAAACATGATTTGGTAAGAGGTTTACTAAAAATAAGTTTTAACAAGGATTTCTTTTGTGAAAATTGTCATAAAGGAAAACAGGTTAAAACATCTTTTTCTTCTAAAGATATTATAACTTCATCTAGACCTCTAGAGTTGTTACATATAGATTTATTTGGTCCAACTAGGACATTAAGTCTTGGCGGAAAGAAGTATGGTCTTGTAATTGTTGATGACTTTACTAGATTTTGTTGGATATTATTTTTGTCACATAAGGATAAATCTTTTAAATGTTTTAAAGGTCTTTCTAAAAAGTTACATAATGAAAAAGGAATTTCTATTGCTGGAATTATAAGTGATCATGGTGGTGAATTCAAAAATGAAAAATTCAGAATATTCTCTGAAGAGAATGAAATTTTCTATAATTTCTCTGCTCCTAAAATTCCACAACAAAATAGAGTTGTAAAAAGAAAGAACAAGACGATTCAGGAAATGGCAAGAACCATACTATGTGAAATGAATCTTCCTAAGTATTTCTAGGCAGAAGCTGTAAATACAACTTGTTATATTCAAAATAGAATACTTCTGCGACCATGGTTGAATCAAACTCCATATGAGTTATGGAAAGGAAGGAAACCTAATATCTCTTACTTCCATCCATTTGGTTACAAGTGTATCATATTGAATACAAAAGAAACTTTGGATAAATTTGATTCTAAGGTCTATTTGGGAATTTTTCTAGGATATTCATTATCTTCTAAAGCTTATAGGGTTTATAATCTTGCTTCTAAATCTATTGAAGAATCTATTCATGTCAATTTTGATGATGGTTCTCAACCAGATAGAAGTAATGATACTGATAATGAAACTCTATTAGTACCCTTAGTTGATAGTGTAGAAGTGTCACCATAAAATGTACCTCTAGATAAAGTAGAAGATGTTCCTGAAAATCTTAGTATGAAAAAGGACTGGAAATATAAATCTTCTCACCCTGAAAATCTGATTATAGGAGAAACTTCAGAAGGTGTGTGAGAACTAGGTCTAAATTCAGAAGAGAAGCAAGTGTAGCTTTTATTTCTGAAATAGAGCCTAAGAAAGTTGATGAAGTTCTTCAGGATGAAGCTTGGATTTTAGCCATGCAAGGGAGTTGACCCAATTTACTAGGAATAAAGTTTGGTCTTTAGTTCTCAAATCCTCCAAAAAGTCTATTATAGGAACAAGATGGATTTGTAAAAATAAATTAGATGAGTCAAGTAGAGTGAGTCGTAACAAAGCTAGATTAGTAGCTCAAGGATATAATCAGCAAGAAGAAATAGACT
Source organism: Erythroxylum novogranatense (assembly GCA_029891385.1). Taxonomy (NCBI): domain Eukaryota; kingdom Viridiplantae; phylum Streptophyta; class Magnoliopsida; order Malpighiales; family Erythroxylaceae; genus Erythroxylum; species Erythroxylum novogranatense. The sequence continues at coordinate 32,579,025 of CM057226.1, read as the reverse complement.
ATAATGAAACTTATGCTCCTGTAGCTAGATTAGAAACTATTAGGATTTTGCTTGCATATGCTGCTTGTCATGATATACCACTGTTTTAAATGGATGTGAAAAGTGTCTTTTTGAATAATTTTATAGAAAATAATTGAAAATGGTTTTTAGTAGAGGACATGTAGATAAGACTTTATTTAGAAAATGCATTAAGAATGATTTCATCATAGTACAGATATATGTTGATGATATTATATTTGGTGCAACGTCTAAAAAGTTATGTTCTAGTTTTGAGAATTTGATGAAAAGTGAATTTGAAATGAGCAAGATGGGTGAAGTAAAATTCTTTCTTGGTTTACAAATTAAGCAAATTGAAGAAAAGATTTTTATTCATCAATAGAAATATATTAAAGAACTGTTGGTTAAATATGGAATGGAAAAAGTGAAACCTATATCTACTCCTATGCATCCTTCAAACCTTTTATTTAAGGATGAAACAGGTAAGAAGGTTAATCAAACCCTTTTTAGAGATATTATTGGTTTTTTACTTTATCTTATAGCAAGCAGACCTGATATTCTGTTTAGTGTCTGTTTGTGTGCTAAATTTCAAACAGATCCTAAAGAATCTCACTATATTGTTGTTAAAAAAAATTTGAGATATTTTTCAGGTTCTACTGATCTTTGTTTAATGTATAAGAAAGGTAAATATTTCCGGTTAATTGGCTACTGTGATGCTGATTACGTTGGAGACAGGATTGATAGGAAGAGTACAAGTGGAGGTTGTCACTTTTTTGGCCATAATCTAGTTTCCTAGTCAACTACAAGCTGTTGTTCATAGACGTTATGGATCAAGTATCAGTTAGAAGATTATTCAATACAAGAAGAACATATCCTAATTTACTATGACAACACAAGTGCCATCAACCTATCGAAGAATCTAATACGCCACTCGAGGGTAAAGCATATCGAAGTTAGACATCATTTCCTACGAGACTATGTAAAGAAGGGAATCGTGAGTCTATAATTTGTTGAGACGAATCATCAATGGGCAAATATCTTCACTAAGCCTTTGAATGAAGAAAGATTCAAAGAAATCAAACAAAACTTGAATATGGTTGTATTGAGTGATCAATCGTCTGACACGTCATGACCCAGATGATTTTCTTAGTAAGGAAGATAACAAGTCGTAAGGTTTCAAAGAAACGATAATGATAGGTCACAGATGGTAACTTTTTAAGAAAAGGAGGGAAATCCTCTCAAAGGTTTTAGAATATCACTTACTCTAGAATATTCTTGAAATACTATGAAATTGACTTTTTGCAGAACTCTCAACAAAACGTTTCATTACTCTGTTCTTGATATCAAGTTCTTTCTGTTTACATTTTCATCTTCAGATACTAACCTCATTACTTTGAGAAAAATATATTTGTGTGTTTAGTTTTATTGTCTACAGATTACCAATGGAGCAATCTATGATTTATGGAAGGCATGTTGATTTTGACTCTTTGAAGAATAACAAGATGGATATTGAACCAAAAATTGATGCAGTGGGATGGAAAATTTTCTTTTAGGTTCGTGAAACTGTCTACTTGAATGAAGTATATGAGTTCTAGAAGAATGCAAAAGTAATAGACGAAACCTTAGTTTCAATGGTGGATAGATTGTCAGTTATTATGACACTAGAGTTAATAGAGAAGGTCATTGAATATCCATGTGTTGGAGCAGAGGTGTCTCATAACACAAGATGGATGACTAAAAGCAGTGTAGAGAAAGCACAAATCAATCGACAACTCTTGTTCTGAAGGCTAGGGTTCTACATGCGCTACTCTTTCATTGTGTTATACCAAGAACAGGTTCAAAGAATGTTGTGACAACAATAGATGAACAATGCTTGTTTCATCTACTCAATCATCAGCCTATAAATCTTCCACACTTAATTTTAAGGTATATGATGAAGTCGAAGAGAGACTCAAATGCCTTACCGTATGGTATGCTGTTGACAAGAATCTTTAGAGATTCTGAAATTTTTCTTGATAGAGGAAACAGAATGAAGATGAATATAAAAAAACATCATCAATGCATCAACTATCAGTAGAATGGGTTTGAAGTCTCAAGAAAAAGAGGATACAGATTCTATGGCAAAAGCAAGGACTGAGGGGAAGCGTATTGTCAGACGCAGCTTGAATGAAAGGGATACACCTACAAGGAAGACAAAACCTCAATCCTTAGAAAGAATGTCAATAGAAGAAAAGAAGAGTAAATCGTCAGAGGTATCAATGAAAGCTAAGATGATTTCACACAGAGAAGATAGCCAGGTGAAGCAGTCTGAAAAACAAGTGTCATTGAAAAGAAAAGGGGAGACACTTTACTTCGAGAAATCCAAACAATCAAGGAGGTCACCAAGACTATTAACCTTGCATCAAAAAGACTAGAAGAAAGGGAAAGGTTTAATTCTTGGTGAAGATTCAGAAAAGACTGAGAAAGTACCACAAGCTACTAGATCTTTGGTCTCAATTTTGCAAGAACAGCCAGCAAAATTGACTAAAGAAACAGAAATTAAGAGGAAGTTATTGTTTGAGAAGAAGAAACCTCAATAACAACCTCCTTCTAGATTGGTAGAAGAAAGTAAGAAGTTGAAAACCAGTCATAAAAAGAACACCTCACTTGATGTTCAACAAAAGAAAAAGCCAGTTGAACGCAGACCAGTATAGTATAATCCTTCTCAACCTATCATAAAAGAGGATTTGAAAATGAAGGTGATTGAAGAAGTGATGTCTGTTAGAAGCAAAAGCTCGATTATAATAAGAGAACCTGTGAATAGGTTAGTCGAGGTACAAGTTGAACCAATCCTGATCAATAATCGATCAATACATCTTCTAAACCATGAATAAAGAAGACTATATGGGATTCTGAGAGATGAAAAGTCAGAACCGTATCCACTGAAGATGTCTAAGGATCGATATACTATTTACCCAGTGACAAATATAACATTGATCAAGATTGTCTCAGACATCCAACCAAGAGCTTCAAACATTGTACACAATGTAGACAAAGGGAAACAAAAGATGTACCCTAAAGCAAATATAGGTGATCTTACAGAAGAGCGGATACAAACAACAGTAAGAAACACAGATGAGGCATGCAATGCAGCTCAATTAAGAGGAATCTATATTTCTCATCACATTTCAAAAGCATCAGGCAGTCATTGTGGACGCTTCACCATAAATGAAACTTTTCAGGTAGTTGGAAGAGTGACAAAAGGACTGTACAGAATTATCAGGATTGAAGGTATTAGTTTCAACTTAGAGATTTTTGTGTATCTAATCATGCACTTTAGACCTTTGAGTTTTATATCTTCAATAAAAGATGTCCTACACCTTCTTGGAAAACTTATTACAAAACTACTTAGACTTGATGACCTTAATCTCCCCAAAGGAAAATAATCTTTCAAACCTCCCGTTATTAAAATCATCGAATTAGATGTGTTACCAACACCTGTTGCTACAAACTTCTATCCAACAAGAACATCTCAACAAGTTTCTACTATTGTTCTGGAAGAAGTTGTCACACACCGCAGTGGAGTCAGCAAGCCTTAGTTAAGGAGATTGAAGAAATTCATACTAAGGTTGATGATTTGAGTGACTCAGTGGGTGATCTACATGAGGAAGTGACGTATCTAAGAGTTTCTATTGAAGAAGACCTCAAGTTGATCCAAACTGACATGCAACAAATATTTTCTGAAATCATGAAGCATCTACTGTAAAGTTTTTGATTAATAACAAATAGGGGGAGAAGAGCAGAAGCAGAAGAAAGATAGCAAATGGGAGAGACCAGTAAGAAGAAAAGAAGATAGGATTACAAGTTTATTTTCATATGTGTATTTTATATATGCATGTGTATATCTTTTGTTGTCTTCTTATTCATTATATGAATAATATTCGTTTATTCATTTTTATCTTTCTAAAATTATGATTATTTGTTATCATCAAAAAGGGATAAATTGTTAATTCAAAAAGACTTCACGTTTATTAATTTTATTGATAATCAAATAATAATAATGTTTGAAATAAATAAACTGTTTTGATGAGTGTGTTAAGTGTGTAGTGAAAAGACAGAAGAAGCGCAAAACACAAAAGAAGTGGAAAACACAAAAGAAGCTCAAAACACAGAAGAAGTTGAAAATATAGAAGAAGTTCAAAAGATAGAAGAAGTTGAAAACACAGAAGAAGTGGAAAACACAGAAGAAGCGCAAAATACAGAAAAAGCAGAAAACACTGAAAAAGCAAAAAATACAAAAGAAGCGAAAAACACAGAAGAAGTGAAAACACAGAAGAAGTTGAAATCACAAAAGAAGTTGAAATCACAAAAGAAGTTTAAAATACAAAAGCAATTGAAAACACAAAAGAACTGTAAAGCACAGAAGAAGCGCAAAACACAAAAAACAAAAAACATAGAAGAAGCGGAAAACACAGAAGAAGCAAAAAACACAGAAGAAGTTGAAAACACAGAAAAAGTTGAAAACACAGAAGAAGCGAAAAACATAGAAGAAGTTCAAAACACAAAAGAAGTTGAAAATACAGACGATACAAAGATGAAGACACTCTAGTACGTTGATAGTTAGTCAGTTGGAATTAGTTACAGAACTCAATTGAATAACGGTTATCAAGAAGCAAGAAGCAAGAAGCAAGAAACAAGAAGCAGTTGGAGACTTAAGCTATAAATACCAGTCGTAGTCAAAGACTGAACAATCCTTTAGATTTCAAGTTATTACTTACAAAAAAATTCTATATTCAAAGTGCAATACAAGAGAGCAAACTCTACTGTAACAAAAAGCTCACAATATGTTTCTAGTGAGAGAAAGAAAAGGCTAAAAGCTTAGAGAGGCTAAGATAGCAGAAAGAATACTCAATGTAAGAGACCTGAAGAAGCTCCAGAAGGGAAGAAAGAATACTTGTAAATTTGACGAAGTATAGTGAAATCTCATAAGAACTTTGAGGACTGGACGTAGCTTAAGGTTTGGGATGAACCAGTATAAACATCGCAGCGTCTATCTTCTAACTCTTACTATTAATTTCTCTTGTTCTTATACAAGTTTATAGAAGCTATTTGCTATTTAACTACGTAACTATTTTTGTATAACATTTGTGGTATTCTTTAATATTTGAAAAAGTTTCTTTTTCATAGAAATATCAAAGTTTTTGCATTCAAGAAAAGAATACACAATTCAACTCCCCCTTCTTGTGTATTACGTATATTATACGTGAGTTTTATATTAACGTGTGATTTACTTCAACAACTTGTTGTTCATTCGCAAACCAAACTATTAGTTTCACATCAAAAACCATAAGTATATAGGTCGTTACTTGTAGTTAAAAATAGATATTGTCCCATAGAGATTGATGTTAGACACTACTCAATTTACTTTGTTTAAGACAATGATTTCAAAAGATTAGAAATTAGAAATTAAATAAAAATTAATTAAACTAGCAATGAACAACCAAATAAGGCAAAGTGTAGTAATTTGATGGCAAAGGTTTAAAATTATGAGTTACTCTATCCTTATTTTGCTTTCCTTTTGTGTTCTTGATCTAATTATGCTTGACCTAAGATTTTCTAATGTTTAATTACCTTATCTCAAGCCGTAATTAGCTGACCCTAATTGAATGGATTAGAAATAGTTATGCTATCTCTAGTCTTACCAACTTCTCCTAATCCTTCAATAAGATTTTAGGCACTCCTATATGTGATTTTAACAAACAACTAAGATCTCTCTTCAACTATTTAAAAAACCTGAATATTTATTAAGTCCGTTGGGAGCTAACTCTTTTTACATTACCCAACTAAAATACCCACACTCACTCTCTCGGTCTATTGTATGATATAAGCACAATAAATATCATAAAATATGTTTCATTGCATCCAAAACAACAAGAGTTCCACAAATAGTTCAAGAACAACACCTACAAAGTATTTAGCTACTCATAATCATGAACAATCCAACAAAATCCATGTTTTCCACATTAAAAGTGGTAAAGAGAAAAGAATAAAAGCTAGCTAAAGTCAAGAAATCCTTCTCTCTACTCCAAAAAGCTAGAACAACTCTAAATCTTGATGTTGTCTCCACTTTTCCAAGGTAGATTTTGTCTTTCCTTTCTTTGGCTACACTCTAAGAATCACTTTTTCTATTTTTGATGTGTGATCTGATGGATGGAGGCTTCTAAGGTTTTGAGCCCTTATATATGGCAAAGGGAGGGTCAAACCACTTAAAATACCATGTTTAACTTGACCTTGGTGAGTTCCACCTGTCACTCTCGTACCCAAGCACAAGGGTGACAGAGAGATGAAATCTGGTAATTGCATGATCGAGACAGAGAGCTAATCATCTGTAGTTGCACGATCATGCATAAGCACGATCATGATAGAGAGGAGTTCATCTGGTAGTTGCACGATCATGCACTGTTGTCTGACATCTTTCTGCTTTTTTCATTTTTTTGGTCATTACTTCTTCTTCGGATCTCAAATTGACTTGAAATTTGAACTGCAAGCTCCTCACATATTTTCCTTTCTCTCCACCAGATTTCGTTGTCATCTAAATTCTCTAAATCTGTCTAGTGGTTCCATTAAATCACATGTACCATGTCCACAGCTGCAAATCTGATACCTGCACAATTCATCAGCAAGGTGAATCAATCCATCCTACAAATAGGCTCAAAAAATAACCTCAAAACTAGATAATGTAAAGAAACAATTAACACTTCCAATATCAAGAAAAGATGCTAAAGATCAAATAAACTGGAACTAAAACACATAAAGAAGCACTTAAAATACATGAAAACACACTAGAAATATAACCTAAAAGCACACTTATCACTTGTATTGGTGGTCTAGCTACTTCTGGATTAGACACATTGAAACTTGGTCTCATAAAGTCCATAAGGGTCATTTATTGTCGTCCTTGATTCGCTCTATGGTCTAAATCTTGCTGAAATTTCTCGACCATTGTTGTCTTTGCGATTTCTTCTTCTTCATTATACCGAGCTTTCCTAATGGTTCATTTTACTCGAGTGATGTCTAAATCTAATTTTTCAGCTACGTGACTCGAACTTCTCGTGACTCTTGTTTTTATGCAAGAGCATTATTTAGAAATAGGAAAGGAAGAATGAAAACAAAAATTAAAAACTAAACTAAATGACTTAAATTGATCGTCTTCTCGACAACGGTGCCAAAAACTTGATCGTAGTTTTTTGATATGTGTAGGTTTAATATTTTATAGCATATGGGTTGTTCGCGTAGTATCTAAGTTGTCGATCCTATGAGGATAGTTATTCTAATCCTAAAATCTAAGGCCAAAATTAATTGCAGAAATTCAAATTTAACTAAATTAAAACAATGATGCAATTTAATCAATCGATTCAATAAAACAACTCCATTCAAGAATTAGTCACAAAATATTAACAAATTAGCAAATTACAACACACATATCAAGAATCAACCTAAGGAATTACCAATTGAGAGAAAGGGAAATTTTTACTTATCTTCAACACTAATCTAATTAATTATGAATTGTCGGATTATTGGTCCCGGATGATCTTAGGGTTAATTACTCGCTCTCAAGTTATAACCAATAGCCCTAAATTATAAACTTTAATCAGGTTATGAAAAATTGCAATTTCTCAATTCATAATTTATCTAACCTTTAATTAGATCTGAAGTTTTCCAATAAACTTTTGGGAACTTATATGAGATCTCTCTTTATGCAATTACTGATTTGATTGATTTCTCGTTCTTATTAAATTACCTAACTCTCGTTAGCCTAATTTAATTATTTTTCATTCGATTCACCCTCTCAGTCTATCACTGAATTATGCAAGTGCAGAAATCAATCACAATTAATCAAAAAATCATAAACAATCAGATTTTTATTGAATCAAAGATAAAAGTAACCCAAAGGTGAGTTTAGACATTCCTTAAAATTCATAAAATCCTATCTCAACAGCTATCCCAGTTCTATACATAAATAAAATCGAAATACATTGGAAACCAGATCTAAATAGATGACAGAGGCAACAACATCAAAAAATCTCCTGTTCCGGGAAGTACTTCACGTCGGCTTCTTCTCCACATCTCTCTTCCTTTGTTTTTTTCTCAATCTCTTGATGAACTCTCTTTAGGGTTTCTTAATGGTGGTTGATGTAAGAAGCCGCCCATCTCTTTTGTCTCATTCTTTATATACTCAATGTATTTTGGATAGCCCTAGGGTTTTTTCGGGGATGAAAGGTTAGAAAAATCCCTAAAAACTCGATTTTTGTGTGTGTCTACACGTCTACCCGACGTAGACCACAATCGTGGGGCACTTATAAGCTTAATGTCATTATCGTGGCAGGCAGGGCATGATTGTGAGCCAAGTCTTATGCTTCTCACAATCGTGGTAGATGTGCCACATTATGGGCCATTGTTTTAGTCCAAGTCTCTTCGAAACTTCTCTGTTCTTCGTTGATGACCCCGAAACACTAACAAACACATTAAGATACCTTAAGATATAATAATTAAGCTCAAATGCTTGTACTAACCTATAAAAATGCTTACACACAAAGAATTGAGATACTAACACAAATCTACCAAAAAAACATACTAAACAATCGAATAAACATATAAACACATATCAAACTATACTCTAAAACAAGATGCATTTCTTGCTTATCACTAATCTTAAAAGAATAGCCATCAACAGTAGTGAAATATTCTCCATTAGAAATCCACAGTTCAGGAGATAAAATACTGGGCTTGATAATAGTTCTATTGAATCCTGTATCCATAAATCCAATAACCTATATGGGTTGATCATATTTATCCTGTCGAAGAAGTTGGATCTAGTCATATGGTCAAGAAACATTAATTAACTGGTAATCCAGTTTCAAGCCTGCCTGTTGTAACATGTACAAAGGATCATCCTCATAAGAGATTAAGTAGTCAGAGGAGTTGTTATTAGAGGAAGTAATTGAAACAACAAACTTTTTATCATCGTCTTCACTTATTTGTTCCTCGATAACATGTTTAAGGTTATCAGAGGAATGAATAAGTATAATTGACTAAATTGATTCTAATAACCTGATATCCTTTTTAGTTTTGTTAGGATATTGTTTTGCAAAATGTCTTGGCTTACTAAAAACAAAACATCAATAAGCCTTTTGAGAATGAGGAGGTTAGCATTTAAAGAATCGAAAAAATCTCTTTTGTTTCTTTAGTTTTTATGGCCGATGATATCCTTGGAATCTGGAAGATTTCTCAGACCGTTTATAGGAAAATCTCCTATGATTATGTTTTTTCTTGATATGACAAACACAATCTTTCTTCTCCTTGCATTTGATTTTCAGATAAGGCTTCTTACAAGCTCTTTGAAGGATAGGACCACCTTTTATCATATTCTTAAAGAAAACTTGTTAATCACAAAGTTTATCAAGAGAGGTTAAAGTAAGATGATAAATTTCTCTAAGAGAGATGTCACTCATATTTCATTGTAAGGCTGCAGTGGTCCATTGTAATTCTAGTTGCCATTCATCTAGCAAGGATGAGATGAATGTATAGCGGAGATTCACATCATTTGATCCATTGAGAAGATAATATCTTTTAGTAATATGTTGAAAATGTTTATGAAGATCACGTCTATCAAGTGAACAAGATTTCGTTTCAAAGTACTCTTGATGAATTTGTTTGTCAACGAGTCAGGAATTACCAATGAATTCTTTATGGATAATACCAAGAAGAATACTTGTAGAAGTAACTTGGATGTACTGTAATTGTCTACAGTCGTCAAGACTTTACCACCATTCTCGTAGAGTGCCAGTGAATCGAAAAGTGAACTTAAACAAAAAATCCTGTAAAGGAGTTCATTTGCAAATCTAGCCATAATCCAAATTCATGAAGACGTTCTCTCCATTTTTTAAGAGGCAAATCATCAAATGTAAATCAGGGGCTTGAAGTAGGTTTGGTTGGTTGTACTAGAACTTCTGGTGGTGATGTTCTGAATGATTCAGGTTCTACATAATTAACATCACTAATATCTGAGTCAACTTCACTAGCTTCAGGCATGGTCATTATAACTTGGGCTAAATCAGATAGATCAATAAATTGTGTAAATTCATCTGAAGAGGGTTCTGAAATAATAGAAGATTATTTAGAATGCTTAGTGGGTTAAGGAGTAATGGTTTCTTAGAAGACTTATAGGGCTCAGGAGTAATGACTGTTATAGGTTTTGGAACCTCTGGAACCTCAATAAGTGCAAGAGTTGCTATGAACTCAAGTGCTTTATCTTTGGGTGAAGAGAATGTAGGATGAGCTTTTGGTAGAGATGAAGGTGTTGTTTTAATCTGTAGTGGTTTATTCCATGAATCAACAGGTTTAGTATTTGGAGAAGATGGAATCCAAGGATCCCTATGTTTGTCAGATTGAGACTTGGGTAGATTTTGTAGCCTTTGGCTTGGTAGAAAGAGGGTCAATGTGCTATCTGATCAGAGGATAATTCATCTTGAAAACTTTTTCATAATCAATAACGTCTGGACAGTTAAGATAGGGAGGAGAAGCATACATGGGCTGAGCCACTAGAAAGGTAGGAGGATAAGCTCCATAAACAGATTTAGACTGTTCAGTTTGCAAGTCAGCTTTTATACGTTGAAGGACTTCTTTTACCCTTCTAAGTTCTTGCTTCTTGATTGTAAAATCTGGTCCAAAATATTGTGTTACAATATGGTGACGAAGATTAGCATCAAATTTTCTCATATGACCTTTCAAAGATTTATACAATTTTTGGATATGTGAAGAAACAACATCTACTCATTGATAAGTAGATGAAAGAGATTAGTTATAATTACACGTATAACTAATTTTTTACACTTATTGATAATCTTAGGCTTGTTTTCTAGATATTATATGTGCTTTTGTAAGATTCTTTTATGAGTTAATGTTTTTTAGAGTTATACAACGATAATTTGTGTCTCATTAAAACACGTGTGATATCTCAAGTTTTTATTTAATTTTTAATTTTATATTGTTTGTTTCAAATTAAAGATATTCTTACTTTTAACTCTTTTCTTTATACCAGAATTTGTGCAATAAATGCCAATCTAAAATGGACAAATTTTCAATGATGGTGAAAATTGGGAAAATTAGGGATTTGATTTCTATTTCCTCCCCATCAGAAGAAATTTGAGTGATGGGAGAAGCATCGAACACGCGCACGAAAAGGATGGCCCATATCATGCGTAACTTTGGTCTGCTTTTACCTATAAACTTCGAATGTCATGCTACTACTTTTATGTATATTTCTTTTCTTCTTGGACTATTATATTTAATATGGAAAAGCAATTCCCAGTCTAAGCACCAACTTGTTTGACATCATTTTGTTTAATCAAAATTCGAAAGGCACCCATCGACATTTGCACTTCCACGCAATCTCACAAATTAAGGGTGTCATTCCATTCAATTTTACAACTATTTCAAACTCTGGATCTGAATTTGGTAAATGTGTTAGCAATGACCAGTCATTTCCTTCCCCAAAACAACTCAGCTTCATTCAATTTTCTTTTTCAACCATTAGCAAAATAGAGGCATTAACGTAGATTTGATTGTTGCAAAATCAAAATTGGAAAGCATAAATTAGGCGAATCATAAGATTTAATTATTTTTTACAAGAGTTAAGAAAGCCCAGCGATTAGACTTAAGATCACTCATTCTCATTTTCAGGAATACCAGCTAGCATCGGCCGCCAAGCTCTCCTCAAAATAGACCGGTGTCTAAAACCAATCCAGCCCGGTCTAGGCGAACCAGGTTCACCTAGCAAACCGTTAACCTTCATCTTAAACACGTCACACTTACCTTCTCCCATCACCTCTCTAGCCTTGCGGTCATCCTTTTCTTCTTCTCCTTCGAACGCCGGCGACGACACGAACAGGTCCTTCAACGTGTCTCTCTTTTTCTCGGGCGGCGGACCGGGGACCTTGGGCAATGGCGGAGGGTAGAACTGGCGTGGGGGAGACCGGCGGGAGGAGCTCCGGCTGAGAAGCATCCGGAGGGTGGTTTTCCGGCGACGGAGGTGGACGACGGGGCTCGTTCTAGGGCTTCGTGTGGGGCTCTGCGCAACGCCGCATTGTGTAGCGAGAAGCTTAAATTTTTGCAGCGTTGCCATTTTGTGAGAGAGCACAGAGTGAGGTTTGTTTGTTTTGATCTCTCTCTCTCAGTATTTAAAGCAAGTTTGTTTCTTTCTTTCTTGGGTTGGGTTTGCTTGAAACAGAGAGGAAAGGATCTGTTTTGGTGTAGAATTGTCTCTCTTGGTGATTCTTTTTAGGAAATCATTAGCTTTAAAGTTTAAAGTTGGTGCTTACTTTGAATGGAATTTGTGAAAGAGAAATGGGGGGTTCAGTTTCCAAAGTAAATTCTAAATCCTTGAGCTGTTGCTTTAGGAACTCGCTCTCTCTCTCTCTCTCTCTCTCCATATAGTTATTGATAGTGAAGAGGATCGAAAAGTCATTATCAGAGGTCTTTTGATCCTACAGATTGGAAGAATCCATTCAAGGGCAGGGGCTAAAGACTTAATTTAAAAGTTATCCTGCATTGGAACCAAAAAAAAGTACGTAAACAGTAATATTATTGTTGTTGAAGCAAATTTGTAAAGGAACAGGGATATGCTTCTCTCGCGGCCTCCTTCCAAACTAGTTGCTTCGTCCATTATGAAGACGAGCTGTGCTGCGATTTCTTGAACTAAACCAAAATGTTTTCCCACAACCATTTTGAAGGACTACAGGAACTTTGGTTTTTCTTTCACCTTTTGACTGGCATTGAATTACCCTACCCACCTAATCTTGCTTTAACTTAAAATAAAGCTTTTCTCTTGGACCAAAATTTTTTGAAAATTTTTGAGCACGACGACAGTCGTGGCATGTATTGTTCTTCTTTTCTCTGTTGTAGGACCGATGGAACTACTGCAGAATATTACTATTTGTATAGTTTAATGTTTTGCTCCGTACATTACATGGTCATAGATGCCTCACTTCTTTTTATTTAGACAAATAAAGGAAGACAAAATACAGGAACATCATCTCCGACCGCGGTAAATTGACAAGATCACTTCAATTCATTTTAGTTCCTTCGGCACCTCATTCATGCCATTGCCAGGTCTTAGTCGACAACGAAACGCCAACTCTGCAACCAAAGCTATCATTCTGTCTTCATTTTTGTCTGTCCTATGCCCCATGCTCCTTGAGGACCAGTTGAGATATGAGGCGCATCATTTGGGGAAAAAACTCGGTATTCCAAAATCTGCAACTTTAACGAAGAAATCGTTGTCAAGTAGAATGTTGATGGTTTTAGAATGATGTCAGAAGCAGGAAGATAAGCCAGTGAATTGGCTGTTTCAGTGGCAATCGTCATCCGGATCGACCAAGTTAACAAAGTAGAATTGGCTTGATCCCGGTGGAGGTGATCGGGGATAGTGGCATTGGGAATGTATTCATAGACAAGGAGGCGACGACTGCCCCTTGAAGAGCGGGCATAAAGACCTACCGGATTGTTGTGGCGCAGTCGTGTGAGGATCTCAATTTCCTTCATGACCTGTTCCAACCTCTTATAGTTGTGCTCATAAAGGCGCCTGACTGCAATTTCTCGCCCATCTCGGAGTTTCCCTAGTGAGGAATGACCGAAGAATAATCAATTAAATTAAATCAGCTTCCTATAGTTTTGATAATCCCATTTGTTGCTGTTAACCATACAACTTCTTGTTCATACGGTAATAGACAGTTCCAAAACCTCCATGTCCAAGTGTCTTTCCAGAATCAAAGTTATCGGCAGCCTCTTCAAGTTCACTGTAGGAGAAGATGAGCACCGTAAAGCAGACATTGTTTAATTGCAGGTTTGACTTTGAGGACGGCTCTAAAGAAGTCTTTGCTGAGACAGAATTTCTCCCCTGTTGATACCAGAATAAAACTACGGAGAGCAAGAATATTATTATGGCGGCAAGGACCCCTATAACTAAAGCAGGAAACAAGTTAGAGAAGGCCTAAAAATTTATGCTGGGTTTTTCAAGAGAAACATAACAAGTGAGAGATTGAGATGATCAGGAATTTACATCGAGGAGAACGAACAAGATTATTGTTACGGTTTCTAAATATTATAGCTTTAGAATGATACAGTTTGCTATCACAAGTTCTCAACAAAAATTGCCCAATTTCTTAAACTGCAAGGATCCTACAAGTACCCCTGAGGGAATAATTGGTTCAAGATTTGGACCTCAAGTTGTAAATATTTGGATCAGTTCAAGAATGCACATAAACATAGAGGGAGCTATTGCTTTATTCATATGTCTTCGGTAGATGAAGGACGAGTAAATTGCTGCAGTCGGCATCAAATCAATAACGTAAAAGACAGAAGCGTCATATTGTTGGAATTTCATGATCAAAAAAGAGGAAGTATGCTTTACATACATTTAATCTTGTGGATTTGCCTCTGATAAGATAAAGCAGCTGTAAGCACTCCAAATAATATGTCATCGCATTCATCGCTAATGTTGTATCCTTGGCGTTTAAGAGCTCTGCAGTAAGGTGAATGAACAGAAAGACAAGATCATGTTCTTACGCCCTTTCTTCTTTTTTTTTAATAGGATATATGGGAATTTCCTCAGCAATATTCATTTTTTAAAAAAACTTTGTAAGATGGGGCTGAAAATTGTTGACTTTTTTTCAGATCCCCCTCGTTCTTGTAAATATAGTAGATGGTACGGTTCTTGCAGTCTTCTGGTTCAAATTCTGAACCATGGTCTGACACAGTGAAGCATGTGATCTGGATATGAGAAGAGGTGTAAGTAAGACTGAGAGAACTGATGGACCGAGTCTTGCAGAGGCTGGACACTTCAGTTCTCTCTGGAGTGTCTCAAGGTTGGCGATATTCTGGACGTTGTATAATCCTCCTATTCCTGGGACATAATAGATTTTCTCATGCTGTTTTGTATTAGGGGTTTGATGCATCGAGGGCCTCTGGAGTTGGTGATGGAGGTCTGATTTATGCAAGTGCTTGCACATATACGTTCTTTGAATAATCTACTTGTATATTCCTCTGGCTTGCATGGAGATCGAGGTTGGAAGAGAACAAAGGAAACTAAGAGGAAGAGAACAACCATCCCAGAAGTTTCCAATTCAATGAACCAGTAAAGAGGTTCCTAGAATACCAGCAAGAGCTGCACGCCTGCAACTGGCATACTTTCAAGTTCTCGAAGCTTTAATTTCATTTTAGTCTACCCAAGTGCAGCTCCTAGATTTTACCTGACTCGCGTTTCTCTTAAAAAAGTCAAGTTGACAAGGAAATTGGCACGGAGGACTTGTGAAATGGAGTGAAACAGAGGCAAGAAACATATGGAATTTCCAGGAGCTGTATATTTCCCACTGTTAACCAGCGAGAAACACCGACTGTATGACTCTCCATTGATCAAAGTTCGCTTCAACAAATTACTTCATGATCACCAATTTTATTAGCAGGATTTTGCTATGAATGTCCAGCCAATGCAGATCCGTCAACTAACTGATCTGTTTTTTGCATTTAAAAAAAAGAAAAAAAAAGTGAGTGTTGAGCATTCTTTAGAAAAGTTTGTAACTTTAGTTTCTGGTCCACACGCGTGAAAAAGTGCATACATGTGTGGGGAAAGTGTAAAAATTTGATGCCAAGAGAGAAAGCAACAGGATTTGAAACAAATGAGGAAATTTCTTATAGTCTTAATCAAGGTAGTGAATACTTATAGCTTGGCTTGATAGGTTAGAACATAATAAGATTATCTCACAAAGGACTTCACCTCTGTAATACAATATAGAGTATTTGAGAAGAGAAATCAAACTCTATTTAATATGATTTGTTTCATTATGAGTCACTCAATTATTCCTACTTTTTTACATTATGCCTTTGAACCTACTGCATATCTTCTTAACATAATAGCATCCAAGTCAGTTGACAAATTTTCATATCAGATATGGATTGATAATATACTAAAGTCTTTATACCTAAAGAGTTAGAGATGTGAAGCGCACAATGTTTGACAAGTTTCAATGTCAAAAAAATGGATAAATATAAAAATTTGTGGGATATCAAATTAAATTATATTGGGTATTAATTTTACAATCATCTTAAGAAACAAATATTTATCTTAAAAAACAGAATTCATTCTTATAGAAAGTAATTGGAGTGAAGTAGAACTTATAAAAGCTTAAGACTACATATTCACTCACAGATGGAACAAACGCTTCAAGTTGATATATATTACATACAACAAAAGGTTCAATCGACATATAATCCACGATTTACTCGTATATCTACTTATACAAAAAGAGAGACGATGCATTACTCATAGATAATGAGCCAACTACTTTTAAGGACGAAATGTCTAGCATTTATTCTTTAAATTTTACAAGAATCTATGAGATCTAAAATAGAACCTATGTACATTAGTTAAGTATATACTTTGTTGTATACTTGTAATAGGAATAAGCCTACAAGATGAAAAATGGGTTTTAACGAAAAAAAAATGACATGGATGATTGTATATACAATTATTGGTTTCATGATTGAGGTCAAGTATATTTAAGTGTTTGAAACAATAAAGGAAGTTGTTTGGATTAAGAAATCCATCACCAAACTTGGTTCTGTTTCTAGCGTTGTTGAGCTAATAGTATTATACTATGACAATAATGATACTATTTAACGGGCAAAGAAACTAACTAGGATTGACAACAAATCGAGTAAAGCTTGGGCCATATTATTGGCTCAATTTTGACCTGAGACTCGATTAGATCTAAAACTTAGGGTCGAAGCTTGATTGAGTTTCGAGTGATTTAAAGCTCAATCATTTTTTAAGCTTGGGGTTTGAGCTTGTTCGAGTTTAGGTAAAATTAATCAAGCCAGGCTAAACCAAAATAAAAATATAAACAAATTAATTTTTAAAAATAATAAAATTCATTAATTTTTTTAGTTAAAAAGCTAATAAAATTTCATTGCAATTCAAATTCAAAAGCAACCATATTGAACTCTACAAAATTTCGTACTTCATCCTCCTATGCCAATCCTAAGTATCTTTTCTTTTGTCTTTAGAACTCATCTTCGGGAGTCCCTAACATCAATAACTGCCTATGAAGTTCATTTATAAAAAGCCAAATCAGTTGCATAAAAAAAGTACATAAAAAGACAACAAACTAGCAAGAGATGAAAATAGGTTAGCTAATTATTATTGTCGAGATTGCCAATAGTTCGCACCACTTCATCCACATATTAAAAAATTATGTAAATCATATCTAATTATGTAACAAATTTATTATTTTGATTGAGTGATAATTAAAAATAAATATATCTTCATTATATGATATTTGTTAAAAAACTTTTAGTTAGATGAATGGTCTTCGCACTTGTCACTATATAAAAATAAGATAATATGATAAATGATTATTAAAATTATAAAAGTAAAAAAGTTATCATAAAGTATATAATTTAACTTGTATATTTTAGCACCTAACTAATTTTAAAACACATTAGGGATTTTATAGTTTTATAATGAAGTCAACTATGATGATGACTTAGTATCTGACACCAATACTAAAACAAACTCAAAAGCAACTATAAATGCTAGAATTGTTAACAAAGTTTGTGCAATTACTTGTATAATTAGATATTTAGATCCATTTGATTTCCTTTATAATAATATGTTAAAATGCTCATTATCTTTTATGATCACAATATTTCTTCAAGTATTTATCGAACTCCCTCCTATTGTAAGAAGTCTTACTTCTTTTTTCCTTGATGAATTCCTAAAAATAAAAACTTAACTTCTAACTATGTTTGATGATAATGTATCAACAATAGATGAAAATAATACTAAACTACTGCAATCTAACTCTTTTTTGTTTAGGAATAAAAGAAATGCATTAAGATAATTCCTTAAAGAATGCAAGGGAATGAGTTCATGGTATAGACATAAATAATCAATTCAACATCCTACAAAATAAGAACACAAATGTAACTTAGGGGTCCCTAGTAGTGTCAAAATAACTTGTTACAGGGACACATAATCAACCAACAACATTAGCCAATGGTATTTTAATTATCCTTGCTCAAGTATGGAGAGTTCAGGCTAGACCTTTAAGGAGTTAATTTTCACCCGTAACAATTCCTCTATTTAGTTTTTTTAGCTCATTTAATATTATATTAATCTCTTGTGAGGATTGTTGAAACATTCTCATATTCTTTTCTCTTTAAATCCAGGAAAGATAGCTACTAAGAGTCATGCCAAAGAGGTTTTTGTGTGATTTTGATAGGAAATTATAAGAGCACATATATGTAAAGATGTTGTCAAGGTTGATTCTAGGGTAGCTAAAATGACTTTATCCTAAAGCTTATTTACAAATAATTTTAGAAGTTTCAAACTTGAAAAAGAGATAGTTTTGGGATTCTTACTCCAGGTTACACAAGTAGTAGATGTTGTTAATCTCAATCCTTTTCATCCTATCCTCTATAAGTAGTTTTCCTTTAATTGCCATCCACAAGATAGGCATGATTTGTTTGTGAATTGTCCCAAAGCATTTGCTTATGAGAAGATTGTATCTTGTTTGGTTAGCTTGTGATTATAATTAGCCAAATTAGCAATAATCTCACTAAAATGTTTTAGCTGATAGGTCCATTCTCTTTCATTCACCAGCTCTTTCACTTGAGCTTGAGCAGGTAGGATATACTTGAGGGGTTGGAAGTGTGATAACTTGAGTAATTGTCTCAACTTATGCTAAATTTCATGCCAAAAGTATGTGTCATTTCCATTACCAACAAGCCTCACAATGTTTTGAGGCATTTTGTTTCTTATCTTCAGCATTTGTTATAGTGTCCAACAGGAATTAATTAGTGATTTAAAGCTCCAAATGCTGCTTCCTTGTAGGTATTGGGTGTGAACCCATTTAACCCTTAAGGATTCTTTATCCACTAGCAATTTCGAAATCCTCTTTGCAAGCAACATGTTATTGATAGCTTTTATGGAATAGATTCCCAAACCTCTTTCCTATTTGGGGGTCCAAACCTCATTCCACTTTATCTTAGCATATAAGTAATTTCTAGGGTCACCAGTCTACAAGAAATTCTTTATAGATTTCTTTATGTTCTTAATTAAGCTCTAGAGTAAAGATTTATGGGAACTCTAGTGCACATGTATAATATTAAGGATGGCTATGACAAGTTGGAGTCTTCTTACATAAGTTAATTTTTTAATTACTGTAGCCTAATTTATTTTAGGTCACATCAAAGAGACGCAAACAGTCTAATGGTAAGCCTAGTGGTTGTTATTTGCACTCCAAGATACCTAAAAAGGGGTGCATCACAAAAAAGCAAGATCTTTAAATTGTTATTGATTAGTCCCTGAATAAGATGAACTTTTTTGGAAATTGATTTTTAACCTTAATATATCACTAAATTGAATCATAGCTTCCATTATCACTTTGATTAATTCTTTTTTTTTCTAAATATAAGAGCATAAGGTCATTTGCAAAAGCTAAGGGAGAGATCCTATTTTTCTTGCATTTATAGTGGAATTTGAAGATGCTACTCTCATTTATGTTTTCATCAATAAGTCTGGAAAGTACTTATACACAAATGATGAAAAAGTATGGCGATAATGGGACCCCTTGCCTTAATACATGTCCCCTTTTGAAGGGAATAATGGTCTCCTCGTTTATAAAGACAATAAAGATAGTAGTTATGATGCACATCTCAATCCATTTAATGAATTTGAGTCAGAAAACCCATAACCTCCACAGCCTTTAGGATAAAGGAACAGGCAACAGAGTCAAAGGCCTTGTATATATCTATTTTGATAGGTAACTCCTAATTATCTTGCTTCTATGGTAATCTTTAAGTAGTTTTAAAATTAAGAGGATATTATCCCTATTGTTCTTGCCTTATAAAAAGCCACCTTAGCTTAAATTAATAATGTCATTGAGTGAGTTTTTAAGCCTAGTAGCAAGCATCTTAGCTAAGATCTTGTACAAAACATTACAACAAGAGATTGTCCTAAAATTATGCAAGGTAAGTGGTTTAATAATCTTTGGAATCAATTATATATGAGTGTTGTTAATCTCTCAGCATGCTATAATTTAAGAGGAGTTCAATGATAACATTGGTTACTAGGTTTCCCACCAAACGCTAAGATTTTTTAAAGAATTTTTCTTTCAATCCATCAAGTTCAAGTGCTTTCTCAAGGTTGAGGCTTCATAGTCTAATATCCTCAGTAGTGAGTTGAGTTGTTAGATATTTTTCCTTATTTTTCATATATTAAAGGAGGTATAATGTTCCTAAGCATATGCAAGGAATATCTAATTTTAGAAGTTGTGTAAACGATATTTTTAAAGTAAGTGAAGACTGCTTCCTTGAGTCCACATTGAGAGGTGATTAAATTTCCATTAGATCTTTGGAAGCATTCTAGCTCTTTATTTCATGTAAGAGTAATGGTATTATAATGCTTGGGTGTTTTCAAGTGCATCCCTTTCTGCTTGTAAGAGTAAGGAGTCATTTGGATTAGAATAGGTTTTCGCTTGCACCTATCTAGCTTTACAAGCTAAGTTTTCTATAGTACTATTAATTTTACTTTTGTTTAATACTTTAACTTCCTTTTTTACAATTTTGAGTTTCATAATGCATCTGAATGCTGTAAATCCATTAATTTTTACACTCATCCCCTTAAAGATTGCTACTTCAAAACCATCTAACTCAATTAGGTAATTATCAAATCTACATGGATGGTACTTGGGGCAAGAAGGCTTTTTTGTAAGGATTTCAATGGGTGCGTATTTAGATGATATAAGGCATCCAAAATGACATTTACTTTCTACAAAGATGTTTAACAAGTGGAGTTTACCTAGCCCTATCTAGTTTTTTTCTAAGCAATTAAGGCTCTTATTGTTTATTACTCAAAGTCAAGAAGTTTTCATTATATTTAAGGTTTGAGGATTCCACTTTATTTATGCATTCTCTAAAACCATCAGTGAATAAGTTGAATATTATCCCCCTCAGCCTCAATGAAGTATATGATAATTATTAAAGTCTCCCATTAACATCCATGGATGATTCGTACTAGCATGTATGTTGTATAACTCTCTCAATAAATCAACCAATTGAAATGCAAATTTGGATACATAGATAAATGTAATGCAAAAGGTTTCTAGGCTATTAATAACCTTAAATTGCAAATCAGTGAATTTTGCAACTACTAGGTGTTTAATACCTTGATTAATAAGTGATTTTCACAATAATTCTCCCATTGGTATGACGTTAATTTTTCCTAAAAATCTTGGAACTTGATTTGAGATTTCATTTTTTGTTTTGATCTCTAGTAGTCCTACTAATATGGTTTTCTTAGAAGTCAAAAAATTATAAAATACTTATTGTTTAATAGGGGAACTAATATAGCTCAATTTCCAAGAAATGATGGATATGATTTTCAATGTTTGAGTTCTCTTTAGACCCTGTCCTTTACTTTCCTTCTGGATCTTTTTTTGATACTTAATGTGTTTACGTTCCCTATATCTATAATTATTGTAGAAGAACTAGCTATATGATGTTAGATATTTGAGAGATCAACACTCTCTTATTTCTTATAATGTTTAAGCTGATATGGAGAGACAATAATACTCTTGTATATGGGAGTTGAATGTGATGCATAATGAGCTTCATTTAGTTCCCTAATATCTAGGGGGATGTAGCTTGTGTTCCCTTTGTAGTCATGGTGTTGAGTGTGTAGTACATTTTTTTCCAGGTTAGAAATGTCTGCTAAACTTAAAGAGGTATTTTAATAATTTTCAAACATGGTGCTTCCCTCATTGACATTCTTATCACTTTCTGAAGCTTCTAGTAAGTTTATGGTATTGGCCAGTTCTTCGCTAGTATCATAAGATGTAACATTTTAGGCGGTTTCACTATAGAATTCTCCATATTCTCCTTTCTTAAACAATTTCCTAGTTGGCTTATAAGCTTATTTCCTTGGGTTTGGTTAGCTTCCACTGGTAGGTTACTAGTAAAGTGCAGTCTATGAGATTCCCTACCTTATTCAGCCTCATCACCTTAAGTTTTTTAGGAAACTCCCCAGAGACATCCATTTTAATACATATTTTAGTAAACCTACTTCTACTCATAGAGGTTGTATTATGGTCCACACACAGGGGTTTTCCTAGAGAACTGGCCAAGTAGCTCAAACCTAGAGTACTTTAATATTTGAGAAGAAGTTTATGGAATTGAGTCCAAATAGGAAGAGCCTTGTTATCTAATGTTTAAAATATTGGCTTCATTGGAGAATCTAACAATGTAAAAATCTTCTTCATAATTGAGGATAGCTTCTAATCCAGAGCTTCACCATCTTTCATTAACCCAAGTTTTCATTAAGGGATAAAGGGGTCTTTTTTAGCAAAGTACTGACAAAAGATGAAGTCCATCTTCTTACACCCATATAGAGAAATTCCTAGGGATGAGAGATAATGACATGTTGACTAAACCCGATTAATGTAAGTAAGATGGCCTAAAGAGGTGCATCTTGACACCAAGCCTTGTTAAGGAGATTCCCTATAAGGGATTGATAGTAAGGTTAGCAGTTAACCAAGAAGGTCCAGAGTGAGAAGTGATGGGGATATTATGAGTTTGAGGAATCAAAGATTTTGGGTTAGAGGGACTATCGATATGTTTAAGGGTGTTAATACAGGTAAGAGATGGAGACGTGCTAGGAATGCCTGGTGGAAAGGAGTTTGAGGGAACTTTCATAGTGTACAAGAGCTGAGGGTGGGGAGGAGAGCTAGGTTAGAGTGCTACCTATCTAGATGCTTTACCAAAACAAGAAATTGAAAGTTGAAAAAATTGGGATAAAATTAGAAGGTTACTACTAGCATAGGTAAAAACAAGTCATTTGATAATAAGAAGAGCAAGGGGAAATTTTAGTAAGAAATGAGAGAAAATTCTATTGGGAAAATGGTTTTTTAAATATTATATTTTAATGTAATCTAACTCTTTGTCCATTCTTAATTGATAACTAATAAAAATCATTCCATAAATGTTTAATGATATTAATATGTCCTTAAACTTGATTGCCAGATAGCTGTCGATAAAAATTTGAATTCTTTCCATTTTATACATCAGGTATAATGCAAAAAAGATTGCTATGGTATTACTAATCATACACCAATAAGTATTGACTTTATCCATCATCCACTTTGTCATTGTCTAAATCAGTTCATTGGAATAAAAAATCCATTCAGATAATGCTAACTTAATCTCACGTATGTTAGCAAAGAAAATATGAGAAGTTGGATGTTTTGTTTTAGAACACAGCTCAATAATATTATAAAACATCATTAGCTTCTCATAAATTGTTTTAGCCAACTCCCATTGCTCTTTTATTGGTTAATAAGTAATTATCGTTTTTTCTTAACCTAGAAAACTTCTTAATATACTTGGTAACCGATTTTATCATCTTGAATGTTGAATTCTATCTAGTTGCCCAATTCAAAAATAATTTCTTTATTTATAAAATACATAATTTTCATACAATTTCTTTAATTTTTTAACTTATTTAGGTATTGCACATACTATGCTATTTTAGATTTCCTTAATCCCTTCCTTTATTATCTACAACCCATTATTCACTACCAAAATTACAATATGGGTAAATAGTGACATGGAATAATTTCCTATATTACAATAGTCTCCCAATCCATAACTTGGTCTTCACTCAAAGGAGTGTACTTCTCATAGTCATAGGTGCATTCACTCAAATCATCTCCCTTATTGATTCTTAATTTATTAGGGATTCCTTTTATAGTTGAGAGCTTGGTGTCAATGTTCCATTTTATTAAGCATTTACCCAATAAAATTGCCAAGCTTTCACCTGTATGCTTCATTGACATATAACTAAACTTATCATTTAAAAACATAAGCAAATATCAATTATAACATAATCAATTAACAAATGATAGAAATTATAAAGAATATGATACCCTTTAGGATTACACTGTATTAAGTCTAGTAGTTGTCAATGTAATGTATCGTCACCTTTATATAAACCTTCTTTCAGTTATTGACTATCCATAAATTTGATGTGATAGCCATTTGCCCATGATTACTTGATAATGTCTTCAATGTCAAATTCTTTTGTTCTTCATAAATCTTAAAGATTTCTTTCTTCATAGTATTACAAGTTGGAATCTTAAAGTTGGTTAAGGTGAGGTGACTAATATTATGAAAATTTAACCATGAACAATAAAGAACAAATATTCATTCTTTATGACCATCTTGGTGAGAAAATTCTTGGATTTATGTAAATTATATGTCATGATAATTATTTCACTTTTTCCTTTCATTAGGTTAGGGATAAAAAAATTTGACCTTCTAATGTCATCTTCCTCCTAAATTATTAAATTAATTTTATATATTAAATTAAAATTGTGATTATGTCTAATTAAATGTAAAATTAATTGGAATGTGAAAATAACAATTCTAAAAATAATTCAAAATTATGATAAAATAGAAAATAATTTAAAAATTTTGAAGAATGAGGGGTAAAGGGATTGATCGAGAAAGATTTCTTGTTCTTACTATAAGTTATAAGATCATGATTGGATCCGCATATGTTTGGTAAAAAGAAGAATCTTCTCCTTTGAGAATAATCAAAAAAGAAAAGCGTTCAATTGGAATATGAAAACGTGACTAAATTTGTCCTAGTTACTCTTCGGGATGGAGTGGAGGAAGAGCGGAGCTTCTCGAACGAGAAAAAGGATGCAATGATTTCGAAAGAATTGAACGAGGAGCCGTATGAGGTGAAAATCTCATGTATGGTTCTGTAGAGTGGCAGTAAGAGTGACTTATCTGTCAACTTTTTTACTATCACCCCCAAAAATCAGTCTTTGCCTTACGTAAAGTTGCCAGAGTACGATTAACCTCTAGATTTGAAATCACTGCGAACTCGAACAACTGACATACGCCACAGGGTAAACCACCGCCTCTCGACCCCTCAACTGATTCTACCATAGAGGCCAACGATAGACAATAACTCACCCCCAAACACAACTTACAACTTTCATTGTACTGTGCTCTCCAAAGAGCAACTCTTCTCAAAAGATGCTGAGTTAGAATCACATTCTAATTAAGGATTCCTGTGGTTCTGGAAGATTCAGTTACAGGAAAACCAAGAATGGAGAGCTTTCCCGTCCTTTCCGCCCCACTCTTTGGTCTTATTATGTAGAGAGTATATTAGAATTATATATATATATATATATAATAAAGATAAATATAAACTAAAATAGATAAGATATAAACAAAAAAAGTTAAATTAATTAAACTACAATAGTACAATATGACAATGAACTATTTTATAATTTTTTTAAAAAAAATTAGGGACTATTTTATAAATTTAAAAAATTATCCGAAATAGTATCCAGTATTAACCAGTATCGATACAGTACCGTACTAAAATCTAGTCCGATACTAAGTCCAGTACAGTATTCGTAACATTAGTTTGCACTCGAGCATGCAAGGCCTTGATTTTTGCCAAAATTGAGATTTTTTCTTGGTTTCCTTACAAAATTCCTTTAGATCTTAAATTTTACTAAAAATAATGTTTCTAGGTAAGACAATTTATCATAAACATGACATAAGACATGATTGAATATAGGCTGTCTTTTAAACTATTTAGTTTTAGAATAGAACACAAACATAAACACACCTATATTTTAGGCTTTGTAGTTCACTGCTTCTTAACTCTTTCTAGTGTCGAAAATGGACACAAACACATTTGTGTTTTAGGTCAAGCACTTATTTGGAAACTCCTACACCATTTTAAGATGCTCATATTGTAACTATATTTTTTCACACGTCTTTACCTCAAGATTTTATAGAAGATCATGCCCTGACATATCACCACCTGTTAGACTGTGTTCATCTAACATACTCCAATAAATGCTCATGTTCTTTTAGAGAAATTTCAAGATTGCACACCTGCATATATAAGTCATACAACAATCTTGTGTTAGCGAGTATACTCCAAATAGTTTGGGTTATATTCATATATAACATCAAGAGACATTGATTAAATCCGAGCAAAGTTTAGAATTCATTATAGTAACTAGCTTTGTCAATATGTCCGTTACATTTTCTAAATTGTGAACTTTTTCCAACAAAATTTGATCATATACAATTAACTCCTTGATCTTATAAAACATTATAAATTTCACCATATATCCTATTAATCTATCCTTATTTTGATTATCTATAATTTCTTGCAAGGTAATTGGATCACCATTACTAAGGGAAAGGAACATTGCCCAACTTGCCCTGTTCCACTTAAGGTAAGGAGCGTAAATATCTGAGGGCATGATCTGTCTTTCACAATCAACTAAACTAAAATGTTACTCTTTATGAACTTTTTAAAAATCAGCTGATTGAGTTCAATCAGCTAACCCAATCAGCTGATTTCCAAATACTAAAAACAAATTGTCATCAAAGTCAATAAGTTAAATTCAGTCAACCAGCTATTTTTTAGTTGAAAAGTTAATAACCAAACGGGACCTATATCTCGTCCTATACGTGGCTATACTATAACTTGTCTAAAAAGTTCCTCTGCTATTTTAATACTCGTGTTCCAAAATTTTGCACGTGTTTTTACCTTAACATTCCAAAGTCTGGAATATAGTCATGTTCATCCAACACACTCCAAGAAATGCTCATGTTTTTCAGAGGCACTCAAAAATTACACACATATGTATATAAGTCATCCACCATAATATAAGTGTTTTATATTTTACATCTATATCCAATAATCATTAAAGAACATAATTATGTAAATTGAAGAGTAACTTTTTATAGGAAGGACTTTTAGTTTTGATGTTGACTGCAAGATCAAATTAATGACTAATCATGCAATGTCAATAGACCACCTAGAAATTTCAAGAATAAGAGACTTGAGCAGACTATAAATTAGAGACATAAATGACTTTGTTTTAAAGCATTTATGATGATATTACTTAATTTTAAAATTGTAATAGGATATTACGTTATGGAACAAGTTTTTTTGGACAAGTCACCAATGTTATTACAACGCTTTCACTATCATGGATATTTAATTGATAACTAGAACAAGTTAAGATTCAACAATAATAACATACACTATCCTATATTTAGCCTCTCCAACATGTTTGAAAAAATAAACTCATATCTATAAAAGAAACTTGTAAAGCATCCCTAGAAGTACAAACAATACTACAATTTACATCACGCATATTAATTTGTAATAAACTGACAATTTTTGCAACTTTTCTTCTTCACCAACAAGTTCCAACTCGGACGACTTTCTTTTCACCCTGGTCATTTTTTCTTCTATTTTAAAATATTCTTTTCATCCACCATACTAACTTCATAATGCACTGCACTTATCTCTTATTCTTAACTTTTAAGGAATTAATTACACGCTTCATCTTCTCTATTATATCTCTATTCTATCAAAGAAAGAAGTGATAACCCTTTTCTATAGCAATAAATATAAATTTTAATTTTAAATTCAAACACATCAATAAATTACCTCTTACAACGAGCATTCATAAAATCTTCTAATAGGATTTTTAGTAGTTTACAAGGTTATTAACGGACTCCTTATTCCATATTAATAAAATATTTATCCACACCTATTTTAACTCCTTTTTATTGATGTTGATGAATCCGTATGTGACATCGCATTTTATAACATCTACAATTAGTAACTAACATTAAACATTCATTGTTTAAATTGCTATATTATTCAGAGTAATAACAATAATAAGTTAAACACTGTTATTAACTCCATCCTTAATGACATAGCCAATTGCCAAATCACAAAACCCACAATTTTATATGACATTAAGCATATCATTTAGTAATCAAAGGAAAGTAAAAAACCAACACTACACTAATCAAAATCTAGAGAAACCTAATTTTGTAGACAATTACATGATAAAGCACCCACTGACAACAAAACATTAATTGGAATTGTTATCTCTTTCAAACTTTGATTGATGGATTCAGGAATAAAAATGGTTATCTTAGTTAGAAAACAATATTTTTTCCCTGAAATCAACAGAAAATTACTACAATTTAGGGAAAATCATGTTTTGACCATTTAATACCTATGTAAATGAGAGAAATTGGATTTGCGTTTCACTCCTTTCCATCTAATTCTAAACAGTAATTACAAAAAGCTCCAAATTAAGCCACTACGAGGATTAGCTTATAAGCCACTGCCACTTGTTGATGTAGAACAAGCACTATACCAATTTTCAGTCACGGACTTTGGTGATGGTGGCCTGGCCTCTTTCAGAAGAGCATCCTCATGGGTATTTGGTGGTGAAGATGTTAGTACAACGTCGTTCAACACATTGACTTTGTTTTGCATTTCCTGTTGGCTCTCTATGGACTCACCAACTTCAATTCTCTTTAGTTCTTCCAAAACCTTTTCCATGGAAGGTCTCATTTCTTTCTTCTGTTGAAGACATTGGAAAGCCAACTCTGCAACTGCAGTTGCCATTCTTTTAACATTTTCATCTGATTCACACCCAAGGCATGGGTCAATCAGCTCATGATGTGCCCTTTCCTGAATTTTACTCACAGCTAAGTTGGACAGATTAATCTCGTCACAGTCCCTAGTTATATCAACAGCAGGCATCGAGGATATGAGCTCGATCAGGACAACTCCAAAGCTATAAACATCACTCTTGTCAGTAAGCTGGTAAAACTTGTGATACTCTGGATCGACATAACCTGGACTTCCTTGTGGGATAGTTGAGACATGGGTTACATCATTGGGGAACAATCTGGAGATACCGAAATCTGCTACCTTCACACAGAATTTGTCATCAAGGAGAATGTTGTTAGTTTTAACATCACGGTGTATGATGCCAGAGGCATGAAGGTAGACCAATGCACAAGCAGTTTCAAGTGCAATGCTCATTCGAATAGGCCAAGTCAATGGAGAGGACTTTGCTTGTTCACCGTGAAGATGATCAGCAACGGTTCCATTAGAAATATACTCATAGACAAGGAGGAGCTGGCGACTGTGACGTGAAGTGCAGCCATAAAGGGAGACAAGATTTTTATGCCGCAAACGTGTCAGAATTTGGACCTCATTCATGAATTGCTCTACCTTTCTGTAGTTGTGCTCATATAAGCGCTTAACTGCAACTTCCCTTCCATCTGGTAGCTTGCCTATTTCAAATAGATGAAGTAAGCTCATTAAGCATAGCAGTTGATAATATCAGATAGATCAAACCAATATTAAAATCTTACCATAATATACAATTCCAAAACCGCCATCTCCTAGTTCATTTTCGCAGCAAAAATATTTGGTGGCCTCTCTAAGTTCATTGTAGGAAAAGATAGGTACACCAAGGTACTCCCCTTCTGTGTCTGCCTTTGAAGAGGTACTAGAAAAGGAGTTTTTGGATAAGAATTTAGAAGAGCCCTGTCTTCTAGTGCATTGATGCCAGACAGCATAGAGTAATGTCAATATAAATGAGCCTCCTATGCCTATACCTGAAACAGTAGAGGTGGTAGCTTTCTTTTTAGCACAAAAAGGTGGTTAAAATCATTTATCAACGCAGTTTTTAAGATTCCATGGCAAAACAAACACAATCATAGGAGGTTGCATTGAAGAATTACCTAATCCCAGCTCCAATTTCAGCTTGTCATTTTCTGCAACATAATTACACCTTCGTGTTAAAATCTCAACAGTAAAATATGAACACACTGCAATCATTATAAAAGTGATGCACAAGGAATGTTAAAAATTAAAACTATTTCCTAGCATCTTTTCATTGCAACAGAATGTATCTCGCAGGGGCCATTCAAGAAATTGATCCAACTCAGGAACCAATTCTATGCAGTCGAGGATACATCATAGATATTGTAGAAACAAGACACCTGCATGCATATAAACCATTTCTCCATGTACTCCAATTTCCGTACCTTATGTTGCATTAACATAGTATAATTTCCTTTGCTGCCAATCTCAGTTTTCTCATCTCTGTAAATGACACCTCTTACAGACAGGACATACATGCATTTCAAGTGAAAAGTTGGCTGATAGCAACCAAAATGGGTCAGTGTGCATTTGGCTCCCTAATCCAGGGAAGCTGAATAAATGCGCATTGAGATGGAAGACTTTGGTAACAACAGCTGGCTAAAGTTTGTGCAGATTTTGAAAGCAAATTCTTATGGCGGAACCCCCAGTAAGATGGTGTCACATTTGAAAATAGCTAGGTTTGGAATGATCAGAAATGAAACTAAAAGTGAGCTAGCGAATGTCACATCATTAAAGCTTGCACATTCATGGAAATTCGTTTGCTTCCATAACACTTCTCATGAATGAACATAGACTCAGCCTTCAGTAGAGAAGGCAGATATGAAGACAAGTGAGTTTAGTACTATAGCATTCCCAGAATCGAACAGAAATTTCACTTCGTGATGCTGGGGATTTGGAAAATTATCTTATGATTTTGTGGGGAAGAAGAAATTGATTCCAGAGGAAAAGTAAAACGGATGGGAGTCTAAAAAAAACATTGAAATGTGGCAAGGTAGCAAAAAGCAACTTGTAAGGGATCAAAATTTGCCATCAGGATAAGATCTAGACTTCCAATGACAACCTAACTGGGCTAGTATTCGTGGCTGAGACCAACTAGTCTAAGGAGAAAATATTCACAAGGGAACAGAATGTGATATGCCCAAAAGTCAATTCAAGGTCTTGATTGGTCCTTAAATTCAATGGTTCTTGTTGGCTATCTACGCTTCCGTTGTCCTAATTCTAGTCCCCCCTTTATAGTATACCAAAGAGAACAGACTTCAAGCCTAAAGGGCATTTGATTCTGACAATGAAAGCAAACTGTAGGAGACCATTTCCTATCATTTCTTATCACAACTATCACTACAATACTTACAATCCTCCTAGCAAAGCAGGCAATTCTGGTACAGATAGCTCCCAGAATGTGACAGATGGTGTGGACAATGCACAAGAAAGACTTGAGCAACGTATAGCTGGCCACTATCTGTCATTCCTTTCCCCGTGGTAATTATCCTCCATCTTGCAACTTATCTGTTCTAATTAAAGCGTGAATCCAGAGAAATAAGCTATAGCTAGCCTTCTTGTTCTAGGCATTGGCTTCGAGATTTTATAAACGTCATTCAAACTTGGACCTCAGGTTTCATACTGATAACATGTAGATTACATTGTGCACATATTAGTGCAGATTAGATTCTAGCAAAAACAGTTATGCAAATCATATGAACAATAAATTACACACCAAATTCAAATACTCTTCACTTGCTCAGGTTGTTAGCAATCTAGATAAAACTGACATGGACTGAGTTTATTAGAATGTGTTAGATAAACAAAACTTATTCACACCAAATCGGCAAGTTAGAAAGAATTTACTTACAGCGTGCATACAACCGACCATAAATGAGCTATAGAGTTGCAAAGAGATTGACAAACAACTCAAGAATATCTATGCAGTTTATCCGCTGCTAATAATTGAGATAGATTTTTGGAAGGGAAGATGAGCATGCAGGGGGAAACTAGAATAAAGGAAACTATTTGCTAATAGCATATTTAAGACTCGCTCCATGTAAGAGAATAGTTGTAAACCTCACCGTCATTGCAGTATTTTGAAATGGATCCGTCAGGACAGTAACACACAATGTTAACTTCTTCAAACCCACAACGGCCACCACGCCTCTGGCATTTAGCACATTTGCCACCAAAACCAAGCCAATTAAGTGAAAAACCGTCTTTCAGCAATTTTACATAGTCAATGTCTAAAATTGTTCGATTGATCTCCCATTGATTCAAATGAACAGGTGCAGAAACTAGGAAGTCGCAGGCTGTTCTAGTCCAATCCAAGTTCTCATGTCTAGGGACTAATGAAACAAAGGTCTTATTTATGGGACTAGAACTGCAGTTAACCACAGAACTTGTGTAGTTGGCAGAAAACAAGCTACTGCAGTTATAGAAAAAGAAGATATCAGCATGATAGGGGCTGAAATCAAGGGAGGATCGATCAAAGGAGTAGTTTTGAAGCGGGGTGGGGCAAGTGGTGTTAAGAACTTCCAGGTTGACCAACCGAAATGACTGGTTTTCATAACTTATGTTCTGAACCACATAGTCAGCAGCAGAGGTCCTATAAATTGGCCTACCCTCCTCACAGTGAATTTTAAAACCTGGATAACCACAGAACTTAGTCCCGTTGCCATGAATATAGAAAGGGTAACTTATATTTGGACCACTGCCACAGTTCTTTGGCTTGCAGGCTTCATATCTTGATTCTTCTGCTGATACTACTGACTCCACCAAGAAGCTGCCCGCAAGAGGAATCCCAACAAGCAATAACAGTTTGAGACCATAGCTTTGCTGTATATCCATGTATATGGAAAGATGAACCAAAAGAGACTGAAGAAGCATAGGAGATGTGCTGAGGCATCACATGAAACTCAAGTTATCAACCTGGGACTAGATCTAACTTTTATAGTACCCTGATCCTCTCCCCTCTTTCTACTTATTATGTTAGATGTTTCCTGTGACCTGATTTGAATCACTTTCTTTTTCAGTCAAGCTATTGGCAGGATGACAATGAAGACGCATGGAAAGTCCACTCTTTTCCATTTTCTCTCAAGAGACTTTCTTATATTTTAAATGCATTAACAACAAAGTGTTATAAAATTAGTCTTCGTGGAAGACATTGTTTATGATTTTTTGTTTTTGAAATGGACATTGTTTATGATTTATGATGGCATAATCTACAGCTGTGGAATATAGACTTCAGACTACAGATGAAAGTATAATCTCCTATGGGCGATATAATCAAAACTTAAAAAGCAAATTGGTCTATGAGATGGTATGGTTAATGTGGAAAAGGCATACAAACATGTCTGATGTTTTGTCATTTCTACAAGGTAGAAACTTTTGGTCAAAGTATTGAATACTAACTGGTACATAAAATAAAGTTGGTCTTCCTTGAATAGTATTTAATACATAAAATAAAGGAGAACTTTGTGAATTAAAAAACCAAGTTGTTATCAAGTCGTTTATAAACAATTTAATACAAAGCCGTGTTTAAACAATTTAATCATCTTCCCAACTTTATGTGAGTGGTGATGACTGTTGTCTTCATGAAACAGTCAGTGAGACATCACTTAAAACTTTCTGGGAAAATTGCTGTCATCTTCAGCCTATGGTTGGTTTTTACTCGGCATCAAACAAGCATGAAACGGAGCAAGAAGCTTGTTTGACCTTAGTTGCTAAGACCAACAGCAAAGTAGGTCTGGGACGAACAAGCTAATTGGACTAGAGGGCTACTACTTCAAACGGATCGAATTTGAGACCAACAGCTTGAGACGTTTCAAGACGAGGATGAGGCCGAAAGCTAGAACATGCAGTCTAATTTCCCACTTGAGGGCAAAAATAGGCACATATGACTAGTAACTCCTATTTTTTGTATTTAAGAATTAAATGACAAGATTCAGTCATTCAGAAAAATGACCAAGAATTATGAGTCTGTGACTAAACACGTAACTTATTTTGGCCCGAGAATTCATTCCCTACTTCAAAAGTGAAACACCAATTTCTTTATTTTTTTGAAAATGAATTTAGAAATTATTACATCATTTTCGAGTTCTAAATTGTCACTACTAATTGGTTCAACTATTGTGTACCATAATTTATAATTGACAATACAACAACCACAAAGACATGAAGATGGTCAACTCAACAGTAGTACAAGATTTGAAAGCATCCTATAAAAGAAGAGGACATGTACTTTCCATTTTTCTAAAAGATGAGATATATATTTTTTCAGGATAGATATTAGATACCACCAAAGACTAAGAGAGATTTTTAATCTATAGGATAGGTTAGGAGGTGGACGCTTCAAACAAAAATTGTCATCAATCTTTTCAAGTTTATCAACATTATTATTTTCTTAAGGCATCGACAGCCATTACTCTGCGCTGGCAATTTTGACCTATTCTTTGCCTGTCTCTGTTTAGATGCCAATTACTGCAACACCTCCTTTCAGTTCATGAATAAATCACAAATGATCCATCTCTTCCAAACACCAATGAAACTCTTTGTCTTTAACACTAATTAGCAAATACTACATAAGCTCAATAAAATTATTTGGTGAACAGCACTCGATTTTTTAGAAAAAAAAATGCTTTCCTAAATGTCAATTAAAAATACATGCAATATGACTAATCAAATAGATAAATTTTAAACTTAACCTAAATTAAGTAAAATCAACTTAAATTAATAATTTACAATAATTATAATAAATTATTAATTTAGATGTAATTTGAGTCAAATTTAAAAATTGAATTGGACTGTCATATAAATAATAATATTTAATCAATTCACATGTGATATTTATGTTTATATTTTAACCTAAACTTAACAGAAGAAATGTTTTAAAATAAAAGCTACAAAAACTTTTTCAAATTTGAAAGATTAATAAAATTTTCCAAAATTCACAATCTTTAGAAATAATTTAGACTTATCGTTGTTGATGTTTGAATTTATTTAATAATCTAAATCTAATATATCTTAATAATTACTAAATTATATGAATTTTCAATAACTAAAATGTAGCTTATTATCAACTAATAAGAAGATAATGGCATCACATTAATTTGTAAATCAATAATCATATTAAATATCATTTTGCCATAAAATTACTTTACTAACTCTCAGACTATAGGAATCTCAAACCCAAAATAGCAATATTATAAAGCTTTTTCGTTAATCTTTAATACATCACTAGTATTAGACTTACTGCCAAGAAGTCCCTCTGTATGTACTCCGATCAAGTAATCAACCAAGTCTAATAACTTTCAAATGTAAAGTTATGAAATTCTCAACTTTGGATTAAAATTTTAAAAAAAAGCCACAGCCTTAATTTTTTAAAGGGAATTCTAAAATATAAGTTATGTCCACGCACAAGGTGACGTAATCATGCTGTAAAGGGGAACAAACAAATGTAGTTGTTTGAGACAACTGGAGCTACTCTCCCGAGTCCCGACCAATCTAAACGACTAGGATTTCAACCGCAACTACAAACTCTGCGTTTGGGTTCCACCACAGAAACAAAAGCCATGGCCCCGATGAAAACCAAATTCTTAAAAGAACCGGTCTAATAAGACGACCCTATCCTAAACGGACACGGTGAAGATTTTTTGTAATCTTATGTGAACACATGCAGCCCAACATGACACACAACTTGCAAGAGCACATGTACAAGACAAGTGGCTACTGTCACTGCCATCGATCATTACTAGACCCTCCCTCTGTAGAGAAAACAAAGAAAAACTAAACCACCGTAAAACTTTGCAGTTACAGAAGAAGATGACTTACCGGGCTTGCAACTCCGAGAATGAGGACGATCGGGGCAGTAACACTTGAATTGGAACATTTTGCTATCGAAACCGCACCTGCCACCACTCTTCTCGCATTCGCTACAATTGCTTGCTGTCCAATTCAACATAAACCCTCTCTCCAGTGCGCGTTTCAGCAGCATTTCACCACCTTCTGGCCGGTCCTCTTCCAAAGTCACGGGAACTTTCACCACATTTGAACACTGCTTTAATTTATAACTCAATAAGGGATCGTTTTCCAACATTGCAATTACGGAATCGTTTCTAGTATTATCACCATAACAACCGATGTTGTATCTCATAAGTTCAGTATCATTCAATACCATGGTTCTGTTGCAAACCGAAAGCAAAAGGGACTTATTTTGGTTAGAAGACAGCTTGAAACGGTCTTCAGGCAGAGACATGTTTTGGATTGGACGAAAACAAGAGGTGTTGCCGGCAAAAACAGCTTCGTTTGAGACACGAACAGATTGGTTTTGGTAGAAGATTCGGTGAATTACATATTGATTGCCTCCGATTGGGAGGATTGGCTTGCCATTTCTACCACAAAAAACCTCGAATCTAGGGTAGCCACAAGAGGCGTTTTGCTGGTTTCTGATATAAAACGGAAAACTGATGTTTTGGCCATCACCGCAGCTTTTAGGCTTGCAGGCCAAGTACTGTGAATCTACACATGAGATTTTTTTAGCAAGTAAAAGAGTAGTAACAATTAAGAGAGTTAATAATGGCGAAATGCGTGGTGAGCAGAAGATCATCAAAAGATTGGGCATCTGTGAGACAAGAGGAAGCACAAGAGACAAGGAGGACGATGGCAATATGATAAGAGAAAGAAAGAAAGAGTTGATTTTATGACGATGAATTTAACTTTGACATATCATAGAAGGTCTTCGTCTGACCAATTGGAGCATGGAATGGGCTCACTGTGCGTTAAATGTTGACTAGTGAATTTTAATTAAGACAACGACGGCTGGGACCCGGTGAGAAAACTGTTGCCCTTTGACAATCACAAGCCTTAAGTTCCAATTTAGAAGTATCGCTATTAGGCCAATCTTATACCTTATTTCCCAAATTTACTCTTTTCATTGTATTTTGGTCCTCCTTTAATAGGAAAAATGTTCAAATTTGTCCCTCAACTTTATTATTAAGTGTACGATAATCTCCAAACTTTTATGTTTGCCAATTTAACTTTAAATTTGTTAAAGTTTCTTGTTTAACCCTTATTTTATCAATAAATGAATTTTGAAGTGCCCTTTTCACTTATATGATGTGGATTTGAATAAAATAGACATTAGTATGAATGTTTTAGTATTTTAACAATCAAAATTATTATACCTCCCTCCATTCTTTTTCTTAGTCCTATGTTTTCAAACTTATCCTCCCTCTCTTTACATTAATTGATTTAGCACCATTATTCGACTAATTTTCAAGCTTTTCATTACGAGCGTCTTCATCTATCTCTTTCCACGATCTATTGTCTTCCTTTTAGCCAACAAAGGTAAGTTATAAATCAAGGTGTTTTCATATTCAAATGAGTGAAATATCACTTGGTTTTGGAATTTAAAGAATACTTGTCTCTAATAGAACATAATTATATATAAAAAAAGGAAGTTGAACTAATAAGGAACTTTCATTTAGATTAAACTTCACGTCATCAAATTGATTTGAACTTCATGCACATTTATTGGAGTGCTCATATATTCTTATC
Source organism: Erythroxylum novogranatense (assembly GCA_029891385.1). Taxonomy (NCBI): domain Eukaryota; kingdom Viridiplantae; phylum Streptophyta; class Magnoliopsida; order Malpighiales; family Erythroxylaceae; genus Erythroxylum; species Erythroxylum novogranatense. Next base: position 32,541,866 of record CM057226.1, on the reverse strand, counting down.
TAAGGGTCTCATCAAAACCATTAAAGGACTAATGAGCAACTTTTTACAGGGTAAGTGTAATGTGAATAAGTTTAATGTTAAAGTCAAATTGTCAAAAGTATGCAAAACTAAAAAGGAAAGGGTCTTGGAATTACCCCTATAAACGTCAGTAATAAAGTGCTGATGGATAAAATGCTCTAAAGAGTGCTTGTAGATAAGGAATCCTTGTGGATGAAATGGATGCATAGTTATGTATTGAAAGGATTAGTATTTGGGTTCTTGCAAATAAAGATAATCACTCATGGTCCACCAATCAACTGCTTAAAATTAGAAGCTTAAAAAAGCTCAATGTGGGTTATAAAATTGGTAATGGCATCTCCGCTTTCTTATTGTATGACTATTAGATAGGGGATGAGCCGCTAATTAACATTAAACAAGCTTTTCAAGTACTCAATCATCTTCCGACTCAATCTAAAGTGTGTTTATAGATTTAAGAAGGGCAATGGATAACTTTTATAGGTAATTGAATAATCTAATCCCACCTTGCTTTCCAAATGTTTATGAAAGGAATTGTTACATAAGGAAAAATGAATTGAATGGCAAGTTCACCAATAGGGCTTGTAGAGAGTTGATGAGGCTAGACTATAGAGTGACATAATGTAACACCCCACTCTCGAGTGACCCGAACCCGATATCGTTGGTGATATCCGAGTCCGTGCCCCACGAGGGTGGCATACTACATCAGTCGATTAAAACTCAGTATACATTTTTTTTCTTTCCTTCACACACACATACACATTCACATACACGGAAACAGTTTACACACACCATTCAATGGACTCGGGGCCCTTTTCATAAATACAATTAACTCCAGTCTGTTGATTTTACAAACTGGCTTAAGCAATAATACAGAAAATCAGAGAATAGAAATACACTAATGCAGACGCAAACTGATCCCAACTTCTTTTTTTATTTGTATACAAGACTCCTGTCAAACGGGTATTCTTCAAGACGAAAAATAGATGCAACTTTTGGGTGAGTTTTATGAACTCGATGAGTGACCATCATCGATGGTCCATCCAATCACATAACATATAACACATACTTTCATTTCCATTAAGTCACATTTCATATTCCCTATCACACCTCACATTCACATACAGTTTCATATTTTCATTATGTCGATACAATGTCATATTCAATATAATCAAATCGATAATTCAATCAAGTTTATCATTCCCATTCAACACACAATGTCACATTCTCATTCAATACAGTGTTGCAGTCCCATTCAATACAAGTAATTCAACCAATCACATCCGTACAATCAAATCAATCATGTTATGCATATGTGCATGAAACCCACTTTCCATTGAATTACTTTGTTATGACCGAGTGTCTAAACCGTCCCTGCACTCTATGGATATCGGGCTCATTGAAACCTGCTCTCATATAGGGCTCATTGTGAATCGTCCCATAAAGGGCTCATTGTAAATCGTCCCATAAAGGGCTCATTGTAAATCGTCCCATAAAGGGCTCATTGTCGTTGAGCTCGAGACTCAATCAAGATTCGAGCACGAAGCTCTTTACTCATTGTTGACTACTCGTCACACCTCTCATTATCTTTCATGTATTCATGTAGTGGAATGTCTTATGCATATTTGCATGCACTCGATCAATCATAGTTACTATCATCGGATCATAGTCCCAAGATTCGACATCAATTAAGTCACATTCTATTTATGTGCAATTATGCATGCAAGACATTTTAACAATCTCAATATATACACTTAGGTCATCCCATTCACATTCAAGGAGCACTTCAATAACGCAATTCCAAATACATAATCAATCACCGGACCTCCTGTCTGGAACCCATATTTAATCACAATTAATAAAATAATTCAATACTCATTCAACATATAACAAAAGCAAATAACCAATAAATAAGACCATCTAGGTCTACTCACAGTACGCTCCAGATTTGCATTGGTTTCCAATTTCGAGAACGCTGAAAGCGGACATTTATCCCGCACTACCAATTTATGCCATATACACATTAATCACTTTGCATAAGAATTCTCATTTATGCACAAATATAGAATAAGGAAAATGCATGTTCATGATATTCCGGCCCTAATCCAAAATTTTTCATCATAAAAAACTGTCTAAAAAATTAGAAACCTATTGGCGGCCGACGCATGTAATTCGGACCTCTATAGTCCCCAATTAAACAAAATAGTGATTAAAGGCTCCGTTACCCGGGGCCACGTCAATTTTCTGTCCAAAAATCCCGAATCTCTCAGAAAATGAAATTCAATATTCTATGAATCCGATGCCTCAAGAATCAGGTCAATCGGACGTCGGACGGAAAAGTTATTCACGAAAGAAACCAAAATTCACATTAAACAATTAATATCCATATATACATAACTCTTGTTTCCTTCTTTGTTTTTCCTGATTTCTAACCAAACTTCCAATAGCCATAACTCATTTCACACAATTCAGAAAATTATAAACCATATTTCATTGGAAAGATCATGAAAACCTCTACAATTCTCAAGAAGACCATAAAAATCAAATTCACCCTTAAGGGTGTTAAAAATCCAATCTAACCTACTGCCCACTCAAAACCTCTCAAACAGTGCAATACTTTTCAAATTCAGTAACTACTCATTTCCTCAGTCAAAAATAACACAATAAATATTTTCAGTAAGTTCACAATGTTATCTACAACTTTCATGAACAACCCAAAATCAAATTCACTTGCTAACTAAGTCAAACAATTCACCAAAGCGTCAGCCCTCTGAAATCAACCAATCTGGACAGTGATTTTTCAAACAGTATAACTCCTTGTACAAATGTCGAAAAATTGCATAATTTATACCCATGAAAAGATAAAACATAGTACTACACTTCTCATGAAGGGCTCAGAATCAAATTCCATCACTAACCAATTTAAAACAGTCTTGCAAGTTACTGCCCTGATCAGCAGCCCATGACCTAACTTCAGTCCAATCTTTGAAAAAGTATAAGTCCCAATTCTGGTATCTAAAAATAGCATGCTATATACCATTTTCAAGATAATCACTTCTTCTACAATTTTTCAGAAGATCACTCAAACCAATTCAATTCACGTAAATTTCTAAAATTACTTCTAATCAGGACGTTCACAAAACCTACACTGATGGCCCGGTTACACCAATTGCTCAAAATCAGTCAATATTTCCAATACATATCTCCCAATATACAGATCGAAAAATTACAAGATTAGTGGAAATGGAAAGCTAACAATGTAGGCTTCAACTCTCATGAAGACCATTTTGCCTAATTCCATATCAATTAATTTAGAAAAATCAGTAAAACTCTAGGTTCTATATCTCGGTTACTGTTCACATAAGTCACAGCAGCAACTTTCCAAGCCAAATTTCAACCTCTTAGAGTTACAATTAGACAACACCTATTTCACACAAAAATGTAGCCAACAAACCAAAGTTTCAGTGGGCACAAACGTCACCTCATTTTCATAACCACACAATGAGTTATGCTCAAAACAGTATGGTAGGTCAAACTCACAATTTCAGTTTTACTTCCCAACTTCACTTCCTATCATGCCAATTCAATTCCTACTACTATAAGCATCTCAATTGGACACAAAATCAATCCCTACATCATTCCTACATTCACTAGGCATACCTACCAAAAATTGGCAGCACTTACCTCATCAATATTATGCAAGAATAATCATACATATTCAATTAAAATCAAGCTAAAACCACTCATTCCTACTACTTCATCAATTCTTACTTCAACCTAACCTTATACCCATCATTTCCACCTATAAATTTCATTAAATTCAAGCATCCATAATCATAATAAATACACCATAACTCCCATTCAATGTTTCTAACCACCATGGCATTAAAATCATACTTAAACCATCATGAAAACACCATTTAAAGCTTAATTTAAACACTTACCTATTAGCTTTTCCAACCTTCTCTTCTCTTCAATTCTTTCCTAACAATTGCTAACCCCTTTTTCTAACCTCATGCATGTGAAAGCCCTCCATGATAAGTAAGGAACTTGGTGTCTAGAAGAAGAAGGCTTGAAGTTTAGAGGAAGGTTTGATGAAGAAGATGAAAATCGATGGAGATGTAAAGAAAGTAGGATTTTCGGTGGATGAAGACTAAAAAGCATGTAAAACAATTAGCTCCTTCTCTTCCTTAAAGCATCACCGAGAATGATGGATAGGAATGCATTAAATGGGAGTGGCTAGGTGGCCAAATGAGAATAAGTTGAAAAGTCAACAAAATTAACAACCAATCACAATTTGACAAAATTAAAACCCAAACCAAACCATTTCACCCCCATTTTCGGTTCCAACCCATTCAAAGGGTCCACTTTTGGGTCCCACCAAATATGCAATAGTTTAAGATCAAATAACAGTAGAAAAATTAAATGGTTTGCCACTCGGCGATTTTTTTTTCGGTCCGGGAATTTTCTCCGAAAAATTTCAGAAAAATTCCTATAATTCCAGTAAAATAGAAAACAATTTATGGAGCACTCAGAATAATTTTTCAAACCCATTAATCACGTTAATCCCAATAAAATTGTCTTAGGCACGCAAACCGGGAATATCATGTATGCATGCACAGTAATTTCATGTGCACAAATGTGACTGTGAACCAATCCTATTATGAATGAACAGTCCTATGCACTCCAAATCTATTCCATCCTATGTCAAATTTACCATTTTACCCTTCCAATTGAGGGTGGGATGTTACACATAAGCTCATTTGGAATCATAATCTTTTGCCTAGAGACTCCTTTCTACTATGGTTAGCAGCTCAGGATAGGTTAAATGCTATTGATAAATTACACTTCTTACTACTCTAAAGCACTTGCATTCTATATAGTTGGTAGACGAAACACTGCCTAATTTATTTTTTGAATATAGGTACTCAATTGTCCTATGGAATCGAGTTAAAGCCCTCTGAAATAAGGATTTAAACATGTCAAGGAGTTTGGAAATTATTCAATGGCTAAAGTAAAAACAAAACAATCTTACTAAGGGGTATCTAGTAATCTATCTTGTTGGACTTAATAATTGCTTATGGAAAATATTGATATTAAGAAATGAAATTAGATTTAGGTAATAAGAGTTACAAATCGACACTAGTTTATATCTGACACTTCTTTGTATAAGGGATCGATTGTTGTTTTTGTTATGTGAAGAAAATAATCAAATAAGTTGGTCGATTAAACTGCATAGAGAATCAGATAACAAGGTCTCCTAATTTATATATAATTTCAAAGGATTCAGAATAAATTAGGTAAGGCAAAAGCAAGATTATACTAACTAATATCCAGATAAAAAAGAGTAAAAATCTAATTCTATTCAATATCAAACATATAAGAATAGAAAGAGTGAGGCGACGTAAAGGAAACTTACCATCAATTGGAGCTAGGGGAGAATCTGGTGATGATCATAAGAAGAATATAGGAGTCTTGTTAATGAAATTTCCTAATTTTTTAGGCAGATGATATGTAAAGTCATAAAAACCTAATCCATTCAATATTGGGCATCTAAGAAAAATAACTATAAGGTGTGGTAAAGAAAGCCTATCATCAAATTAAGTTAAAGTTGAAGAGGGTGGAGCTCATAATACCAATCTATGAACATCATTGTTGGAATTCTATACAACATTTCATAGACAACACTAAAAGGAACAAGGAAATTTCAAATAGCTGATTGAAGTTTCCGGAATCTGTTTTAGGACCTGTGGATTGTTTCATGATTACCAAGGACATCCCATTATCGGATTCACTTGGTATTTATAAAATGGAGAACATTTAATACTCAATTTGTTTTATACAGAGTGATGTGCAAAATATGGTGACTTGTAACATCCTATTACCCATGCCAAGGCAAAAATTATAGATGAGAGAAAGGGCTGTCGAAGTAGGAAACACGTTCCATGCTCATGCATAAGATGGCATGCGCATACATATTGAACAGTAAATGTTCATGCACATAAATAATAATAATAATAATAATAATAATAATAATAATAATAATAATAATAATAATAATAATAATAATAATAATAATAATAATAATAATAATAATAATAATAATAATAATAATTGTACATGCATTCATTGACAACTTCCAGGTATGATTGTTGTGAATGTGATTTTGATTGAAAATGAGAAGTTGAGTGATCTGGAAAATGTTCACTGAGTGAGCTTCGGTTTGTTAGCCATAACCGATTCTCTCGTTATCCAAAGGAGAAGATTCGTGATTAGGATTAAATTAGGAACCTATGGTTACATTTCTTATGAAGACATTGAATTTAAATTCGGTCTTTATGAATCTCAAAGGTTGTCATAAAGTTAAGAATTGGGTGCAGACATTGAATGATTGTAGAAAATCCATGTTATGTATTCGAAGGAAAGTCTGGTTTAATCTAGGCTAGATTAGAGGAATTCGTTTTCTCAAAAGTTGTATCTTCTGTCTTTTGTATCGTCTGTGATTTATATATCTTATGTATTTTGACGATACACATCTTCTGTCTTTTGTGTCGTCTGTGTTTTGATATCTTCTGTGTTTTGACGATACACTTCTTCTGTCTTTTATATCGTCTGTGTTTTGACGATACACTTCTTCTGTCTTTTGTATCGTCTGTGTTTTGATATCTTTTATATTTTGACGATACACTTCTTCTATCTTTTGTATCGTCTGTATTTTGATATCTTCTGTGTTTTGATGATACACTTCTTCTGTGATGACGTCATTGATGATGTCATCTCCTTCTGTGTTTTGCTCCGCTTCTTCTAAGTTTCACTCATTCTGTGTTACAGTGCATAAACTCCTTCTGTGTTACTGTGCACAAACATCTTCTGTGTTTTAATATCTTCTGTGTTTTGACGATACACATCTTCTGTCTTTTGTATCGTCTGTTTTTTGATATCTTTTGTGTTTTGATGATACACTTCTTCTGTTTTTTATATCGTCTGTGTTTTGATATCGTCTGTGTTTTGACGATACACTTCTTTTGTCTTTTGTATCTTCTCTGTTTTGATATCTTCTATGTTTTGATGATACACTTCTTCTGTCTTTTGTATCGTCTGTGTTTTAATATCTTCTGTGTTTTGATGATACACTTCTTCTATCTTTTGTATCGTCTGTGTTTTGTATATCTTCTATGTTTTGACGATACCTATCTTCTGTCTTTTGTATCGTCTATGTTTTGATAGCTTATGTGTTTTGATGATACACTTCTTCTATCTTTAGTATCGTCTGTGTTTTAATATCTTCTGTGTTTTGATGATACACTTCTTCTGTCTTTTGTATCGTCTGTGTTTTAATATCTTCTGTGTTTTGACGATACACTTCTTCCGTCTTTTGTATATTCTGTGTTTTGTATATCTTCTGTTTTTTGACGATACCCATCTTCTGTCTTTTGTATCGTCTATGTTTTGATAGTTTATGTGTTTTGACAATACACTTCTTCTATCTTTCGTATCGTCTGTGTTTTAATATCTTCTGTGTTTTGATGATACACTTCTTTTGTCTTTTGTATTGTCTGTGTTTTAATATCTTCTGTGTTTTGACGATACACTTCTTCTGTCTTTTGTATCGTCTGTGTTTTGTATATCTTCTGTGTTTTGACGATACACATCTTCTGTCTTTTATATCGTCTGTGTTTTGATATCTTCTGTGTTTTGACGATACACTTCTTCTATTTTTTGTATTGTCTGTGTTTTGCTTCGTCTGCCTTTCTCTCCTTCTACCTTTCACTTCTTATGGGTTACTGTTTACCCGATATCTTCTGTTCTATTTTGACCCCTCAGAAGATAGAATTTTGTCTTTGAGGTCTCTATGAAAGTTTTAGATCTGGAAGTACTCTTTCGAACTATTTAAAAAACATCTTAATCCGATATCTGTAGGGAAAGTTATAGCAACTTTTCCCTTCTTTCTGTCTTTTGCAATCTTCTATGTTTTTCTATCTTTTGTCTTTTTCTTCTGACCAGAATTTCTTCTCTAGGCACCCAAATGAATTGATTCTTGAACCATTGGACTCGTAAGACATTACCCTACATCTCCACCTAAAAATCTTGGCCATCTGAAATGAATTGAGAAAGATTAAGTGAAAAACGTGAAACGAGTACAGTGAGTGTGCTCTCAATTTTTATGAACTGGGGTTATTCCACTGAGCAACACTTCAGTATTTTGAGTGTATCTCGACCTGTAGGATTCCAAATGAGACGATTGTTATTTTGGAGAGGATTAGAGATAGGCCTACAATTGTCTCAAGAAGCATAATTGTGATTTAGTTTATAAGATATTTAAGTCCTAACAGAAGTTGGGCATAGTACACTGTTTCGAAATATGACAATCCGAAGATATTTGAGGCACATTTTTCGAAGTAATGAACCAAATTAAGTGATTTTGATGTCAATGGAAAGATCTAGAAATGGATAAGTGGCTAAGAATTGGATAGGTGTCCTAGTTAAAGTGGAGTTTTAAATAACCTTGAAGGAGAAGTCACAGTACGGGCCTTCATTTCTTTCTCTCAAAACTTCTTTCTCTATAGCTCCTCCAACCCAGAGCTTTTCATCAAATATTCCCAGAAGTTAAACCTTGCTTTTCTATGTTGTCATCACTTCCACTCTGATATTTTCCTTCTTCTATTCCGAGAAAAGACCGAACGCCCTGCCAACCTTCAAGATGAGGTACGTGGGCTACATGAGAAACCAGGGTTCACGTGATTTGAAAATGTTAGGGCTTTGTAATGGTTGCAGGTTGGAGCTTCAAACAAATAAGCCTATTATGATTACGTAGTTTTGTATGAAATGAAGTATGCATTGTTAGTTCACTGATAAGGGTTAAGAATAGTGATATTCTTATTTTCTGGAAACTGAGTAAGGAGATTTAGTGTGCCACACATGGTGATTTTCTTTGGATTTGATGAAAAAAATATTATGGGGTAGTGTTAAATCAGTTTTAGGGTTGAAAGATCAATGAAAGTGTGTAAGTTAGAGGAAATATTAAACTTCAAACAGAAAGTTGATAGTGATATTTATACATAGTTACATACTATGTTTTCCTCTTAACTAGTCACCTATGGGATTATATTGGCAAAATAGTGAATGAGTTATTGACATCAAAGTATCAAAGGATTGAGGTTCTAGTTCAAAGAACTGATGAGTAATTAAGTTATGAAATGAGAATGTGCTTAAGATATGAAGTTCGTTAAAGTACCCGGATTGTCATTGAGCATGCATTTTACATAGTCCATATAGCTATTTGTGCCTAAATGAGTTTTTTAACGTGTGTGAATTGTGTATTGCAAAAATGGGTTGTGCAGGTCAAGTGTCCACATTCAGGCATTCCCAGAATTTGAAAGCAAATGCCAATCTAGAGCGTACTGTGAGTTGACTTAGATGGTCTCATTTTATTTTTTGTTCCGTTTGCTTTTTCGATATTAATTGAATTCTGAATGTGTTTGATTATGTTGAGTTTCGGACAAGAGATCTGATGATTGTGATTGTGATTTGGATATTGAAGTGTTATTTGTATGTGAATAAGATGAACTAAGTGCACTGAAGTGTTTGCTAAGTGAACTCTAAATGTGATATTGCATGCAAGTTAAGTGTGAATTCTCAACTATATGTTGAATGCCAGACTACGGTCCGATGATAAGTGATTGTGACTAAATAAGAGCATGCAATGTAAATGATGCATTCCATCTCATGAATGTATGAAATATAAAGGCGTTGTGACTTATGTTGCCTGTATGAAGCGCTTCTACGTAAAGCTATACTCCGTGATTCTGTTCTGACTAAGCCCTATGGGCCATTATTGTGCTCTGACTGAGCCCTATGGGCTAGTATTCTATTCTGACTGAGCCTACGGGCCAGTATTCTGTATATGTGCATAACAGGCACTCAGTCACAATAATAAGAATGAAAATGAGTCTCACACAAATGGCATATGCATGGTATGAATGTTTAAGTGAATTGAATACGAAGGGTGATAGTGATTGTGAAATGTGTGTGTGAATGTGAAATGTGAAATAATGTGAAATGTGCAAAATGTGAATTATGTGTTATGTGATTTGGGTGAGCCATCGATGTTGGTTGCTCATTGAGTTCGCAAAACTCACCTAAAGTTTGTAATTATTTTTCAGGATCAGAAGGATACCCCGTTAGACCAATGGGAGTATGCTTGCAGCATTCAGTGAAGGATAGGAGTCGGGATCAGTTCGCGTCTGCATTTATGTTTTTCTCATTTTGTATTGAAGTGTATCTGGCGCGACTTTTGTATAAGTTTGTTTTCCAAAATGACTCAAGTGTTTTGTATTTGTGAAAGGGCCCAATTGGCTATTGAAATTTTATTGATCATATTATGGACTAAAAATGTTTATGAATTATGGGACAACTTGATTACTGATTTCTGCATATTGTGTTTGTGATTTCAAAAAAAATCTATACCGATTTCTGAATTTGTTAAATACTTTAGCACGTTACTCTCGCGGGGCACGAACTTGAATATCACCATCGATGTCGGGTTCGGGCCTTACGAAAGTGGGGTGTTGTTGGACCTCGAACTTTTCTTGAAACGTTTGAGGTATAAATTTGACTTTTAGATGAGGAATTTGTGGTGAATTATTTGTGTGCAAAGAAAAAGACAACTCAAGAATGTGAATTGTCATATGAGATTAAGATAGGTAAATTTAGCAAGTTGATGATGAGAGGGTATAAGCGTGTATATGCTTTTGTTACTGATGTCTATGATTAATTGTGGTCTAAAGTATGGTTTTGAGTTTAAATGAAATTGATAGTGAATACATTGTTGGAAGTAAAAAAAAAAGAAATGTGAGAATATGAAGAATTGAGAAAGGTTGACTTTTTGGAGTAGAGAGTTGACTTTTTGATTTAAGCAGAATTTGAGAAAATGATCTACATAAAACTTGTAGATTATGTTGAAAGTTTTCTGTCTCCATGAAGTTTGATATTTTTCGATATCGGGAGTGAAAGCTATAAACAGTCAAAGTTAAGTGTTATTTGCTCTGTTTTGTGAAAATGTCCATGAGTGCACATTTAGGTGCGTAATGTGATTTGAGACAAAGTATGGACAGATATGTGTTGAATTGAGTTCAGTGATCTACATGAAAGTCATAGGAGATTATCCTAGCTTTTCAATGATGTACAATATATTATTTCTGGTTGTGGAATTTAGAAGATATGGAATTTCAAAGTTTGGATGTGATATAGGATGATAAATTCTGGCAGAACTTTAAATGAGAAATTGACCTAGTTAGAGGTTGCTATTGCTTTTAAGTCCTTCATGAAAGTTTTAGATCATGCTTTGATCTTTCCGTTACTGTCAAGTATGGAATTTCTGGACCATGAAATAGGAAGTTAAGATTTCTACAAGTTGTGGTTACTGTTTAGGGTGATCCGACCCTTGTCGTTCTTTTGTTTCTAACTGTTCCGACCGACATCCTATTAATCCGATTTTCAAAGCGTTAGATTCCTAAGACAATTACCTACATCATGATAGGAAATTATGATTGTTCTGAGATTGATTGAATCAAGATGAGTTAGATATTTTCTAAGCAAGGTTCAGTATTTTGACGATATCTTGAGCTGTAGAGATCCTTAAGTTGATTATTGTTTCTAAATAAATTAGAGACATGGGACTACAAGTTATCTGAAGGGATTAAATTTCATTTTAGCCCCTAAGATTTTCAATTTCTAAATTGAAGTACGAAAGTTATAAGATTTTATAAGGGCATTTTGGGCATGATACTTAAGTCTAAGAGTATTAAGGTTTATGTGGGAGGGCAAAATGGACATTTCCCACCCATAAGAGTATGAATTAAAAGAGGAAAGAAGAAGAAAAATTAGAAAGGAGAAGGGGAAGAAGAAGGAGCCGTGGGAGAAGAAGAGGAGAGGAGAAAGCTAGGGTTTGTCGATCTTGACGAAATTGAAGCCAAATCAAGTAAGTTTAAGCATCTTTCCCCTTGATTAAATGAATGAAACATGTTTTGACGTTAGTTAAGAGAGGATTAAGTGTTAGAAGTTGTCGAAGGAGTTTAAGCATGTGTTTGGTTTTAGGGTTAATGATTTTGTTATGTTTGTGAACGATTTTTGGGTTGGTATGAGATTAGAATGAAGTAGGAAGGATGATTTAGGGTTTAGATGAGTTGTTTGTCAAGATGGGAAGTTTGAAGATGGAAAATGGCGAAAAGTCAGGTTCGGGAGGCGTTCTCCAGACCCACAAGTCGCGACGTACACAAGGCCGTTCGTCGCGATGTGCACAAGGCCGTTTGCTGCGACGTGCATGAGGTCGTTCGTCGTGGTGTGCGAGGCAGATGTGTTCGTCGCGACGAGCGTGCCTTCGCCGTGACGAGCCCTCAGTTTCCAGCATAGATGAATTTTGGTTATTTGGGAATATCTTTTGTTATAGAAGTCCAATTGAAGTGATTTTTGATGCGTTGTAAACTAGAAACATAGATCTACAAGTTTTGTGAAGAAGTGAAGTTCTGAATCAATCTCGAATGATATGAATTTTTGAACGAAAATTAAGAATAAAATTATTGTTTCAGCATGAGTTATTGAATGAGATTTTGGTTTTTGATAAAGGGAATCTAGTGAGGCAAGAGGAGCAAGAGGAAACTCATTCCTAGGCTAGCTTGTAAGCAAGAAATTCAAGGTGGGTTCATATTTATAATAGAGCAAATAAGTCACTCATTGTTTTGTTTAATTCAAGAAAGATTTCATGCTTTAAACTGCATCATCAATGTTGCCTTATGTGCTAATGTGAATTGATTATATGTTTGCCATATGATTTGCATTCATGATTAACAAAAAGGTTTCAAAAGAGTTTTCTCATTTCAAGAACACATGTGCATGAAATCATGTTTTTCGAAATGTATGAATAGTAAGTTTACAAGCAAGTGTCAGTTTGGCAATCAAGTTTACAAGACTTTGAACCATGCATGTTATGTGGGTTTGTGGTTGTCCCAAGGACTGTCACGTGCACGTTGACTATGAAAAGGCTTTGACCGCCTGCCCGCAAGTGGCACAGGGATCCCCACAACGACTCCCTCAAGAAACTACGTCTACATAGGACCATTTCGATGGAATTGTGTGGTACGTCATGAACCCGGACTAACCCAAACCATTATGCTATGCTTATGTGTTTATGATTTGTTATCATATTTCATGCATTCATGTTTTGAGTTATACTCATGAATTGTTATAAACCAAGCATTTCGAGATAATGACATTTACATGCTCAATTACTATGGTTTCAAAAGTGTATCACGGCAATGAGTTGTCTTTTGAAAATAGTTTTACTTAGTTCTGTATTATAAATATGTATCCACGAGCTGTAAAGCTCACCCCCTTTCATCCCCATCTTCAGGTATCAAGATGGAGATCGGATGAAAGCAAGTCTAGTCGTCCGTTTGCTATGCATATGTTGACCTTTAAGTTAATCTATTGCAAGATTTAGATTTTTTTTTGGCATGCTGAGCATTTTTGGGTTTTGATTTTGATGTTATAAAATGGCATGGAATACCATTAACGTTTTGAACGCATGTATATCATGATGATATTGATTTATGGATTTGTATATATAGAATGGAAAAGTGAATTATGGTTCGTGACATGAATTATGAAATTGTATATTGAAGTGAGATATGAATGAATGTGATGTTGATGTATATAGGTTCGCATGAATTCATTGAGGGATTTAAGTTACTATTTGATTTAAATGTTAAGAATATGAATGAATAAGAATGAGAATAAGAATAAGATTTGTTAAAGATGAGATTGAGATGTTGCATGATTGCGAAGAATGTTATGAATCGAGATTGAATAAGGAGGAAAAGAAGAAAAGGAAATATTTATTACCGGTTTAGGTTTGTTTTAGTCTAAAGGTATTCCAACGCTAGTTCTTCTCAGTTAAAAGTTCTCGGATGTCGGAAATTTGTTTCAGTTCGATCGAACCATTTGTTGTTTTAGACCACTCGAATCGTTTATGTTTCTGTTCCTACGATTCGATTTGCTTTCGATTCCTTCGCTTTGATATGATTTGATTTCATGGACTTCATTTTCGCCAAGTATAAGTTTGCTCACGTTTTGCACATGTGTCCGATTATGATTTCAAGGTTGGGTTCCAGAAGCGGGATCCAACATATGTGTTGGGCCCCGAATCGTATTAAGCATGTTTAAATTATTTTGAGATTTTAGTTTGATAATTTTAATTTGGTTGGAATAAATTGAGCTTTTTATTGCTTAAGTTAGGATTATTAAATGAAGGGATTTAGTGAAATTAGATTTGTTGATAAATTAGTATTTGTGATATATTGTTAGTATTGATGTTTTAGGCTAATAAAGATTTAATGGGGGATTAGATTTAATTAGAGCTTATGTGGATTTTAGAAATTTATTGAAAGGATTAGTTAAAATTAGAGTTTAAAGCAATAAGTTGATTTGAAAGAGCAAATTAGGAAGTTAGTATATGGTTTTAAGGCTTAGGTAAATCAAGTGGGCTCAGAGCCTTTGACATATCTTTTACATGAAGAAGAATGGAAGCATTGGGCTTTGTAGTCCATTTAAGTAGCAATTTAATGAGATAAATGAGAATGAAAGGGAAACAAAATGAAAGAAGCATTTGGGCTAGGTCCATCTAAGTGATAAGTAAGTAAATATGTAGGTTTAATTAAAAGAGAAAGAAGGAAACAAAATAGAAGAGAAGCCTAATGAAGTTGTCGTATGAGAGAAGGGAAGTAAATGAAGAGTGTCGTTTATGGCATTAGGAGATGGACGAAAATTTCAAACATAAGGAGATGAAGCTTTGTCATTTTTAGCTTGGTTTAAGTGAGAATAAGAGAAGCTTCACGAACTTGCTAGAAGAAAAGAAGAAGAGAAGCTCATTTTTTTTTTAAGAAAAAAAGGGAGAGAAGGTTTCTGCCAAAGGAAGGAGAGAAAGAGAGAGATGAGTTTCGACCATGTGAGAAGAAGAAGAAGAAGAAGAAGAAGAAGAAGAAGAAGAAGAAGAAGAAGAAGAAGAAGAAGAAGAAGAAGAGAAGGTTAGGCTTCCATTAGAAGAAAACAAAAATCAAATTCGTGGGTCATGCTTAAGGTATGGGAAATTCGAAATTCATGGCTTGAATGTTAGATTGTTGTCTTTCATGCTTAACAAGGATGGTTGGAAGAGTTTCTAGAGAGAGAATAAGAAAAGAAAGGGGTTTGAGTTTCCATTGAAGCAAAAATCTGATTTCGTGGGTCGAAGATTTTCGAATTTTTGTGAATTATTTGAATAGGTTTTGATGCTAATGGGTTAGATAAAGTACGGGTAAGGTGATGTTGAATCAATTTCATGTTTTGCATTCTTTAAAATTTTCCAGCTTTGATATTGGTGTTAATTAAGGCTTTTATGCTTTGATTAAGGACAAATAGGGTAATTGGAAGTATAGGAAAGGTATAAGTGAGATTATGGAAGGTTAAAGTCAAGTTTTTCCATGCTTTAAAAATTTCCAGCATTTGATCTTTTGTTCATTAGAATTGTTATGCTTTGATTAAGGTCCAATAAGGAAATTGGAAGTAGAGGAGAGGCAATTTGGTCAATCCTAGAGCTAAAGGGATTAAGGTGGGTGATTTCTTAATAATTGAGTTAATAAGCATGTTATAGTTTATTATCAATGCTAACTATTGCTTTCCAATGATTTATAAAGTTTGTATTACTGGCTTTATGTGATGGTTTAAATTAGTATGAGATGTCTTTTGTATGTAAAGACATTGTGGAAATGTTTGTAAAATGGTTTGTTCAGTGAAAAAGGTTAGAATATGTGATTTCGACGATTATGTGAATTATAGTAAGGCCCTTTGTGGCTAAGCTTTATGAAATGTGTGAATGATATGAAAATACATGATTGCTTGGGTTTGTAGTGATCCCCTCCGTTAGCAAGTGCGCACTTGTCTATATAGGCTTCACTTTACCGCTTAGTGGCATAGAGCTCCAAATCGGACTCCCCTCTGTTCACGGCTATACATGGTCGCTTGTCGGACATGTGTAGTACGTCATGTTAGGATCACTCAAACCATTTGTTGTGTGATTTGTGTTAGATGTCGCGGTATAACCCGCAAACACACGCCGTAGTATAACCTACAAATACCTACAGGTGGGGTGTGGGGTCCAACATCAAACCATCCGTTATGTGATTTTGTGCTAGTATTGTTATTCGTTAACTTCGTAAATTATTTGAATTGTTGTTTTCTGTGGCGAGTTTTGAAAATTTGAAAAATGGTTTTTGCTTATTTCTCTTTTATTAAGTTATTACCCACGAGCCGCCAGCTCAACCCCCTCCCCCCACCATTTTCCCTCTGCAAGTCGTGGCGAGAAATTGAGTAGCCGTGACGGATTGAAGCAACTCCGATGCATTTTGTCGTGCTTTGAGAAATCAAAGCTTTAGCTTGTTCTTGATACTAGCATTTGTGTTAACTTTGATGTATTGAGCTAAAATGCCTTTGAAGCTTTGTATTTACGTATTTCCGTGAAAATGTAAGAGTGTTGAAGTTAAAGTGTATTGTATATGTTACCTTTACTATTTGAAGTGCCAAATGTAAAGTGTTTCAAGCATGTATGGTTGTATGGTTGGAAATGCTAAAAGCAAGTATAAGATAGTTTTTCCTTAAACTTTGAAATAGATAGATGTTTAAGAGTGAGATTGTTGCCAATTGCGTAAATTGATGAGATGATTTGGATTGGATTAGTAGTGGATAATTGAAGATTTGGAAGACTGAAGTGGTTTTATGCAGGTTTGAATTTTAGATTAATAAAATTGGAGATTTCAGCTAGAGTAATTTTAGGGGAAATGCTGTCAAAATTTTCATAAATGTGGCAGCAACTTCGCTTGGGTTTTTAACCTCCTAAATGGTTAAATTAGACTAGGAGGTCTTCTGGAAGATTGTAGAGCATGTTAAGATATTTAAAAATGGTATAAAATGGGTCCTTTTTAGAATTAAGATGAAAAAGTTATGAACATTTGAAAATTTCTGCCCCCTATGCTTTTGGTTCTCGGGTTACTATTCATATGGTATTTTGGGCTGAACCTTCGGAAGGGTTTTTCGCCCCTTTAAAGCAGGAATCGGGTTTTCCATCCTTCATGAAAAATGAAGAGGGCCTTTTCATCTTTCCATGGAGGTATGATATGTCTTAATCAGAGTTAGGAGTAAGAAGCTAGGAGGGTCGGAATTTGGCTGATTACTATTCATATTCTCTCGATTTTCGAAGCATTAGTTTTTCTAAACTCATTGTTCCCCTTATTATGCAAATTTGAGAGTTTTAGGAATTATACGAATGTACAGTACACCATATGACTCTGGAAATTTTTGGAATGTACTGGTGTTGTGGAAGAGCTTTGGATTAAATCCGATGAAGCAAAATAAAGTAATTTACTAAAGTCCTATGCATTGACGATCTGATACATAATTAAGAATTGCTACACTAATGATTGTTTTGAAGTTTGGATCCAGTATGTGTGACGGAACACCAAAGGCTAAGCGTGATATTAGGTACATTGAGCAGAAATTCGATATTGAGGTTTTTTAGAACTAGAGCAAAACAATGAGTCCACATTTTGGAAAATTCTAGCGAAATCAAGGAAGCTCCGATTGAAGTGATTTTCATTACTGATTTTATAGCGGCATGAAATTTCATATCAGCTTAGGAATTGGATTTTAATTTTGGGCCCTAAGAAGATTATTTTAATTGGAGGATAATTACGATGAATCTTACGAGTTTTGTACAGAGGACTTTCATTGACCTTATACTTGTATATAGGTATGAGGGTTTCGGATTAAGTAGTTGGGTTCCGGATTTGGGAATCCAACAATTATGGTATCAAAGCATTATTCGTGTAGGATATAAATTAGTGTTTGTAAGAAATAAAGTTCTGGATAAAATGAGATGAAATTGATGTGTAAATGTAAAAAGGATAACAGTTGACTAGTCTTTTGAAGAAGAATAGAATTGTTATATTAAGAATGATCAATACAAGAACAAAACTGAAATGAATATGATTTGAATAAAAGTAAATGATGGAGCCTTATCCTCGTAAGTGATCTAGAAGGGGGGTTGAATAGATCTTTTAAATGCTTTGTAAATTTCTACAAGAAAATCAGAAGTTAAAACACACAAAAATAATTTTGATAAACTTAATAGAAAAGTGTAGGGAAGAAGATCAAACACTGCTTTTATAGAGGTTCGGTGCTAAGACCACGCCCTCTACCTAAGCTCCCACTTAGGATTTTGCCAACCACTTTATTGCACACTTTGTAGTTGAGTGTGAACTTTTACAACGCCACTTGAATTCGCTCAAGTAACCTTTTACACTCGATTTGTCTTCCGGCACAAATCCTACCTCACGTGACCTTCTCACTCGTCACTCAATTGTAACAAAACAATACAAATATTGAAGAACAAATGCTCAATACAATTTGTAACAAAATAAGAGCAATAATGAGCAATTTGAAGCAATATGAGAGTATTTGAACTTGTAGAACTTGTGTGTACTCTTCTTCCATCATCCTCTATTTATACTTGAAGAAATATAGCTGTTGGAGCTCTTCTAGCCGTTGCTTAATTGGATATAGCCGTTCCTTGATAACTCCATTCCATTTTTAGCAAATTGGACCGTTGGAGCTGAATCTGTGCATCCATAAGTCGACTTGTCGAATGAATAAGTCGACTTGTTTCAACCATTTACGTAAAACTTGTAACTCCGCTCTCCAATAAGTCGACTTGTGATGTATAAGTCGACTTGTCTGCCTCGATAAGTCGACTTGTGTGTTATAAGTCGACTTGTCTTAATACATCTTCATATATAAGTCGACTTGTACTGCTCTAGTTAACTTGTTATATTCAGACCTTGATGTAAGTCGACTTGTATTACCAAATCCTTTATTATCCTTAAGCTTCAAGCCATTTTTACTTAGTAGATAACTCCCAACTTGATTCCTCATTGATTAGACACTTGCTCATCTTGATTTACTCAATCCTTTCATTGAATAATACCTGAAATAATTTCTTAACTATTTCTAGATATTTTATTATTATCAAAACATAAACCATTGGTCCAACAATCTCCCCCTTTTTGATAATGACAAAATATTTAGAAATTGACAAGAAAATTGAAAGACATAAAATTTGATCAAGGTTTCCCTTGTCTTGGTTGGTTAGGTTAACTCCCCTTTAATTCATAAATCAATGATTAGAATAGAATTCAATAAAATTGCAAATCAATGAAATGTTCAAATGAAATTTTCACTCCCCTTAATCAAATATCAATTTCAATCTTACTCCCCTTTTGTCATAATCAAAATCAATGGAGAAAATAAACTCAATCAAGATTAATGAAGATTGAAAACCAAACAACAAACACAAGTAGTAGTCATTACAAGAAAATGTCAAACCAAATGAAAACCATACCTCGACTTATTTTCCGAATCTCCTTTTATCCCGAAAAATCAATATCCAACTTAAAATAACTCAAATAAATCCTCAACGGTAATAGATGAAACTCCAATTAGGCTTTGTGTAAAACACGATGATGAAGTCTTTGGATGTAATTGCATGTGTGCCTCATATATTGACCATTTAATGTAGCAAAACACATTCAACCAAAGGAATTTAAATCACACATGCCTAACCTTAATTTAATATTCACAAACACATCTTCCTTAAGAGGTTTAGTAAAATGTCACCAATTGATCATTAGTAGAAACATGCTTCAAAACAATGTCACCTTTCAAACAATGATCACGAATAAAATGATGTCTAATTTCTATATGCTTTGTTCTACTATGCAAGTATAGGATTTTTACTCAAACAAATAGCACTGGTATTATCACAATAGATAGGAATATTTTTACCACAATACCATAATCAAGCAATTGATGTTTAATCCAAAGAACTTGGGCACAAGCACTCCCAAATGCTACATATTCAGATTCAGAAGGAAATTGCTACACTAACTTGCTTTTACTAGCCCAAGATATCAAAGATGATCCTAAGAAATGACATAAACCACTAGTACTTTTCTATCAATTCTACACCATCATGATCAGATCACTATAAGCATACAAATCAAATGAATCACAACTAGGATACCATAAACCATGATTAATAGTTCTACTCAAATATCTAAAATTCTTTTACAGCACTCAAATGAGAAATCTTAGGACAAGATTGAAATCTAGCACAAAGACATGTGGCAAACATTATATCGGGTCTAGAAGCGATTAAATACAAAAGAGAGCGATCATACCTCTATAGAGTTTTGATCAACGCCTTCTTCATTTTCATATTTTTCCAAGACCAGATTTGTCGCCATTGGTGTTGCCGCCACTTTGCATCCATCCATTTTAAACTTCTTAAAGTTCCTTGGTATACTTCGATTGGTGGATAAAATGCCATTTTTGTATTGCTTGATTTGCAATCCAAGAAAGAACTTGAGTTCTCCCATCATACTCATTTCAAACTCACCTTGCATTAAATCACTAAATTCTTTGCACAAAAAATCATTAGTGGCACTAAACACAATGTCATCAACATAAATTTGACAAATAAGCATATCATTATCAACATGTTTAATAAACAAAGTATTATCTATCTTACCACGAACATATCCATGTTGAGTTAGAAAAGTACTTAACCTCTCATACCATGCTCTAGGTGCTTGCTTTAGTCCATCTGATTGCCTTCTTGAGTTTGTAGACGAATCGGATGCTCGTGATCTTCAAATCCGTGGTTGTTTGACATAGACTTCCTCTTGAATATACCTATTTAGAAATGCGCTCTTGACGTCCATTTGATTTAATTTGATCCTTTTATGAGACGCGAATGCACATAGTAGCCTAATTGCCTCCAAACGAGCCACAGGAGCATATGTCTCATTGTAATCAAGGCCTTCTTCTTGATAAAATCCTTGAGCCACTAATTTTGATTTATTTTTAACCGCTTCACCATTCTCATCATACTTTATCCGATTTACCCACTTGACTCCAATGATGGTCTTATCCTTTGGTGGAGCTACCAAATCCCAAACATCATTTCGCTTGAACTGATTAAGCTCCTCTTGCATAGCTAAAAGCCAGTTTTCATCTTTAAGAGCTTCTTCTATATTTTTGGGTTCTACCAACGAAATGAAGGCTGAATTACTCATATTCTCATAGATATTTCTCTAGTTCTTACACCAACATTTAAATCTCCAATGACTTGCTCCATAGGATGATTCTTTGCTTTTGCCCATGATTTAATGTCGGCACGTGTTTTCTTCGTCTAGCTTCAATTCCTCAATCTTGGATTCAATTTCTTCAACTTTATTATCTGAACTCCTGCATCATCATCAAAACAAACCTTTCTGGGGTGAAATTATTTCATCAAATTTGACATGAATACTTTCTTGACACATTTAGTCCTATTATTATAAACTCTAAATGCCTTACTAGTTTGAGAATAACCAATAAACACACCAATATCGGATTTAGAGTCGAATTTTCCTAAATTGCTCTTTCCATTATTATGAATGAAAACTTTACAACCAAAAGGATGAAAATAAGAGATATTAGGTTTCTTACCTTTCCATAGCTCGTAAGGTGTCTTATTTTTGTCTCTTCGTAAGTGCACCCGGTTGATGACGTAATGCGGTGTTGATCGCTCGCCCAAAATGATTTAGGAAGATTGTACTCATTCAGCATAGTCCTGCTCATTTCTTCAAGTGAGCGATTTTTCCTTTCTACTACACCATTTTGTTACGGAGTCCTTGGTGTCGAGAAATTATGTTCCATTCCGTATTTGTCACAAAGATTTTTGAAAGGTTCACATTCGAATTCTCCTCCATGATCGGTTCTAATTGCAACGATAGACAAATTTTTCTCATTTTGAACCAATCTACACCACTTGGTAAATTCTTTAACGGCATCATTTTTATTCGCAAGAAATCTTACCCAAGTAAATCTAGAGAAATCATCCACAATAACAAGTACATATAATTTACCACTAAGACTAGCATGTCTAGATGGACCAATCAAATCCATATGCACAAGTTCAAGAATTCTAGAATACAGATTTTCTCTTTGGTTTAAAAGATTCTCTAACATGTTTGCCTTTCAAACAGGACTCACACAAATGATCTTTAACAAATTTAATCTTAGGCAAACCTCTTACAATGTCATTCTTTGAAAGCTTAGAAATTAAAGGCAATGGTGCATGTCCTAATTTTCTATGCCATAAAATGCATTTTCTTCCAATATCACCAAGCATTTTCATTAAACGAACTATCATCATGCAAGTCAACAATGTATGTGTTCCCATGTCTTAAACCAATAAAGGCAACATGATCATCCTTCTTAACTAAGCAATGTGATGATTCAAATGATACAATATAATTCATATCACAAAGTTGAGACACACTTAGTAAGTTATGTTTCAAGCCATCAACAAGCAACACATTGTCAATGGTAGGTAAAGGTTCCTTACCCACTTTACCAATGCCAATGACCTTACCTTTGTTGTTGTCTCCAAAAGTGACATAACCTTGATTCTTTGGTCTGATTTCTACGAATAAACTTTTGTCTCCACTCATGTGCCTTGAGCATCCACTATCAATATACCATGTGTTTGGAGGTTTTTTATCCCTTGCTTGTACTGCAATAGACACATTCTTTCTTCTTATAGGTACCAAGCCATTTTGGGTCCATTTTGGTTAGTCAGGTAAATCACATTAGAAGGTATATTCCCTTTTTCTACCCAAATTTTCTTGACCTTAATGCATCTCGTAGTACTCTTGCATGCAACTTCTATGTGCCCATCTTTCAAGCATCTAGCACATTGAGCAATTTTTCCATCCGTAGTGAACTTTGAAATCAAGGAACAATCTCTTTTAAACGGATCATATCCTAAACCATGTTTAGAAATTGAGTATCTTTGCAAAGATAACAAGTTCTCAAACTTTTCGTTTCCATTAGCAAATTTTCCAACCACGTATGAGAATTCCTTTCTAACTCTATCAAGTTCACAAATAAGATTTTCTTTTTCAACAAGACATGCAGAATGATCTTCTTTTGGACTATCTAAATCATCAATCGTTTCATGTAAAGCACTATTTTCAGCAACCAACTCTCGTATTTTCTTTCATAATTTTTTGTTAATCTCAATAGCTTCTTCAAAATCAGCTTGTAAAGCATCAAAGGAATCTCTTAGATCTTGGTCATTGATAGTTACCTCATTTTCATCATCACTTGATGAACTTTTGCCATAAGTGCGATTGTTTTCATCATCGCTTTGGTATGTATCCTCTTCATCACCCAAGTTGCCACCAAGCTAGTTTTCTTTTTACCTTTGTCGATTTGTCATTTTTCTGAAAGTTTGATGTTGATGATGAGCTTTGCATTCTCTAGCAAGATGTCCCGTTTTCCACATCTCCAACATTCTTCGTTGCCCTTCTTTTCGTCATAGCCTTTTGTTTTCTTTCGCGCCAAACCTCTTTCTTTCTACTGTTTTCTACCATTTAATTCTTTCCTTCGATTTTGAGAAGTCCTTGAACTTCCTTAAGTTTCTAAGCGTACATAGCGATTTCTTCATCTTCCTCGTCTTCATCTAATTCCTCATCACTTTCATCAACAAAAGTAGTGTTAGCTTTAAAAGCAATATATTTTTTAGGCTTACCTCTACCTCCTCTGGATTTGAGAATAATCTCATAGTTGATGAGTGATCCCACCAAAGCGTTGAATTCCAGATGGTTAAGGTCCTTTGACTCCATGATTGCGGTGACTTGAGAATCCCATTCCTTCGGCAGTGAACGAAGAATCTTCTTCACCTTCTCGCTATCCGTCATGTGCTTTCCCAGGTTGCCTAATCCATTTATGATTTCTGCAAAACGGTCAAGCATTGTAGAAATTGACTCACCTTCTTTCATGACGAACATCTCATAGTCGTGGAGAAGCATGTTGATTTTTGTCTCCCGGACTTGATTTGTTCCTTCATGAGTAACTCGAAGTCTCTCCCACATTTCCTTGGCAGTGGTGTAAGAATTTACCCGGTTTCTTTCCTCAACCGTTAATGCACAATATATCAGCTTCATAGCTTTGACATTGATGTACGCTTGCCTCCAATCGTTATCATCATACTCCAGCTCTGTTTTCAACTCACCATTTTCTTTCATAGGGGCTTGAAGTCCGAAGATAATGATCTTCCAGTATTCAACTCCCTCGCTAATGATGTGGTACTTCATAGGATTTTTCCAAGAAAAATAATTAGTACCATTAAACAATGGAGGACGGTTATTAGTATTACCTTCTTCCGCAAGGTTGTTGTGTGCCATCCCAGATACTTCTGCTCTGATACCAATTGTAAGTGATCTAGAAGGGGGGGTTGAATAGATCTTTAAAATGCTTTGTAAATTTCTACAAGAAAATCAGAAGTTAAAACACACAAAAATAATTTTGATAAACTTAATAGAAAAGTGTAGGGAAGAAGATCAAACACTCGTTTTTATAGAGGTTCGGTGCTAAGACCTACCTCCTCTACCTAAGCTCCCACTTAGGATTTTGTCAACCACTTTATTGCACACTTTGTAGTTGAGTGTGAACTTTTTACAACGCCACTTGAATTCCGACTCAAGTAACCTTTTACACTATATTTGTCTTCCGGCACAAATCCTACCTCACGTGACCTTCTCACTCGTCACTCAATTGTAACAAAATAATACAAATATTGAAGAACAAATGCTCAATACAATTTGTAACAAAATAAGAGCAATAGTGAGCAATTTGAAGCAATATGAGAGTATTTGAACTTGTAGAACTTATGTGTACTCTTCTTCCATCATCCTCTATTTATACTTGAAGAAATATAGCTGTTGGAGCTCTTCTAGCCGTTGCTTAATTGGATATAGCCGTTCCTTGATAATTTCCATTCCATTTTTAGCAAATTGGACCGTTGGAGCTGAATCTGTGCATCCATAAGTCGACTTGTTGAATGAATAAGTCGACTTGTTTCAACCATTTACGTAAAACTTGTAACTCCGCTCTCCAATAAGTCGACTTGTCTGCCTCGATAAGTCGACTTGTGTGTTATAAGTCGACTTGTCTTAATACATCTTCATATATAAGTTGACTTGTACTGCTCTAGTTAACTTGTTATATTCAGACCTTGATGTAAGTCGACTTGTATTACCAAATCCTTTATTATCCTTAAGCTTCAAGCCATTTTTACTTAGTAGATAACTCCCAACATGATTCCTCATTGATTAGACACTTGCTCATCTTGATTTACTCAATCCTTTCATTGAATAATACCTGAAATAATTTCTTAACTATTTCTAGATATTTTATTATTATCAAAACATAAAGGGATTTAATTTGTCAACCCCCATTGGTCCAACAATCCCTAGTAGGGACTTGAGCATAGGAAGTGAAGTATGCATGCATATGAGATATAACTTAGATTTTGATGAATGCATCATTAGCATTCATAATGTGTTTAACTTGAATGCAAGATACCTCTGATTCAGAATGTGTTATTTGTGAGAATAATTTGAAGAATTAGTTAAGCAAGTGAATGACTAAATAAATGATTAATTGAATCAAGTAAGTCTATTGGTGAGATCAATTGGAAGGGCGATTCGAGTGAAGAAGTTACTTGAGAGAATAAATTACTTGATGTGTATTCAGAGGAATTTAGAGGACGAAATTCTTTTAAGAGGGGAGATGTTGTCAGTCCTAATCGTATTAAGCATGTTTAAATTATTTTGAGATTTTAGTTTGATAATTTTAATTTGGTTGGAATAAATTGAGCTTTTTATTGCTTAAGTTAGGATTATTAAATGAAGGGATTTAGTGAAATTAGATTTGTTGATAAATTAGTATTTGTGATATATTGTTAGTATTGATGTTTTAGGCTAATAAAGATTTAATGGGGGATTAGATTTAATTAGAGCTTATGTGGATTTTAGAAATTTATTGAAAGGCTTAGTTAAAATTAGAGTTTAAAGCAATAAGTTGATTTGAAAGAGCAAATTAGGAAGTTAGTATATGGTTTTAAGGCTTAGGTAAATCAAGTGGGCTTGTAGCCTTTGACATATCTTTTACATGAAGAAGAATGGAAGCATTGGGCTTTGTAGTCCATTTAAGTAGCAATTTAATGAGATAAATGAGAATGAAAGGGAAACAAAATGAAAGAAGCATTTGGGCTAGGTCCATCTAAGTGATAAGTAAGTAAATATGTAGGTTTAATTAAAAGAGAAAGAAGGAAACAAAATAGAAGAGAAGCCTAATGAAGTTTTCGTATGAGAGAAGGGAAGTAAATGAAGAGTGTCGTTTATGGCATTAGGAGATGGACGAAAATTTCAAACATAAGGAGATGAAGCTTTGTCATTTTTAGCTTGGTTTAAGTGAGAATAAGAGAAGCTTCACGAACTTGCTAGAAGAAAAGAAGAAGAGAAGCTCGTTTTTTTTTTAAGAAAAAAGGGAGAGAAGGTTTCTGCCAAAGGAAGGAGAGAAAGAGAGAGATGAGTTTCGGCCATGTGAGAAGAAGAAGAAGAAGAAGAAGAAGAAGAAGAAGAAGAAGAAGAAGAAGAAGAAGAGAAGGTTAGGCTTCCATTAGAAGAAAACAAAAATCAAATTCGTGGGTCATGCTTAAGGTATGGGAAATTCGAAATTCATGGCTTGAATGTTAGATTGTTGTCTTTCATGCTTAACAAGGATGGTTGGAAGAGTTTCTAGAGAGAGAATAAGAAAAGAAAGGGGTTTGAGTTTCCATTGAAGCAAAAATATGATTTCGTGGGTTGAAGATTTTCGAATTTTTGTGAATTATTTGGATAGGTTTTGATGCTAATGGGTTAGATAAAGTATGGGTAAGGTGATGTTGAATCAATTTCATGTTTTGCATTCTTTAAAAATTTCCAGCTTTGATATTAGTGTTAATTAAGGCTTTTATGCTTTGATTAAGGACAAATAGGGTAATTGGAAGTATAGGAAAGGTATAAGTGAGATTATAGAAGGTTAAAGTCAAGTTTTTCCATGCTTTAAAAATTTCCAGCATTTGATCTTTTGTTCATTAGAATTGTTATGCTTTGATTAAGGTCCAATAAGGAAATTGGAAGTAGAGGAGAGGCAATTTGGTCAATCCTAGAGCTAAAGGGATTAAGGTGGGTGATTTCTTAATAATTGAGTTAATAAGCATGTTATAGTTTATTATCAATGCTAACTATTGCTTTCCAATGATTTATAAAGTTTGTACTACTGGCTTTATGTGATGGTTTAAATTAGTATAAGATGTCTTTTGTATGTAAAGACATTGTGGAAATGTTTGTAAAATGGTTTGTTAAGTGAAAAAGGTTAGAATATGTGGTTTCGACGATTATGTGAATTGTAGTAAGGCCCTTTGTGGCTAAGCTTTATGAAATGTGTGAATGATGTGAATGATATGAAAATACATGATTACTTGAGTTTGTAGTGATCCCCTCTGTTAGCAAGTGCGCACTTATCTATATAGACTTCGCCCGCCTGCCCGCTAGTGGCATAGGAGCTCCGAAATCGGACTCCCCTCTATCCACGGCTATACATGGTCGCTTGTCGGACATGTGTAGTACGTCATGTTAGGATCACTCAAACCATTTATTGTGTGATTTGTGTTGGATGTCGCGGTATAACCCGCAAACACACGCCGTAGTATAACCTGCAAACACCTACGGGTGGGGTGTGGGGTCCAACATCAAACCATCCGTTATGTGATTTTGTGCTAGTATTGTTATTCGTTAACTTCGTAAATTATTTGAATTGTTTTTTTCTGTGGCGAGTTTTGAAAATTTGAAAAATGGTTTTTGCTTATTTCTCTTTTATTAAGTTATTACCCACGGAGCCGTCGAGCTCACCCCCCATTTTCCCTCTGCAGTCGTGGCGAGAAATTGAGTAGCCGCATCGGGATTGAAGCAACTCCGATGCATTTTGTCGTGCTTTGAGAAATCAAAGCTTTAGCTTGTTCTTGATACTAGCATTTGTGTTAACTTTGATGTATTGAGCTAAAATGCCTTTGAAGCTTTGTATTTACGTATTTCCATGAAAATGTAATAGTGTTGAAGTTAAAGTGTATTGTATATGTTACCTTTACTATTTGAAGTGCCAAATGTAAAGTGTTTCAAGCATGTATGGTTGTATGGTTGGAAATGCTAAAAGCAAGTATAAGATAGTTTTTCCTTAAACTTTGAAATAGATAGATGTTTAAGAGTGAGATTGCTGCCAATTGTGTAAATTGATGAGATGATTTGGATTGGATTAGTAGTAGATGATTGAAGATTTGGAAGAATGAAGTGGTTTTATGCAGGTTTGAATTTTGGATTAATAAAATTGGAGATTTCGGCTAGAGTAATTTTAGGGGAGGTGCTGTCAAATTTTCATAAATGTGGCAGCAACTTCACTTGAGTTTTTAACCTCATAAATGGTTAAATTAGACTAGGAGGTCTTCTGGAAGATTGTAGAGCATGTTAAGATCTTTAAAAATGGTATAAAATGGGTCCTTTTTAGAATTAAGATGAAAAAGTTATGAACATTTGAAAATTTCTGCCCCCTATGCTTTTGGTTCTCGGGTTACTATTCATATGGTATTTTGGGCTGAACCTTCTGAATGGTTTTTCTCCCCTTTAAAGTGGGAATCGGGTTTTCCATCCTTCATGAAAAATGTAGAGGGTCTTTTCATCTTTCCATGGAGGTATGATATGTCTTATTCGGAGTTAGGAGTAAGAAGCTAGGAGGATCGGAATTTGGCTAATTACTATTCATATTCTCTCGATTTTGAAGCATTAGTTTTCTAAACTCATTGTTCCCCTTATTATGCAAATTTGAGAGTTTTAGGAATTAATTTGAAATTATGGATTCAATCAAAGTGAAGCAATTGGTTGAAAATTATAGAACATGAGTCCGCATTTTGGAAAATTCTAGCGAAATCAAGGAAGCTCCGATTGAAGTGATTTTCATTGCTGATTTTATAGCGGCATGAAATTTCATATCAGCTTAGGAATTGGATTTTAATTTTGGGCCCTAAGAAGATTATTTTAATTGGAGGGTAATTACGATGAATCTTACGAGTTTTGTACGGAGGACTTTCGTTGACCTTATACTTGTATATAGGTATGAGGGTTTCGGATTAAGTAGTTGGGTTCCAGATTTGGCGATCCAACAATATGTGATTCTATTGTTCTAGTTGGGGTCCGGTTTCCAAACCGAGATCCAACATAGGTGGTAGCAAAGCAAGAAAGGATTTCCAGGAACCACGCTTTATATGTATGATGATCTTAAGTTTATGCAGTTGGGTTTCGAAAACGGGATCCAACATTTGTGGTATCAGAGCGCCGGTATTATGATCTTACATGGGCGCATATGTATTAGTGATATGCATGAGAAATTGTTAAGAATTAGTGAATGGATATGATTGAATTAGTGAGAATGTAATATTGATTTGAATAAGTTTCCATGAATTAATTGAAGAACCAAATTGATTGTTCGATTGAGGTGATGAGTTATATGATCGATCATAAGAATGTGTATGATAGTGAGGTTAGAATGTCATGAGTGAGATGAAACATGGAATGCTTGTAAGATGAGATTAATGATAGAGGTATATGTATAGAAGTTCGGAAAGGTTGATTATGAATGATGATTAGTCCATGGTGAGGTTCCTTAAGAATTGGACCATTGGCTTGAGTCAAATACGTTAAGAAATACTGATTTATGGATAGTGATTGTGACAATAGTATTGATGGTATTAGATACAAGAAGTGAAACATGGTGAATAAATTGAGAAATATGTATGATGAGAACTGTCATAAGAAAGTGATTGACTATGATCTTTTAGAAGAAATTGTTTGAGAGAATCAGTTATTTGATGATTACTCATGTAGGAATTTCGAGGACGAAATTCTTTTAAGAGGGGAAGAAATGTTGGACCCCGAACTTTTCTTGAAACGTTTGAGGTATAAATTTGACTTTTAGATGAGGAATTTGTGGTGAATTATTTGTGTGCAAAGAAAAAGACAACTCAAGAATGTGAATTGTCATATGAGATTAAGATAGGTGAATTTAGCAAGTTGATGATGAGAGGGTATAAGCGTGTATATGCTTTTGTTACTGATGTCTATGATTAATTGTGGTCTAAAGTATGGTTTTGAGTTTAAATGAAATTGATAGTGAATACATTGTTGGAAGTAAAAAAAAACGAAATGTGAGAATATGAAGAATTGAGAAAGGTTGACTTTTTGGAGTAGAGAGTTGACTTTTTGATTTAAGCAAAATTTGAGAAAATGATCTACATGAAACTTGTAGATTATGTTGAAAGTTTTTTGTCGCCATGAAGTTTGATATTTTTCGATATCGGGAGTGAAAGCTATAAACAGTCAAAGTTAAGTGTTATTTGCTCTGTTTTGTGAAAATGTCCATGAGTGCACATTTAGGTGCGTAATGTGATTTGAGACAAAGTATGGACAGATATGTGTTGAATTGAGTTCAGTGATCTACATGAAAGTCATAGGAGATTATCCTAGCTTTTCAATGATGTACAATATATTATTTTTGGTTGTGGAATTTAGAAGATATGGAATTTCAAAGTTTGGATGTGATATAGGATGATAAATTCTGGCAGAACTTTGAATGAGAAATTGACCTAGTTAGAGGTTGCTATTGCTTTTAAGTCCTTCATGAAAGTTTTAGATCATGCTTTGATCTTTCCGTTACTGTCAAGTATGGAATTTCTGGACCATGAAATAGGAAGTTAAGATTTCTACAAGTTGTGGTTACTATTTAGGGTGATCCGACCCTTGCCGTTCTTTTGCTTCTAACTGTTCCGATCGACATCCGATTAATCCGATTTTCAAAGCGTTGGATTCCTAAGATAATTACCTACGTCATGATAGGAAATTATGATTGTTCTGAGATTGATTGAATCAAGATGAGTTAGATATTTTCTAAGCAAGGTTCAGTATTTTGACAATATCTTGAGCTGTAGAGATCCTTAAGTTGATTATTGTTTCTAAGTAAATTAGAGACATGGGACTACAAGTTATCTGAAGGAATTAAATTTCATTTTAGCCCCTAAGATTTTCAATTTCTAAATTGAAGTACGAAAGTTATAAGATTTTATAAGGGCATTTTGGGCATGATACTTAAGTATAAGAGTATTAAGGTTTATGTGGGAGGGCAAAATGGACATTTCCCACCCATAAGAGTATGAATTATAAGAGGAAAGAAGAAGAAAAATTAGAAAGGAGAAGGGGAAGAAGAAGGAGCCGTGGGAGAAGAAGAGGAGAGGAGAAAGCTAGGGTTTGTCGATCTTGACGAAATTGAAGCCAAATCAAGTAAGTTTAAGCATATTTCCCTATGATTAAATGAATGAAACATGTTTTGATGTTAATTAAGAGAGGATTAAGTGTTAGAAGTTGTCGAAGGAGTTTAAGCATGTTTTTGGTTTTAGGGTTAATGATTTTGTTATGTTTGTGAACAATTTTTGGGTTGGTATGAGATTAGAATGAAGTAGGAAGGATGATTTAGGGTTTAGATGAGTTGTTTGTCAAGATGGGAAGTTTGAAGATGGAAAATGGCGAAAAGTCAGGTTCGGGAGGCGTTCTCCAGACCCGCACGTCGCGACGTGCACAAGGCCATTGGTCGCGACGTGCACAAGGCCGTTCGTCGCGATGTGCACAAGGCTGTTCGTCGCGACGTGCATGAGGTCGTTTGTTGCGGCGTGCGAGGCAGATGTGTTCGTCGCGACGAGCGTGCCTTCGCCGCGACGAGCCCTCAGTTTCCAGCATAGATGAATTTTGGTTTTTTAGGAATATCTTTTGTTATAGAAGTCCAATTAAAGTGATTTTTGATGCGTTGTAAACTAGAGACATATATCTACAAGTTTTGTGAAGAAGTGAAGTTCTGAATCAGTCTCTAAAGATATGAATTTTTGAACGGAAATTAAGAATAAAATTATTATTTTAGCATGAGTTATTGAATGGGGTTTTGGTTTTTGATAAAGGGAATCTAGTGAGGCAAGAGGAGGAAGAGGAAACTCATTCCTAGGCAAGCTTGTAAGCAAGAAATTCAAGGTGGGTTCATATTTA
Source organism: Erythroxylum novogranatense (assembly GCA_029891385.1). Taxonomy (NCBI): domain Eukaryota; kingdom Viridiplantae; phylum Streptophyta; class Magnoliopsida; order Malpighiales; family Erythroxylaceae; genus Erythroxylum; species Erythroxylum novogranatense. The sequence goes on along the minus strand of CM057226.1, from coordinate 32,509,701 downwards.
TAATAGAGCAAATAAGTCACTCATTGTTTTGTTTAATTCAAGAAAGATTTCATGCTTTAAACTGCATCATCAATGTTGCCTTATGTGCTAATGTGAATTGATTATATGTTTTCCATATGATTTGCATTCATGATTAACAAAAAGGTTTCAAAAGAGTTTTCTCATTTCAAGAACACATGTGCATGAAATCATGTTTTCCGAAATGTATGAAAAGCAAGTTTACAAGCAAGTGCCAGTTTGGCAATCAAGTTTACAAGACTTTGAACCATGCATGTTATGTGGGTTTGTGGTTGTCCCAAGAACTGTCACGTGCACGTTGACCATGAAAAGGCTTCGTCCGCCTGCCCGCAAGTGGCACAGGGATCCCCACAACGACTCCCTCAAGAAACTACGTCTACATAGGACCATTTCGATGGGATTGTGTGGTACGTCATGAACCCGGACTAACCCAAACGATTATGCTATGCTTATGTGTTTATGATTTGTTATCATGTTTCATACATTCATGTTTTGAGTTATACTCATGAATTGTTATAAACCAAGCATTTCGAGATAATGACATTTACATGCTCAATTACTATGGTTTCAAAAGTGTATCACGACATTGAGTTGTCTTTTGAAAATAGTTTTACTTAGTTATGTATTATAAATATGTATCCACGAGCTGTAAAGCTCACCCCCCTTTCATCCTCATCTTCAGGTATCAAGATGGAGATCGGATGAAAGCAAGTCTAGTCGTCCGTTCGCTATGCATATGTTGACCTTTAAGTTAATATGTTACAAGATTTATATTTTTTTTGGCATGCTGAGCATTTTTGGGTTTTGATTTTGATGTTATAAAATGGCATGGAATGCCATTAACGTTTTGAACGCATGTATATCATGATGATATTGATTTATGGATTTGTATATATAGAATGGAAAAGTGAATTATGGTTCGTGACATGAATTATGAAATTGTATATTGAAGTGAGATATGAATGAATGTGATATTGATGTATATAGGTTCGCATGAATTCATTGAGGGATTTAAGTTACTATTTGATTTAAATGTCAAGAATATGAATGAATAAGAATGAGAATAAGAATAAGATTTGTTAAAGATGAGATTGAGATGTTGCATGATTGCGAAGAATGTTATGAATCGAGATTGAATAAGGAGGAAAAGAAGAAAAGGAAATATTTATTACCGGTTTCGGTTTGTTTTAGTCTAAAGGTATTCCAACACTAGTTCTTCTCAGTTACAAGTTTTCGGATGTCGAAAATTTGTTTCAGTTCGATCGAACCATTTGTTATTTTGGACCGTTCGAATCGTTTATGTTTCTGTTCCTACGATTCGATTTGCTTTCGATTCCTTCGCTTTGATATGATTTGATTTCATGGACTTCATTTTCGCTAAGTACAAGTTTGCTCACGTTTTGCACATGTGTTCGATTATGATTTCAAGGTTGTGTTCCAGAAGCGGGATCCAACATATGTGATTCTATTGTTCTAGTTGGGGTTCGGTTTCCAAACCGGGACCCAACATAGGTGGTAGCAAAGCAAGAAAGGATTTCCAGAAACCACGCTTTAGATGTATGATGATCTTAAGTTTATGCAGTTGGGTTTCGAAAACGGGATCCAACAGGTGTTACATGAATAACTGAATGTATAGCTTAATTCGTCTAATTCAATGGAAATCTTTAATTTTTCCACACACAAAAATAGAGAGTAATGACATTGATTATATCTAGGAATTTGAAGCTCAAAATCTAGATAGTTATTGCAACATAAATAGTGCTCATGTATTTTGTAGCGCCCCCTTACCGTAGAGTATACACCGGGACGCCCGTAGGTTTTACTGATGCATAACCTACGATGAGGGTGCACTACGATTCGATCATTTCCACAAAATATCCCAAAAGATCCCCAGCTGACCGACCTGTGGGCCATGCTCCTCTCGCCGGCACTCACACAAAGCAGAAAAGTCCCTTTATGTCTGAGCTAGAGTCAAACTATCGCTGTCCTGAAAAATAAATGCAATGTTGGGTGAGTTTATGAACTCAGTGAGAAACCATCATCGATGGTCCACCCAACTCATGCATAGGCAAAAAATTCACACTATAACATATATTATCACAATCAAGAATCACATGCATTCAATTTCACATTTATAAAGCGTCGCCTTTCATACAATTCACATTTAAACATTCATATATATGCAATGTACATGTGGCTCTTTCATTTTCTTTTCGTTGTTGTGACCGACCGCTTTGAGCTCATATCGTTGAGCCATTGGCTCGAAAGCGTTGGGCTCGAAGCCTATACGTTGAGCATAAAGCTCGAAAATCGCCGCCACGAGGCCTCGTGAGTTGAGCTTAAAGCTCGAATACGGTGGTCGATCGGTCACAATCATCAATTATCGATCATGCATGATGGCATGAATGCACATGTTACAAATCCCAAAAATCGTGCCACAACCTAATATCACTATCCAATTTGCATTTGAAACCACTGATTAACAATTAATGCACAATTTACACTTCTATAGCACATTTCAATTATTTCGAACACCTGTGGTCCGAAATCAATCAAAACAAACACATAGAATACATCCTTAACTCCACATGGCATAATTGCATACAATATAACACATATAGGTTGAGAAACCAACTAGGTTACTCACCTCAGAACTTTCGAGCTACTGCCGGGAAGTCTCGCCTACGTCGGACAATCGACAATCCACTGGCACCTCTATCACAATCAAAACATAACTAACATTACTAATTGTAGCAATTTCAATGCTCAATGATGCATATGAATTGAATAATGTACGTACTATACATGTTATGACATTCCCGACACTAATCCGAATTTCCCAATCTCAAGTTCTAAATCCCGAATTCATAATCTCCAAATTGAAATCAATCCATATTCAGTTGAATCATCAAATTCCTAAATTCCAAATTCAAAAACCTCAAAACTTAATTTTCTGAAAATGGCCTTCCTCGCCGCGGCGAGCTCCTATCTCTTCGCTTTGCGCGGCGAACAAACGTCTTCGTTGCGGTAAGCGACGACAGTAGAAGTCGCGATGTCGCCTCTCCCATTTGGCCAGTGGCGCGCCTTCCTCGCTAGTCGTGGCGTGCGGAGCTGCCTTGCTCGCCGTGGCGTGTTCTTCGTGCGCCGCGGCGTGCAATCGCAGACACGCCCAGAAAACCTAGAAATTTCCAGATTTTTCAGTTCCAATTCATTTCTTTCCATTCTAATCACTCTAAAACAACTTCCTATCCTTAACACAACTCATTCCTAAGCTTAGATCCACTAAATAACCATTATTCAACAATTACCCAAAAATCAAAATCACCAAATTTCCTCCTAACCCTATCTTCCGAAACTTTTAAATTTTCAAACCATTATACCTTAATTCAATGCTCAAGTCTAACTCAAATCTAACTATTTAAAACATAAATAAGTAGGAACTTACTTGATTAAAGTCTTAAACCTTCCAAATCACCAAGAGAATCCAAGTCTCAAGCCAAATCAACACCCACGGCACCCACGACAACACGAAAATCCAAACCCATCTCTAACCTTTACAACACCAAACTCAAGGATAGATTCAAGGATGGAAGGGGAAGTCAAGAATAAGAAGGAAAATCAAGAAGCAATAAGGGAAGAAATCACGATGGAGGAGGGAGGAAACTTCAAGTTTTTCTTTCACAGGAAACAAGCATCGTGATTTTCAAATTCAAAGAAGGAAGTTTATAAACTAAAGAGACTTAAGGCTTGTTTGGCAAATTCATTTGCCACAAGTCCAATCCGAACAACCTCGAGTCAGTTTCTAATTCTAATTTCTCCCGAATTCCAATAACTAGGAATAAAAATTCCTAAGATCATAACTCCAATTATTTCATACAAATTTCCAATTAATCACGGAATCGGAACTCGATTAATCAGTCAATAGTCAATTTTTCGGTCCGGACCTAATACTCTGAAAATTTCAGAAAAATTCGTATAAACAAAAATAGAAAACTCATAATCGTATACTCCAATTTCATAATTCAATTTCCTAACTTTCATTTCTAACTCAAATTCAATTTTCGAACTTAACTTGACCTAATTATCACACATGCCCTAATCATCTCCAAATTCAAGTTATCCAAATCAAACCGGACATATGTCATACATGTATGTACGTACGAATACCAGTACAATCATTGCCAATTATACATAATGCAATAATGCATGCACATGCCAAATACATATGAAATGAACTGTACCCATCCCATCGATGATGGGATGTTACAATTCTCCCCTCCTAATAAAAATTTCGTCCCGAAATTTCTTACCTGACTGATCGAACAGATGAGGATACTGCCTCCTCATGTGCTCCTCAGTCTCCCAAGTCGCCTCCTCAGTCGAATGGTTCTTCCAAAGGACTTTCACCAATGGAATAACCCTAGATCTCAACAGCTTGACCCGCGATCCAATAATCTGCACCGGCTTCTCAACATAACTCAAATCACTGGCGATCTCTATCTCCTGAGCCGGAATCACATGAGTTGGGTCAGAATGATATCTCCGAAGCATGCTCACATGAAAGACGTCATGCAACTGAGACATCTCACTCGGCAACGCCAATCTATAGGCCAACGGTCCAATCATCTCGGTAATCTCATACAGACCGATATACCGAGGACTCAACTTGCCCTTACGACCAAATCTGAGAACTCCTCTCCACGGAGACACTCGGAGGAACACTCTATCACCCACAGCATACTCCATCTCTCTCCGATGTTGATCCACATAACTCTTTTGCCTATCCTGAGCCGCCTTGATGCGACTTCGAATCAGCTGTACCTTATTCATAGTATCCTGGATCAGCTCGGGACCCTCTAACATCCTCATACCCTCTTCATCCCAGTAAAGAGGGGATGTGCACGGTCGTCCATATAATGCCTCATACGGTGCCATGTCAATGCTACTGCATCGATTATTATAAGCAAACTCTACCAGAGGCAACATCGATCCCACGCACCTCGTAACTCTAATACATGCTCTCAACATATCCTCAGCATCAGATAGTCCTCTCACTCGCCCATCCGCTCGAGGATGAAACGATGTCTTCAAGTTCAATCTCGCATCTATAGCCGATCGCAAACTCCTCCGTAACCTCAAAGTAAACACTCGATCCCTATCTGACACTATCGATACTTGGACCCCATGCAGTCAAACTATCTCTGCCACATACTTCTGGGCCAACTGATCGAGGGTATTGCTCTCCCTCACTGGCAAGAAGTGAGCCGATTTAGTCAACCGGTCCACTATAACCCAGATAACATCACACTGCCTCGGCGTCCTAGGAAACCCTATAATAAAATCCATCGTAATACGTTCCCATTTCCACTCCAGAATGGGCAACGAATGCAATCTTCCCACTGGGGTCTGGTGCTCAGCCTTAACCTGCTAGCACGTCAAGCACCGAGAAACAAACTCCGCTACATGTCTCTTCATACCGGGCCACCAGAAATGCAACTTAAGAGTGCGATACATCTTGGTGACACCAGGATGCATGGCATAAGTAGCCAAATGAGCCTCCTCCAAGATCTCTCGTCTCAGATCATCTATATCTGGAACACACAGCCTCTGACCCATCCACAAAGTACCATCTCTCAGCTCAAACTCAGAAAGCCATCCAGATCTGACTCTATCCATCAATCTCACCAACGCTGGATCCCGATCTTGCACTCTCCTGATCCGCTCATGCAATACCGGCCTGAGCCTCAAAGTCGCAATCAAAGCTCCATCCTGACCCAAATCCATCTGCACATTAAGAGCTCTCAACTGAACTAAACACGACAACCTCGAAACCTGAATCTGAGTTGCACTACCATGAGATCTCCTACTCAATGCATCAGCCACCACATTGGCCTTCCCGGGGTGGTACTCGATAGTACAGTCGTAATCCTTAAGCAACTCTAACCATCTCCTCTACCTCAGATTCAACTCTCGCTGACTCAACAAGTATCTCAAGCTTTATGATCGGTGAAGATCCGAACGCTCCCATACAAATAATGTCTCCAGATCTTCAAAGCAAACACAACTGCTGCTAACTCCAAATCGTGCACAGGGTAATTAATCTCATGGGATCTCAACTGTCTCGAAGCATATGCTATAACTCTCCCATGCTGCATCAGCACACAACCTAAACCCCGCTGCAAGCATCATCAAGACCTCAAACCTCCGCCCAGATGGGTGGCTAACACCGCACCGTAGTCAGTGATGATGTATCTCCTCGAAACTCCTCTGACACTCCTCTGTCCAACTGAAGGCTACTCCCTTCCTCAGAAGTCTTGTCAAAGGGGAAGAAATAACATAAAATCTCTCGACAAACCTCCGGTAATATCCTGCTAGACCGAGGAAACTCCTCAACTCTGACACATTCCTCGGAATCTCCCAACTCCTCATCGCTTCAATCTTGTGAGGATCCACCCGATACCCTCACCAGACACAATGTGGCCTAAAAACACCACCTCATCTAGCCAAAATTCACACTTAGTGAATTTGGCATACAGCTGCCTATCCCTCATAATCTGCAGCACTATCCTCAGATGATCCGCATGCTCCTGTCTACTCCTCGAATACACCAAAATATCATCGATAAACACAATCACGAACTGATCCAGGTAGGGCTGAAAGACTCTATTCATCAAAGCCATGAAGGCTGTCGGGGCATTAGCCAACCAAACGGCATCACTAAGAACTCGAAATGCCCATTCCTGCTCCTGAAAGCACTCTTAGGCACATCGGCCTCTGCGATCCTCAACTGATAGTATCTGGATCTCAAATCCAACTTGGTAAACACCTGAGCTCTCTGCAACTGATCAAATAGATCATCGATCCTAGGCAATGGGTACTTATTCTTAACTGTAACCCGATTCAGCTGCCTATAATTGATGCACAGCCTCATAGTCCCGTCCTTCTTCTTCATAAACAAAACTGGAGCTCCCCACGGCGAAACACTCGGTCTAATGAACCCCTTATCCAACAACTCCCCTGAATCGAGCCTTAAGCTCCCTCGCCCACGGTGCCATCCTATACGGAGGTATCGATATAGAGCGGTACTTGAACGAGGTCAATCTCAAACTCGCTCTCCGATCCGCGGCAAACCGGTAACTCCTGAAACACATCTAGAACTCCCGATCACGTGGACATCCCGCAAACTCGCCGCACTCTGGAATCCACCACACGCGCCAAATAAGCCTCACAATCCCCTCGCATCAATCTCAAAGCACTCATGAATGAAATCATCTGGCGGCATCGCCGACTAACACCTCAAACATCGCTTCTAGTCGACCAGAGACTCCAACACGACCTCCTTGGTATAACAATCCATAATAGCCCTATGGGCAGTGAGCCAGTCCATCCCCAAAATCAAATCTATCTCCCGAAGGGGCAACACTATCAGATCTGCATGCAACTCCGACTGATCAATCATGATCGGACACCCCTTGCAGACCTCTCCCAGAATTGTAGTACTACCTAGAGGTGTACTCACCTCTAACCCATACTGCAACATCTCCCTATCCACATGCAATCTACATGCCACATGCGGTGCAATAAAAGAATGCGTGGACCCTGGATCTATCAATGCATAAACCTCAATGCTAGAGATCAGAAGCAAACCTGCAACCACATCAGGAGAATCCTGGGCCTCCTGCCTGGTCATAGCGTAGACCCTTGCCTGGGACTGCGGCCTGCTACCTCGTCCCTCGGACCCCACAAAGGAATCTCCACCTCTACCTCGGGCTCTGCCTCGGCCCCTAAATCCAGGTCCACCGCTATGGCTCTGCTACACCGTCGAGCTACTACCAGCTCTCCCACTGGCAGCCGACTGAACTCCCAAAGTCAGAGGACAACTCCTAATCATATGATCCATAGATCCACATGCTAAACAGGCTCCTGTCACTCTCCAGCACTCTCCATTGTGCCTCTTATCACAATGCACACACACTGGTAAAGCCTGCCCTGATCCTCTGCCACTACTACTGCCACTACCAATCTGCCTAAATCTCCTCTCTCAATGTAACCCGACCGTATCGATTCTCCCGCCGATCTGAACTCGCTCAAGGCTCGCTCAAGCTCCTACCAGAGCTACCCTGACTGTCGCTAGATCTCTTGCCTCCAGATCCTCGACCGGTCTCACTGACTCACCTCAAAGTCGCTTTATCCTCACTGCAGCTGCTCTCAACTCTACAAAGGTACCCATATCTGACCGGGCTAACCTGGTACGAATCTCCAGATTAAGCCCTCCCTCGAATCTCCTGCACCTATCAGCCTCAGAGGCAATCGAGCGAAGCATATCTTCGACATTCATCAACTCGACCTCATAATCGGCCACTGACAATGGACCCCTGTCTTAGCTCAAAGAACTCCTGCATCTTCATTTCCAAGTAGACCTTGGGCTTGAAATTATCCCGAAAGGCCCTCAAAAAATCAGCCCAAGTCAGAACACAAGGTCTGGTGGAACTACCCGGGACGGTCTTCCACCACTGATAAGCCGGACCCTGGAGCAAAGAGACAGCATAATCAAAGTGCTCCTCAGGGTCGCAATCCATCTGATCGAGGACTCGCTCGGTCCTCTCCAACCAAATCTCAGCCTCAGCAGGGTCTGTGCTGCCATAGAAATCCACAGCTCCCTGCTTACGCAGACGATCATACCTCTGCTCCCGTCTCATGGGAACTCTAAGAGGCTGCTCCTCATACAGAGGCACTGAAGACTCCCTACTCGCTCCGACTGATCCTTGGTCAGCTGGTTGATCTACCTGATCACCAAGAACGGATGACCTACAATAAAACCACAATTCCGATCAATTTCTGCCTTTCTTACGAAATTCAAGCCTAAAATGTACTATGCCCAAAAGATGTCAAACCATGCTCTGATACCACCTAATGTAGCGCCCCCTTACCGTAGAGTATACACCGGGATGCCCGTAGGTCGTACCGATGCATAACATACAATGAGGGTGCACTACGATTCGATCATTTCTATAAACCTCATGGCATCAATATAATAAAGCTGTAATATCGAATTCACTAAATTTTTAAAACCCAACAGTACTTCTCATTTCATCTCTTAAAACCATAAGTACATCATCAGTCATATATATACAGCTGTACAAGCCCAAAAGAACTAACACAACTCCTAGATAAGTCATCCATAAAATATCCCAAAAGATCCCCAGCTGACCGACCTGTGGGCCATGCTCCTCTCGCCGGCACTCACACAGCAGGAAAAGTCCCACTGTCTGGAGCTAGGAGTCAAACTATCGCTGTCCTGAAAAATAAATGCAATGTTAGGTGAGTTTACGAACTCAGTGAGAAACCATCATCGATGGTCCACCCAACTCATGCATAGGCAAACAATTCACACTATAACATATATTATCACAATCAAGAATCACATGCATTCAATTTCACATTTATAAGGCGATACGCCTTTCATACAATTCACATTTAAACATTCATATTTATGCAATGTACATGTGACTCTTCCATTTTTTTTCGTTGTTGTGAGCGTGCGCCTGAGCTCATATATGTTAAGCCATTGGCTCTGAAAACATTGGGCTCAGAAGCCCTAATACGTTGAGCATAAAGCTCGAAAATCGTTGGGCACGAGGCTCGCGTGCGCTGAGCTTAAAGCTCAATACGGTGGGTGCATCGGTCACAATCATCAATTATCGATCATGCATGATGGCATGAATGCACATGTTACAAATCCCACAAATCGTACACAACCTAATATCGTATCCAATTTGCATTTGAAACCACTGATTAACAATTAATGCACAATTTACACTTCTATAGCACATTTCAATTATTTCGAACACCTGTGGTCCGAAATCAATCAAAACAAACACATAGAATCCATCCTTAACTCCACATGGCATAATTGCATACAATATAACACATATAGGTTGAGAAACCAACTAGGTTACTCACCTCAGAACTTCCGAGCTACTGCCGGGAAGTCTCGCCTACGTCAAACAATCGGCGATCCATTGGCACCTCTATCACAATCAAAACATAACTAACATTACTAATTGTAGCAATTTCAATGCTCAATGATGCATATGAATCGAATAATGTACGTACTATACATGTTATGACATTCCCGACACTAATCCGAATTTTCCGATCTCAAGTTCTAAATCCCGAATTCATAATCTCCGAACAACCTCGAGTCAGTTTTTAATTCTAATTTCTCCCGAATTCCAATAACTAGGAATAAAAATTCCTAAGATCATAACTCCAATTATTTCATACAAATTTCCAATTAATCATGGAACCGGAACTCGATTAATCAGTCAATAGTTAATTTTCCGGTCCGGACCTAATACTCCGAAAATTCCAGAAAAATTCCTATAAATCCACAAAAATAGAAAACTCATAATCGTATACTCCAATTTCATAATTCAATTTCCTAACTTTCATTTCTAACTCAAATTCAATTTTTGAACTTAATTTGACCTAATTATCACACATGCCCTAATCATCTCCAAATTCAAGTTATCCAAATCAAACCGGACATATGTCATATATGTATGTACGTACGAATACCAGTACAATCATTGCCAATTATACATAATGCAATAATGCATGCACATGTCAAATACGTATAAAATGAACTGTACCCATCCCATCGGTGACGGGATGTTACATATTTTATGTAGATTGGTACTTGCTTATAAGTAATTTTTCCATTTAAAGGTAAATTGGAAACGGAGAAAATGTTTTGTTAATATGGTTGTATTAGTATATCACCACGGGCCTAACTAAAGTAATTTAACTTACTGTCTTAAATCATTAAAGTTTTTATATCTAGAGGGAGATAAATTGATGTTTGATATTTGATTGGTATAGGTTTTTATCAACCATAATTGACGACGAATCTTCCAAATCAACTGGCAGAAGTCGTAGTTAAATGCAATATGATGAGAAAATTTTTGTTGCTGGGAATGTCAAAGCTCTTTGGTCATTTCTTAGACCAACAACACTATTAAAAGAAGATTTTATAGATATCCTAATTATGAGGTTAGTTAATTATTAATAATAAAATAGTTGTAAATAAACTCTGTCACATTATTATAGAAAGACGGATGTAATTTTTTCAGTTGGTAGACAAAGATTTCGATAAAAAAGTGAAATCAATTATAAATAAATTAAGAGTTGATAATAAAAGGTAGAAACTTGTGAATAAGAAGTTAAAGATAGTAAATGCATAGATAATATACATGAGCTATATAGAGAACTGAAATACGTAAAATTGCATTGAAATTTATAGTATCTAAGGCAAGAGGATTGCAGGAAGATAATTTATAATAGAATATGTGACGTAATATTTGTAGTTATACTTATAGCTCTCCTCAATGAAAAGTTAAAGAATATGAAATTCATAAATTTCTTGTAGGTTGTATGACCTAATATATTATCAACTTTTCTAGTTATTTAAGCTAAGAGATGAGAGTTAATGTAAAACTATAATATTTTCTAAGGTATTGGTATTTGCCCATTTGGCTCCATTAATTATCTATTCTTTAAGTAATAAAATGGGAAGAAGAGAAAGAGAAGATAGTAACTATAAGATAAAATATCTTACCAAAACTAGTACACCATATCAAGGAAATTATCATCATCATACATGATCTTAATCATATATAAAAGGCTAATTTCAATAACAAGTAAATCCAATAACATCTTCCTTTTAAACAAAATCATCTTCTAGTTGTAAGCTAATTCTAATAGGAAGGAAATACCATTTAACCAACTCTAAAATATAAGGAACAATTTGATAATTAGGTTTAATGCTAAATAACTTCCATTATAACAATCTAAATCCATAATATAATTCACAATAATGAAACTTTATAACAATTCAAAATGGAATAATAGACAATCAAGTTTGACTTAAGTTCAAGGTCAAATTCATAAGCCTTCTTCTCTTTACATCACTCTCATTAATTAAGGTTGATGAGGTGATGCTATTCCCTCCATTTTATTGCAATCCTCTAATTTGAAAGCTAATTTTAGTTTGGGAATTATATTTTACAATAATGGATCTTCGAGAGTTTCCTTGCTTCAATATATTAATATTTTCTCTATATTGCTTATATATGACAATATTAATGGTTATTTAGTATGCTTGCATAATTTCAAATAGATACTAATATAACATAGTTCTGCATGTAAGTTAACTTACATGGTACTTAATTTGATCTAATAGACTCACTGAAGTATAATCCCTATCCACTAATCCTTCTCCCCCTGTCCTTATCTCTAGCTTTACCTCTACCTCTACCTCTACCTCCACCTTTATGTTTTCACTCTACCTTTTCTTCTTCCTCTAACCATTGTTTGTGTACTTTCATAATCTTCACAATTCTCCTGTCTAATCACTTTATATGAATGTGTAATATTTATTGGCATAATGTATGTTAAATTTGTAAATTGAACTCCTTCACTTTTTCTCCTCATATTGGTGCTTGATGATCCGGACACCTATATAAATATTGAAAAATTAGGAATAAATGGTAATTAAAAATCAATTTAAAAATTAAAGTGAAATTGCTTACGTTTATTACATTTTTGCATCATCTTTCATTGTGCCCTTATTGTCCACATATGGTGCACGTCATCCTTCTTCGATATTTGGTAGCTTTTCCTATTTTAAGTTACTTAAATCTCTCTCTCCATTATGTGGCTTTAGTGAGTACTTGTATGTTGGCATATATCTCTTCTTACTATAATATATGTCAATGTGTTTATCTAGATTATAATGACTATAATAAATTGTAGCCACGACACAAGGATAAGGCATCCCTGTCAGATCCCAGTATCTATACATATAAGTACAACTACTAATTCTCATACAAAATCATTATAATCCATACTCAACTTCACTCTTATTAGCTCCATTCCAATTAATAAAGCAACTAAAGCTTTCTCTTTTATTCTCCTCTAACATAGTTAAAAATTTTGGTAATATATTATGATCCTTTTTCTCCCTAAAACACTTTTTTATTTTAATATGCTCCAACATGCTAATAATAAGCTTTACCCTAGTCTCTAAAATCCAACTATTGAAGGTCTTCTTAATATTATTATCCATATAATCACATCTAGGATAAATACTAAAAATATGTCTTCCATCATGTTTCCTTAAGATATTCTAATAGATTTTGAACATAACAAGACCTCAATTCATTTAGAACATGAAATTGATCATTGAAATAAGGGACAAAGGTGGCTTTGACTATCCTTCAGAACTAAAACTTGAGAGTATCTCTATTCCATCTTTGCCTCCAATTAGCATAACGCACACATTCTATACTCAACATTAGGTAGCAAGTCTTTAATTGCATTAAAAAGACTAAATAAAATTAAATACCGATTAGAACAAATAATAACATAAAATATACAAGCATATATAAGTAACAGTACGAGAACATACCTTATGCATGTCAAATATGAATGTGAAGCCACTGTCATTTTCAATTTATATATCTAAAACTAGAAGCTCTAATAATCACTTCCCACGTTTCTGTACATTCAACATCGACTACACCCTAAGTAATAGGAAGCATTTAACTATTTCCACCCCTTCCAACAATAGCCACTAACTTTCCTTTACATGTCCCTTTTAAGAAATATCCATGAAGTCCTATTGTTAGTCTACAACTTTCAATCCAATCCCTTTCGCGATCATTGAAACAAATATAAAATATTTCAAACATTCGTTTACCATTAACATTATTTATTATTCTAACTACCTATGTTTTACTCTTCACCTGTTTATCATACCCATTCAATTTAGTCTACATGACACCTATGCATCATCTTAATGACAATAATCTTTACTCTTTTATAAGTATTAAAACTCATATCTACTTTTAACTCCTTCCATAATAAGGCCTTTAAGTTTGCCACCTTGATGTTTAGTTTTCCTTCAATCTTATCCTTATAGTGGCTTGCAATCTATTTAGATAAGATGAGCTTATAATATTAGTGGTTGCACAACTATGATTAGGCTTATATCTCTTCACAAAAAAAAAATTGTCATTTCTTTCTATACTTATAAAAAGTAACCAAGGATGTTGTGGTGCACATCTCACTTTAACAAACTTCTCATTTTTCATATATTTTAGGCCCAAACTCTTTGCAATGGAGTATTTTACAACTACCCCTTGAATTCCTTAGCATTTTTTAACTTCAAACCATCAGCTCAAGTTGGAATTTTGGATCTAGGATAATAATTATTTTTACACTTAGCTCTTAGTGCACTGTCGGCATCCTCATCTAAACTTCTGTAGTACTAACTTGGGTCATCGCCTTTAATATGCTTAGTCTTTTTTAGATTCAAAACCCTCTTGTTTATTTTCATGTGTGTGTTATCTTTTATCATTTTCAATTTCATCATTCATAGCCTCATCTTCAAATCTTCTCTTAGAGTTCCTTTATTTTTATTTGATCTCATAGCCTATAACTTATCATCATCTCTTCTATTATCACATTCCAAATCAGTCAGCAAATCATCCTCACTAACTTCATTTTCAGTAGAAGAATTTAGCACATTTTTAATTGACACGTTCTCAACTTTAGTTGACACCATCAATTTTAGTTTGCCTACCCTCTACTTCAGTTTGAACATCCTCAGTTTCAATTAGCATGCCCTCAACTTCAATTTAGACACCATCAAATTTAGTTTTCATACCCTTAATTTTAATTGGCACACCCTTTAATTTAGTCTGAACACCCTCAAATTCACTTTGCACACACTTAATTTTAGTATGCAAACCTTTTACTTCAATATTCATACCTTCTACTTCAAGCACATGACTATCATCATTCTCATTTTACACCACAATGTTTTCTTCATTGTAGCCTCTAACATCTAAATTACTCACTCCCAAAACAACCAATTCATCCTTTGTATAATTATTTTCTTCTTATTCACTAGTTTTTGAACCACATTATCATTACCATCATCCACATTATTTGCTTTTGATGCTTCTTTTGCATTGTACTCGTGCTCAAAATGAAACTCCATTTTTCCATATTTTAAAACAATTAAGATAAGTCATTTATCTTGAATCATCTTCAATCTCAACCAATCCACCTTCTTCATGTTTATATAGGTGCCTGTAGTGCACTTGATCTAACATGTTATATCAATTTCTCTTTATAGTTATCACATTATTAAACTAATATAATTTGTCTGGTTCAATATCTTCATCAAAAATTTTACTACCACTAATATACTAAAATGAGTTATGCCTATCAATTTCTTCCTATAATAAAAGAATTCCTTTTCCAACAGGATTCTATATCCTAATAAAACAAGAATTAATGTCAATAAGATATTAAAGGTATCACATAACAAGATATATCAATAACAATATCATTTTAATGCACTCTAATATTGAATAAAAGACATATCAATATCATTTTAATGCAAAATTCAATATATATTGTAACTTTTTCATTGATAAATGCATTCCGATATACACTCTAATATGTATTACTTAGCGTTTTCAAGTTAAGATAAACATATATTGTATTTTTATTTTCTCTTCATTGAAATATGTATGTTGATGCCCTACATTCTTTCAAACACATTTAAAAGGAAGTTGAAATTTTAAAATTTGTGACATTCAGAAAACTAAACAATTTTGTGAAAAATAAAAACATCCTGGCTATAAATAAAGTTTTAAGGTAAACTTCATTCAACATTCAAGTTAGGACTTAGTTGAAGTAGTCATCTCAAGCTAATCAAGCAAAAAGAAGTATAAGTTAATAAAGGAGCATTGGGATCTAGATGTCCATTGTAAGGAGAGTTGCTTCAAACTAATATGCTATCTAGATTGGTATAAATAAAATAATCCAAATAAAGAGAGAAATAAGAAAGAATTTGAAGACATACTATGGCATTAGTGGGAGGAAAATAACAATTTTGTTATATTTGAAGGGAGTTCTCTTATATATTTCAACATGTCCTTTGAGGCACCTCTAAACGTAAGAAAGCAACCTAATGATTCAGGTTTCCCTTATAAACTAGAGATTGATGGTCTTTGGTTAAAGGTTTGGTTATGTTATTTAATTGCTCTCTAAGTTGTCTTATATAATGCAAATTTATCTTGTAATTCCTTTATGTTTATAAGTATAGGAAAAAGGGTTCATAAATATAATAGATTATGCTAAAGCAACCTATTTTTATCTTAAAATTAGATTTAGGTTTTAACCAGAAGTCATCAATTTGTTTGATTTTTTTAAAATATATGAATACCAAAAGTCTACGAGTCATATCTTTATAGTATAAACAGTATCGTTCCCACGAGGATTATTATTGATCACCTAAAATTTTTTGCAACACTTTGTTTAAGGTAAACAATGTAATAATTGTAACTAGAAAATAAACTAAACTAAAGAAAATTGATAGTTGAATAATTAACAAAGCAGCAGTGAACTTATGATAATCAATGATAACAACATAGGAATTACTTCTATCCTTGTATTGTTTTCACCTCACCCGCTTGATTTAATAATGCTTGAACCTATATTTCCAATAGTTACCCTTTCTCGAGATCTAACTAAGTAATCTCAATTGAAATAGATAAAATTGAATTGTGACCTTTCAATCTCTCAAAACGCTTCCTAACTATCCAATTGGATTTGAGGCAATCATATGGGTAAATAATAGATAATTAAGATCTCTCTTCAATTGCCTATTAATATTATGTTTATAGGTTTATTATGATACCAGCTCTAGCTTTGCAATATAAAACATATTTTTCAACATAAATAATATCCACCACATAGTATATTTCTATTAAATCAAGAACATAAAAGTTTAACATAACGATTCAAGAATAATTCCTAAAATAAATTTAATGATTCATAGCTAAAATAAATCCACAATTGCTCATTATCAACATTTAAGAACGAGGAAAGAAAAGGAAAGAGTAAAAGATTGGATCTTGGTTGTATTCTTCTTCTTATCCTTGAGCTAGAAAATTCTGCAGCTTTATTCTTCCTGATTTTTTACCTCTTTAATCTCCTTGTTAGATGTCCCAGTCACCTCTTTCTTGTGTTTTTGTTTACCTTAAATACATCTTGATCCTCCTAGGGCTCTTTCTAGTGTTTCCTCATTTATTCACATTATAGAAATATGCCAAAATCATTAAAAATACAAAAAAAAACTTGAAACCTAAAAATTTGTGTATGTGCATAATTGTCACAGTCCTCTTCCTCCACCTTCTTCTTAAACTTTTTTTGAAGTTCACTATCGCAACTCATCATCCAAACACATTAAACATCCCCTAAAACATGCATGAAGATCAAATTCTTTACCTAATCAACAATCAACAATCATCAAACAAAACACTAATAAAAACATAAATTTAAGTCCTAAATACATTATTATCACCTAAGAAAACACCTACTAACACATTCTGCAAACTAGAAAACACACCTGTCAATTACCCCATGCTTAAAATTTTGCTTGTCCTTAAGCAAAAGTAACACCACAGAGTAAAGAAAACACAAAAAAATAGAATTCATATAATCATGCACCAATGTAACAAGGCATAATGGTATAATGACATAAAATCTTATGAAATTAACTTACCTCAAATATCATTTTGTTACAATTTCTGATGACGTTAAGTAGGGGATATAATCATGTCAAGAATATGATTCTAGTAATGGATCCATTATAATATTACAATATTGGTCAAATGACATATGAATAAGAGAGATAGAGGAGGAAAGGAAAATCATAAAACAAGAGACATGATGAATAAATCTAAATTGAAATGTGAATTGGTCAAATGGAAGAGCATACCAAAGATACCTGTTTTAAGATGTATGGGTATTCAAATTGGTACAAAGAGATCAAAGAGCAAAGATCGAAGGCTAGGAAGAGAAATATGGAAAATATGGTATAGATTGAGAAAACAAGAGAAATAAATGTGGATTAATGAAAGGAAAGGAAAATTTGGGAGCTAATAGAGGAAACAATGTGACCCTTACACACTTCAAGAAGTTTGCAGGTAGCATAACACTTAGATCTCTTAGCTCACTTAAATTAATTATAAGTGACTCTTGGATAATAGACACTGGAGCTTCTAATCACATGTGTATAGATGTAAAACACATGAAAAACAACACTCAAACTAATCACCATAGTTTACTTACCATATGGAACTATTAAGTTTGTTCACCATACATGTCATATAAACTTGAAAGAAAGAATAATCTTAATAAAAGCTTTACATACACCAAGTTTTTAATTTAAAGCCTTACATACACCAAGTTTTTAATTTAACTTATTATCTTTCAACAACTTAACCATTACAACATTTATAAAATGTGCCAATTATCCACCTTTATATCTTTTACAAGACCTAAAGACTAATGAAACATTAGTAGTTGGCACGACCATAACAAGATTGCATATACTTGATCCCTCTTCATTTGATCAACATACCATAAAGTCTTATATTAGTAAAGCCAATTGTATTCCTATTGCTTTCATGAGTAAAGTATATGTTATAGATGGTGCAATATGGCCCAATAAACTTAGACATTCTTCCCATATTTTGACTACTCTGATCTTTATGATATCTACCCTATAGCAAAAATGCAAAGAAACCCTTTTCCCACTAGTGGCATTCATACAACCAAATGATTTGAGCTTATTCATATGAATTTATGGGATCCATATTGTCGCCCTAGTTTAAAGTGGAGCAAAATTCTTCCTTACTATTGTTGATAATTTTAGCATATGTATATGGACATATCTGATAAATTATAAATATCAAGTCACTTTAATCCTTTAATCCTTTTTCTACATGACCTAAACGTAGTTCAAGCTCAAAGTTTAGAACGTAAGAAGTGATAATAGATCTAAATTTATGAGTTAAAAATATCAAATATTGCTATCCAATAGAGGAATTTTAGATCAAAGGTCATGTATTCAGACTCCCTAATAAAATAGGGTAGTAGAGAGAAAATATAAACATTTGTTATAAGTTGCAAGAGCCCTCATGTTTTAATCAAAATTTTCTAATATATTTGGGGATATTCTATCCTTACTATCACTTAAATAATTAACAAACTAAAATCCATCTTACCTAATGAAATCCTTTTCTATAAACAAATAACTTACGAATACCTTAATTTAAAGCTTTAGATGTTTTTGTTTTGCTATAAACACTAACCCTGAAAAAAGAAAGTTTAACACTAGAGCCTAGCAACGCATCTTTATTAGGTATAGTCATAAATAGGAAACATATAAACTTTATGATATTCAAAATCATAAAGTTGTTATATCCTAAGATGTCCAATTTCATCAAACCATTTTCCTTACCACAAACTAAAATAACTTACAGAAACCATTCCTTTACCAATATTTTTTGACTTACCCAAACGTAATGAATAACCTTGTACTTGATGATAGTGGTAGATTGCATAACATTTTAGTAAGTAGTTTAGTATGTGTTTAGTTGTTAAATTGAATGATTAATGCATGCTTAGGTAAGGATTGTGTTATTTAGTTAGACATTTTTGTTTTGAGTGTTTTATGGATTAGAGCATGCTATTGAGCTTAATTTTATGTATTTGAGGTGCCTTGATGTGTTTATTAGTGTTTTAGATCAAATATTCGAAGGAAACTTGTAGCAAGGCCCAAGTCCGCGATTGTGATAGAAGCATGGAGGGTCTACCACGATTGTGGCTACTTCTTGCACGATCATGACAGAAAGCAAAGATCTTGGTCCACGATTATGGTTTACGTGACAAACAACACAGATAGCCTCCCTAACATGACTTATCGAGGGACGTTTGGGAATTTTTAGACCCAGGAAAACCCTAGGGTTTACCTAAAATGGAAAATACTATATAAAGAAAGAGAAAGAACCCTAGAATGAGCTCCATTCTCTGCCATTTTGAGAAAGATCCAAGGAAAGAGGAAGAAGAAGAGAGAAGGAGGAGAAAGAAAGAAGGAGAAGAACAGTTGCAGTGCTGCTATCTTCTCGATCTATTCTGAACCTTCCAAGTGACATTTCATTTCATCTTTATTGTTCTTTCTTTTAAATATATAAGATGGATTTGCTAGTGATGGATTTGGGTTTGATGATGATGTTCTAAACTTCTTTAGCAATTTGTTCTTGAATCGATGTTAATGTGATTTCTTTTGAATGTTGTGATTTTTTTTGTATTTGCATGATTCGGTAACAAATCGAGAGAGCGAATCGATAGCAAAATGATTAGATTGTGTAATGATAGTTGTAACATCCCATTATCTCATGTTAAGGGTTAGAACCCTAGAATAGTGTACATGAGAGATTATTGAGAAGTTAGAAAGTGCATTTCATGCTTATGCATAATATAACATACACACACATGTGAATATTAATTATTGCACACATTAAAATGATTGTATATGCATTTATTGACATTTTCTGGTATAATTGATTTATAAATATGATTATATTGAGAATTGTGGATTTTACGTATTGAAAATTGATTTGGAGAGTATAATTATTGATTTAGAATTTTTGGTAGAATTTGAAATATTTTTTGAAATTATGAGTATTTTTGGACTAAAAAAATGTCAAATAACAAGACCATTGATTTATGGTAGTTGAAATAAGTGTCAAATGGCAGTTGAAATAATTGGCAAATGGTGTTAGGTTTTGTTGAGAATAAGATATTGAAAATTGGGTGACAATTGGAGTAGAAATTAGAGACAAATAGACTAGTTATTAAAGGGAACCATAAGGTGGTGACATATAGCAAGTGACAAGTGTCACTTGCCATGCCACACCCTCACCTACGATTCTTTTAACGTTGAAAGACGATTTTAATTGTTTTGTTTCTTGCTTTCTTCTTCTCTTCGTGATCTTCTTCAAGCTTCTTCACTTCCCCGATACTTACCCACCTCCATCAATGTTAAACCTTGTCTTCATTTTTTTCACTTGCTGCTCTCATTTTTTTACTGTCTTCTTCATTTGTCAAAAACAAAAACCTAATCTACCCACCTCTATGTTGATCATCGTGTGAGCCATGGAAAGCTAGGGTTCACATGATTTTGAAAAGTTTGGAGTTTTATCAAGTAAGTATCATATTGTTCTTCATGATTTGTTGAATTAAACATGTATGATGATAGTTAGAGGTTAAATGATCATAAATTGGTGTTTTATATATGTTGGAAGGTGGGTAATGAAATGAAGACATTGATGTCTTGTTTTCATGTTTATGATGATCAATATTTCATAAGTTGTTGTAGAGATGAGCTTAAAATAGATAGATCATTGAAATTGGTGTAAGAAAAAAGATGCAGAAAAATTTGATAGGTAGATGAATGTTTCATGTTCTATTTTTGGTGTTATGATTAAACAGAGAATATGATTTGTTTGTGAATTAAATTGAGCTGAAATGGCAATAGGAATGAATAGGAAATAATGAGGACATAAGCTAGAAATGATAGACTAAGCAAAAGAGATGAACTAGGATGAAAATGGCGATGAAGTGTGCTAGAATATGCTAGATGAAGTGTTTCCATAGAACATGCATCTGTATTTTAGCTATATTTTGATCTATACATATCAAAATGGGATGATTTTAAGTTTATATTAAACTAGATAAAAATGGCTATATTTTTCATGAAGTAATTGAATTTGAATTCTATCTTTCAGGGTTTCAAATTTTTTCTTCAAATTGAGTATAGTGTGTTGTCGCGGTTTGAAAATAGTATGTAGTATTTTAGGTATATATTATAGAACATTGAACCAAACTGTATAAACTTGGTGTCATTAGAAACTTAAGACATAAAGGAATATTTGTTTAGAAGAATGTGTTGACTAAATACTTCTTTTTCCTTATCAAAATGGTTATGAAAAATTGACCTGAAACTCTGTTTTGAGAAAAGTCATCAGATAGTGCACGATCGTGCACAAGCACGATCATGACAAAGAGGAAATCTCAGGGCAATTTCACAATCATGCACAAGCACAATCGTGACAGAGAGGAGATATCAAGTACAAGCTAGCATGATCATGACAGAGAAGAAACAGGTAGTGCAAGATCATGCATAAGCACGATCGTGACAGAGAGGAATCAACCATAATCGTGCACAAGCACAATCGTGACAGTGAAGGTGTAATGCTTTTTGACAATTTTAAACACCCTTCACTCTTTTGACCATAACTTCTTCTCCAAACCTCCAATTGACTTCAAATTGGAACCACAAACTCCTCACACATTGTCCTTCCTCTCCACCAAATTTCATGCTTGAATGATGAACTTGGAATAAGTTTGTATTATTGAGGTGTAAACCTAAGTTCAAATTAAACATATATAAGTTCTGATGTATGAATGATCATGAGATGAAATTAAAGGAAATATACCTAGATTGTCATTGAGCATGCATTGTACATAATCCATATACACAATTGTGCATAACTGAGTACTTATATAATTGTGCAATGTTGTGGTGTGTGTAAATGTGTGTTACATGATATAGAAGAGCAATTAGAGAAATAACATCCAGACATTGTCAATACTTGGTGGCAATAGCTATCTGGAGCAGACTGTGAATGACCTAGATGATCTCACTTGATTAATTGTTTGTTTTAAATTTTGTATTGAATTATTATGTGAATGTGACGGTACTGATTCTAGACATTGACTATCCAAAGCGTTTGATGCATGAATAATATATTGGAAGTGCTCATTGAATGTAAATTTGATGAAATGAGTGATTCTCAATGTATATGTTGAATGTCGGAGCAAAGTTCGATGAGAAATGTGAATCAGATTGTGATAATGAATATGAATGTGTAACATTGAGCACATTTGATCGACTGAATACATGTGATGCATTTCAATACATGAATGCATGAATATATAAAGGTTGCTGTGACTGGAGCAGCCACCAATAAA